>VZRW01008060.1:6656-355832 GCA_013398125.1 Aegotheles bennettii | reverse complement strand
GCTCCGCTCGGCCGCCTGGCAAATTCCCGTCGCGTTCCGGCCCCGCGGGAGGGCTCCGGCGGGCGGGGGCTGTGCCCGTGCAGGGTGGGCGGCAGAAGTGCTGCCGCACCTGGGGGCGAGGGTATTGCCGACACACAAGGGCGACCGAGGGAGAAATGCAAAACGGTGACAAGCGGGAATTGGGGTGCTGTGAAGTTTACCTTTAACACACCCGGTATCTCTATTTTCTGTAAAGTGTTGTAGGTTATTTTTTTTTTCCTCCATGGTCACTGGGACGTGTTAAGGTTAATTAATGACCAATGACTCAAAAAACAATACAAATGGGCTGAAGTTTTTTTTTCATTTCTCTTGCTCATATTTCACATTTTAGTTACAACAATAAAATCCTTAAAGTTGCTGGTAATTCTGAATACACTGCAGAACTTCAGAGGTGGGGTTTTTGGGGGGGAACGTGTTTTGTGACATACCTGTGTTTCACAGATATGTGGATAAAAGGGACACTTCTCTAATCCTAGACCATTGTGCTGCAGACAGGAGTTAAAAGTGCAGTTGATAGGCAAGAACTGGATTTGAGAAGGCTTCTTATTAAGCTGATATTTATACTCTTCATTAATGGAAAAAGAAGCTTCTGTGGGTACAGTTAATAGACAAAACAGGTAAAGAATGTCCAGTTACATTATGCAGTAATGAGGCGAATCTCCAAACATACTGACTTATTTTTTTTCTATATGCTTATTTTCTTCATTCATTTTATATTTATCTTTATGCATGTTTTCCACTTATATTTTACACTGCTGTAAATTCCAGGGTCATTACACTGGTGTAAGAGTGTGCAAAGAGACCTAGCTTTTCGTGATTAGGGACAAGGAAGGAAGGCAGAAAGCTAATAAAATTGTTCTAGTGCTTTTCAGAGCAGTTCACTGCTTTTCAGTCTTTCGGCAAACACTGCCAAACTTCTGTACATTGTATAGCAATTGTGTTTCAAGTCTCTACAATAACAGGTTCCTGCAAGCATTTTTGGGACCATGACTGACACTTGCCCAGAAGCTGCACTGATTTCCATAAGAATTCTCATAAAAACAAAGGATGCTGTTGTGACAATGTGAAAGAGCTTGGCTATTGTTGATTGACTTCTTTAGTCAGTGAGAGGAAATTTCAAGCCCTACCTTTTGCTTTCCTGGGTAATATTGAATCCTCAGTATTGGATATTGACCGGTTGAATATTGGAGAAATGAGGAGGATTCGAGCAATTTTGCAATGAGGTATCTGCAAGTGTCTTCACTAAGACATAAGCAAAAGGTTTATTAGCCGTAGTCTCCACATAGGTTTTTAAAGGGAACTAAATTCTTAAAAAGTGGGAAGGATATTTGTGTTCTGTTGCTTTCCTTTGTTGATGTTATTTCATTTATTCCAGTGTTTTATCTTAATGTTTTTTTACTGTGTGGACTTCTCATATTGTCTTCTGCTGTAACTGGGTTTGGACCACAATGAGCAACATAGTACTTCGTATATGTCCGTGTGGATTTCCTTCAAGTAACTTTTCAATGTCTGTGCATTTCTGAGCTTCAGCCTAAGCGATAGAGGCAAATGTGTTAGCCACCAGAGACTGAGATTTTTTTTGAGAAAACTGTAGGAAATATCAATGTATACAGATGAGCAAATACAATATACTTTCCTCATGTGGTATAAAGTATTAAATAGAATTTAGAGTAGAGAAATCTTTATTCTTGCATCAGGGTTTGCTTGACTTGTTTGTTGTGGCATATGGCTAGATATAAATTTAGCAGACTTGTATAGCAGCTCTACAGAGAAGGACCTTGGGAGTCCTGGGGGACAACAAGTTAACCATGAGCTGACAATGTGTCCTTGTGGCCAAGAAAGTCAATAGCATCCTGAAGTGCATTAAGAAGACTGTGGCCAGCAGGTCGAGGGAGGTTATCCTGCCCATCTGTTCTGCTCTAGTGAGGCCACATCTGAAGTATTGTGTCCAGTTCTGGGCTCCCCAGTACAAGACAAGGAACTACTGGAGAGAGTACAGTGGAGGGCTACAAAGATGATTAGGAGACTGGAGCATCTCTCTTATGAGGAAAGTCTGAGAAATCTGAGACTGTTTAGCCTGGAGAAGAGAACACTGAGAGAGGATCTTAACAATGCTTATAAATATCTACAGAGTAGGTGTTGAGAGGATGGGGCCAGACTCTTCTCAGTGGTACCCAGTGACAGGACGAGGGGCAATGGGCACAAACTGAAATACACAAGTTCCATCTGAACATGAGGAAAAACCTCTTTGAGGGTGACAGAGCACCAGGACAGACTGCCCAGAGAGATTGTGGAGTCTTCTTTTCTGAAGACATTTAAAACTTGCCTGGATGTGGCCCTGTGTCACCTGCTATAGATGAACATGCTTTTGCAGGGGGTTTGGACTAGATGACCTCCAGACATCCCTTCCAACTCCTATTATTCTGTGATATTTCAACAGATAAGCGTAAAAAAGAAGATAAAAAAAAGAGTGGGAAGAAGTAAGGGGTTTATATTGTCTTGACCTTTTACATGGGAGGATTTCCATGGGCTGTGCTCATTCTGGGGTGAAATCACCTGTCAAGCAAAGAAGTCCCTAGGTCCAAAAGTGAAAATGACTGGGGAACCATGATTTTGTTCGTCCAACATTTGCACTTGCTCTATTAAATGTTCTCTGAATTTCTCAGAAGCATCTGGCAATCTCATGTGCTTTGCTTAGAGCCAGGACTGGACTCCCAGGTAGCAGGTGACAAGCTATATGTGTAATGTGTTAATCCATTGGGAGCTACAAACTTGTCCTTGGGAAGGAAAGAGATGAAGAATTAAGTAATGTGGACTTAAATTTTATTTTGTCCACCTGTGTATCTTCTCTGAATAGCCTCTTCTGTGGCTTAAAATGCAAATTGAAATACAAATTACCCCTTTTTTTAATGTAGCATATGTCCCTGTTGTAGTAATGTTTCTGTATGTCCTTGTTACTTTCCTAGCTACAACTTTAACATACAAGATCAGAACTTTAAGCCATAGAATTATAGAAAAATGAAATAGAAATAGAATAGAAATGTTTTGATTTCTTTTGTTGAGGAAAATACTAGAATAACTGCAGATCAAGACTGAAGCTTCTTGGTAACATTATTTATGAATCCTTTGTTTATATATATATTAGTCAAGCCTTATGGAATTACAGGTTTAGCACTTAATTCAAGGCTCTCGAGGAGCTTGTGGTCTCGTTTTTTTTTCATCTCTTTCTGTGTTCCATAATAATGTAACTCAACCAATTTGAGTGGATTGTACTCATTTGCTTGTATTGTAGGCCTCTTCAAGAAAAGCTTAGACAATTTCAAATTTCTAGGCTCATCAAGGTGATACATCACACAATAGAAATATGAATAGAAACATTCTCTGCAACTGTAATATGACAGCCTTAAAAAAAAAAAAGCAAACTTTAGAAAGGACAGAGAAACTGAATTACCCTTGGAAGAATTGTAGGGCAAGTACACACACCTTGAGCATGTAAGTTAAACATGTAGCAACACCATAACATTTTAGAAGACTCAAATAATCCTTACCTGGCACACGGGGAAATAATGAAACATTTCCTCCAACCTGCAAGAGACTTATAGGTGAAACACAGTATCTGTTAATAATCTTTCTGTCTCAGCTGCTCAGTCCATAAATCTTTCATTCCCTATCCATCTTTCAATCATCAGTTCCATCAGTTCTCTATCACCACCATCAATTTATAGTCTGCCAAACACATCAATCGTTTGCCTCAATTAACTCTCCTTCTCTCCTCCAAACTTTTCCAGTCATTAACCTCTACTCAATCTGTCTTGAGGTCCAAGTGTGTACCATCCTCCTGCCTTCCCTGGTCATCTCTGTGTAACTTCCGTAAGGGCATATTGATTTGTTTCCAGTCCTGTATCATCTGTCTTTCCTTAGCCATTTCCGGATCTGTGCTCCAGGTCTTCCAAGTCATGAGAATTTCTCACATTTTCACATGGTAAATTTATTTCCTCAGGTGTTCTTTAGCTTTCTCCTCTGTCAGTAGTGAACACACCGAGTGTATTTGTCGTCTTTCCCTACTCAACCCCACCTCTCACTCTTCAGAGTTCCTGTACCAACAAAATGAGTATAGCAGAAGAGACAACATGAGTTGTTAGTGAGCAGCAATGTGACTTGGTAGCCTACTGGTTGTCCCCAGCCTAGAGGAGATATTGCTAATTCTGATTTATATATAATACAACTGGCTTCAGACAAATACTGTGTGGTTATAATGTTCAAAATTGGTGTAAGGAGTAGCATCCAGAGACCAGAAAGTCTTATCTTTAGCTAAGTGCTTGAGTTCCTGGGCCACAGACTTTTCTTACATGCTATTTTAGCCGCAAGCGTCATCCTTTTCCCCTTGCAGCCTGGAACAACAGGGATGGAAGATGCCATTTGCCCATCGTCCTTGAAGCTTCCTTAAACCATTACAAAGGATAGCTTAAGTTAGGACTAACAAAGTATCTCTACTAGAAAAACAGGAGTCATGAGACGTTAACTCCTAGCAAGAGTGTAGGTGGAATTGAGATCCCTTACTTCTGCATGAAGCAATTCCTGAGCAATACCTCATTCTTTCTTTTTCTCCTTAGACTTTTGAAGGAAAGTATCTGCCATGGTTTATATTGTAGTTCATGCTGCCTAGATCCTTTTCCTTCTAGCTGAGGAGTGGCACCGAGTTCAAAAGCCCTTTCATCTTGTTTCTGTATTGTTGTGGAGTTAATCAAACTTTCCTATTTGAGGAAGTTCTGCATCATCTCCATACCTCCAGAGAAATTTTCGGGCTGAACAGAGAAATGCCTGAAGTTGCAATAAGAATGTGGCTTTTTCCGTGTCACTTTCTTCAATTTAGGCACAATGATTCTGCATAAATTCCACTGTACTGGATTTGCCTCTTGGAGCCCCCTGCTTGGAAGAAGAAACAGTTGCATGGGGGGCAAAAAGAGTGAACTTAACCATGTATCTTTGTTACTCCCCATAACAATAAGTCTGTTTGACTCCTAAAAATAGCATAAGGAAGAATTTGACTCCTCTGGTAAACTAGGATTCAATTGCCAACAATAGTGACTTTTCAGCCTAACAAGTTTACTATGGTGGTGAATATATTCAAAAAGAAACGTATTTGAATATGTGAACTAATAAATCACACTTAGATATTTCTGGTATTTTATGTGCCTCTTTGACCTTGGACACGATAGTCAATTAAATACTCAGTTTATTTTATTTTGTTACTCTTCTGGCTATTTTATTTCTAAAAGTGGACTGTAGAAAGGTAACAATATTTTGTTAATGCAAGGCACTGGCTGTGAGCATATATGCGCTAGGTTGCTGTAATCACACTTTTTTAATGTTCTGCAGTACATCCAAGAATATACAAGATGTAAGGAACTTCACTACAGTTTTCATTAAGACTTCAATGCTCAAATTGATTCAGTGATAGAAGCCACCAAAAAAATAAGCATGAAAGCTAAAGTGATCCTTCAAAACAACATACATGTAAGAACAGATTACACAACTTCAGGAGGAGCTCCACTGCATATGGTGCTGCCCTTAGCAAATATGGATGTCTAAACAAGTGGTAGTAGTGTTTGTAACTTGCCCCTGTTCCAAGAACATAAAGGCTTTAGAGAACAGCTGGACAGAAGAGTTGTAAACTCGTTTTGGTTCCTTATAAAACTTTCCAAATTTGCTAAACTTCTAACTGTGAGTCCTGTCTCACCCAATTTAATATCTGAAATTGGAATACTTTTCTTTCATTCTCATTTATCACCAGTGGTAGTTGTGACTTGGATAAATTATTCTGCAACTTTTTGCTTCAAATCCACCACAGTTACATCAAGAATTTTATTAGTATAAATGCATTCAGGGATATGACTTGACTCTTTGAACTCACATTTGAGCTTTTACAGCTGACAACTGAAAAAAGAAATCCTTTCTGTGATAAAAATCATACAGGAAAATTAAACAAATTGTCTGCAGACAGGATTGCAGACAATTCTAATGGAAATATTTAAATAAAATAAAGCCAAATTCAGTCTCCAGATAAGCCCCTGATGCAGCTAAGTGTTTTTGGCTAATAACACTTCTCAATGTTTTTAAAATTAAGAAAAAAGCTGTTATTGAATACATCACACACACACAAGGTCTAAAGAAAGTTAAAATATATTGCTGCTTCTTATATCATGGTATTGTTGACTGCCGATGGCATCGAAATAAAGCACTGAAAATACTGTTTCAAATAATTTCTTCTACATAGTTGTGCTGTACATGGATGAAAGCAACACATACTTTTAACTGTCTACACTCTCTTATGAAAAGATAGGAACGCTTCCTCTGAGTGTAATAGGACAGGAATGAGAGAATGGAAAGAATGGCAGAAGGAATTATAGGGTCCAAATAGGCTTTGTTTTGCATGAAGATTTGACACTGCAAATTACAATTATCTTTGTTTGCTGAAACATATTTTGGAGTAATTAATGGATTATTGCCCCTGTGCATTAATAAATTCAGTTACAAAAAAAAAAAGCCACAGTGAGGAGAGGATCAACAAATGAAAAATATATATTTAAATAATGATGATGACTAGGTGGCAAGGAAAACCAAGAGACATTCCTCTTCTCTTCTGAGAGGGAAAAAAAATCCAAAATTTTATAGCCATGATCTGTCATGGTAGATTGAAGTGTATTGCATCGTTTGAATTGACTTTGATACATTACCCAAATAAGGTTTTTAATTTAGCTCCTGAACACTGTGTAGAATAAGTGGTATTAATTAATAAGCATTATCTCAGTTGAAAAAGTTAAAAAAAATTATTTAAACAAATGAACAGAGCTCTGTTCATAACATTTTAACTTGAGAAATACAAAACTTTCAATTTTGAAATGTACATGTTAAGATATAAGATACAAAGTTTAGCTCTGGGACATGTTTTGACATAGTGGGTTTTTTTTTTTATCTTAAAAGTTCTGATAACAAATACTAAAATGTACTAAGCATAAATGGCTAAGAGATGGATGGGCATTTTCATGCCTTGCCATACTTAAACATTATCTACATTATCTTACTTAATTGGGGAGGGGTGTTGTGTTTCTATCAGTAGCTTATGTAATTAAAATATTTTTGCTTGTGTTTGCATGTAAATTGCCAATGTGTGATTTCATGTTTTTTTTCTAATTTCTCACATTGCATTTATAATATGAGCAACCATCCTGATTGTGAACTCCTTCCAATGAGTAATAATTCTCTCAAAATATTTGGTAGGGAAAGGTTGAAGTGGCTGGTCTGAATGATTTTCTCTGGGGGCCATAACTTCTCTCTCAATTATCATTCCTTTATGTCATTTGTGAGAGAGCTGATGCGCACCTATGCAACTGCCCATTCACATTGACAGCATAGTTCACAATGGTATTTCTTTAAAAAAATAAACAAAAAATGTTAACTTAAATACTGCAACTTTTTTTTTTTTTCAGAAATAGCTATCCTAAATCTTGCTAGGCTAGATTTCTATTGTCATTACAGTAAATCTCTTATTACATGAGGTTGCAGATGCATATTTGTACAGGAAAAGTGCCTGATTTGCCTGTTGGCTGAAAGCATCTCTCTGTTTTCCCTGATGAAAATCTGAACAGTCCTTTCTTGGTTATTTTAGGACAAGTCATAATGGTTATCTTATTTGTTTCACTTGATACGTAGCTTGAAGTACAAAGACAATAATTATTTTGTACCTATTCCTGTTGATTTCATGGCAATGAAATTATTTCACTTTCTGCAACTGGCAGCAGTAAGCAGCACTTTAAAAGATGAAACCAGTTGAATATTAACTTGATCTATGTCAAGTTATGTGGAATACTGTAAAGCAAAATACATCTGTCTTAGTGTGGTAGCTATTGGAAGGCTACGTAGCTGATAATCTACTGTTGCTGAAGTATCCTATATGCCCTGCATCACCCAACTCTGACTAACGAGACCACAAGATCTGTGCTAATCAGCAGAGATCAAAAGAGACAGTGGATTTAACCTTGCATTGATCCAGAAAGAGTCCAGTCACAGGTGGAATGATATTTTTCAAAATGTTTTTTCTGACAACAGAAACCAAGTCTGAAACCTACAGCCTTTCTGCTCGTCTGCTTATCATCACAGATCAAGAGATTCAGAAGGGGAAACACTATACTTTAGAAAAAATGGGATAATCCAGATTTCTTCTGACTGACCTCTGTATGACTCTACAGTACACTTCTAATCACAGACTACACATGGCTTCTTATCCTGATGTCAGGAATAATCTACAATAAAGGCAACCACTAGACATTTCTCACAGTTTGGTGCAAGACAGTACTGCTCTGTTCTGCTAAGATGATTGTGGATGACTGCAACACTTCCTGGTCTTATTCTGACTATAATATAACACGTTGCTTGGAAGAATGTTTCAAATCCTCACACATGTCTGGGAAGGCAGGAAAATTTCAGCTGACCTCAGTTACTCAGGTTTGCACTGATTTTTGGCTGAGCTACAAATAATGAGAAGCATAAAGCTTAAATATTTAGAAAACACCAGGCAATACAAAATCATGCAGCACATTTCCTGCTGGAACTACTTTAAGCGTATTGACCCTATTCTCTGAATCCCATCAAGCTCAAGGCTTCTGTCTTAATTTCCAGGGAGCCTCATGTCTTTGACACAGGATAACCAGAAGTTTTTCAAACTCTCTATATAAATGTGTTTGCTTCTCTGGCCTGTTGGAATGTGCTACAATAAAATTAAAGTGCAAACTCTGTAAGAGACAAAACTTTCTAGGGGTATATGCTGAAGCACTATGAAACTGATTGCCTAAGGAGTTAGGAACTAATATTTAACTGCACCTTCTTCTCCAAATACAGCGCTTCTCTTTGTTGGGGTCTTGTCTAGATTGATTACACAACATAGAGGGATTTGGTTGTGTTGTTTGTTTGTTTTATGACTGTATCAGTCATCAGGGAGAAGATTCAAGTGTGCCTTAGCTGCCAGCCAAACTCAACCAGAAGGCAGTAACATGCTACTATGCTTAGTGTAGTATAAAAGTCACTTGTGTGGATGCCATCGCAGAGTGCCCTAAAGAGAAGAGCATATATCAGTCTACCCACTGTTTCAGAGGGTGAGGAGGAGAGGAATGTGTGCCAGGTTCCAACTCTTCCATAAACATCCTTCTTTTCTGGTACAGCTATTCTCTGAGAGGTGAGATGGGTAGGTTGGACTAAAGCCACGTCTCCTTTGTAGCCTTGCTTGTCTGCATAAAATGCAGCTGTTCTAATGAGCATGTTTCCTTTGTGCTTCGCTAACCAGTCACGGGACTTGTCCCAACCGAAGTCACTAAAAATAGTTTCAGTAGTGAATGACCTTAATATTTTAATTACAGTGAGTTGCCATATAGTTGCCATATATGCAGGTGTACATACAGAAACTGACATGGAGGCTTTGCAGTTCTTGAACATTCTTATGGAAAAAATTGAACCTTTGCAATTTCTGGAGCTGTTTTAACTCAAATATATTTCAGGAAAAAACACTGGTATTAGAAGTATTAATATCTTTGTACTTTACAAGGTATTAATAATCTATAAGTTCTTAAATATACCTGTTTTCAGAGGAAGATAGAATCTCGGTACCAAATCTTAATAATAAGAAGCAATAAGACAGAATACATTAAAAAAAACATCTATGTGAAGCCCTTTACAAGAGAGGAAATAAGCTACAAATTACTGCTTCGTTCCAGGTAGTTTTATTCCAATGTCAAAGGCAACCATAATCTAGAAATCTAAACATGAAAGACATGATTTGTAACTAAAACCACATCCCATTTTCAGGAAAACCAGAAACAAAACAAGAAAATCAAATGTACCTCAGATGAGATTCTTCCTTTTTCTTTTCTGATTTTTATTGTTGTTGTTGTTATAAAACTTTTCTGCATAAGTGGACCTTAATGTCCCAGTTTTGCCATTTCAGGTCTTTGTGACAACAGACCACCCTTCACATAGGAATAAGGCTCTTGTTGTAGGTGGCACTGGAGTATTAGTTGGAAAATCAGTTCCTGAGCCTGCTCCTCCCTCTAGTGGAACAGATGATCTTCTCTTGAGTTATTCTGGAGAAAAATAATGGAAATACATAAACTTGGCAACGTATGTTTCTTTTTCTCTGTTATTAAAATGGCTCAGAAAACTGGATGGATGAGGACTGCTTCTATAGGCAGCTAAACCAACTTAAATACTGCTGTATCTGGACCACCTGCTGGCTAGAGCCATTGCTGGAGTGGAGGACTAAGGTGCCTGTTTTGCCCTGCTTTGTTTTTGAGAGTCTTTGATGCTAGGGAATATTCTGGGTGTGCAACAGCTAATGTGTCTGTAGCAGAAATGTGGCACCCTTCCCCAAAACTCCACTTCCGACAGTAGTAGTTTTTTAGTTGGTTTATACTAATTATCTAGGGTAAAATGACTGCAATTCAGAAGTGAAATGCCCATATCAATCCTCTTCAGTGTGCTGTCTTCCAGATATACAAAAAAAAAAAAAAAAAGACAAGCAAATGCTATTGAAGATAAGCTAGTGAAGGGCTCTTAAGTAGAAAATGCATTAAAAAAATAACAAATTAAAAAATAACCCAGTAAATGCAATATCAAACATTACATAATCCATCTTTCTATTAATGTCTTTTTTGTTCAAACGTAGCATTTCTGTTTGTATAGCAGTAGGCTATTGATGAAGAATAGAGGAGGTTTGCTATGAGAATGGAGATTATACACCTGTCTTGGATTCATGTATAGATAGCAATGTTCATTTTAAAAAAATAACAAAGCTGAGTGTATATTTGCATTATTACCTACCAGTAGTTTTCAATGGTTTCCATGAAAAATAATACATAAACAATTTCAGAAGGTAAATCCGAAAGGTTATTACTTGCCTGGCTCAATAATGACTGGCAAACACTCACTGGTGCCACTGAGGTCTGCTCCCACCACCTTCACTACTAGTATCAGTCCATAGCTTTCTTTAGACAATTAGGAGACTAAAGGTTGTCACAACATTAAAGCTCAAAGTGTCTATGTACATTAAAGCAGTTCAATGAGGCACTGTATTTTACTAATACCATGTTTCTGAAATGTGTTAGTGCCTTATTTCAGCTAGTTACATATCAAGTTACAATTTTATATTACCTTACATGGCAGTAACACAGTAAATAAACACCATCATCATGGTTTCTACCTGCAACTAAAGATCCTAATTTTTTTATTTCTAAGTATAGTATAATCACTTGAAACAGATCATCAAGGATCACCAGGGATCTAGATTCTCTAAATCAGCAGAAATAGTACAAATGAGAACAAAAAAGTTTGAATTTTCCTGAATTTTGCCCACATCTTTAAGGTCTATTGTGAGCTTTTGAATTACAAAATGTTGAGGCATGAATGCACTAAGAAAGTAAGGATAATAAATAGGAAAGATATTGCACAGTACTTTGTAAATGTTTTCTTAAGTATATTTTTCTTTAAGTGGTATATGATTTATGGAGTATGCCTGTGTGGATTGTACCTCCCACCAGTAGCTTCTCCACAGAGAGAAAGAGCAGCTTATTGCAGCTGTCAGCTAATGAAATGACTCCTGCAGTTCAAGTACTTGCAGCTTTGGGCTGAAAACTGTGGTTCTGACATTTTTGGCAACGTACACCAATGTCCTGTGGCAGAGGGTTTTGTTTTGTCGTGATGTACAACTACTGCAGTGAGCAAAGATCATGGAGACTGGAATATCAGAAATAATTTTGTCGTTAATCTGCTGTTAATTTTTTTGCTGAGAAGCATCAAGTCTGCCAAATCTTGTTCAGAACATAATCTTAGAGGTCAATGCAGTTTCAGTATGTATCATTGCTTTCTTATAATGACAAGCTTAAAAAAAAGAATAGTGAGAGGGAGCTGAGATTGCCTTTACAGACGGTAATCACATATCCATGTTGGAGCCATGCTTTGGCTGTCTGGGCATAGGAGGAAATATCTTCCATATGATATTAGTACTTATATTTGTAGGGCCTTTGGGTCAAGAATTGTCTCATCTTGAAGGTATGCTGCATTTATTTATTATTTTTTTTAAAAAAATTAGGAAGTCTAAATATCATACGAATGAATGGGTGAAGTGGCTGGAAATAGTCTGATTCATTACTGCGCTGTTTATGGCTGTACATATAACTCAAAAATAGATGACTGAAGTGCTAGCATTTATACCTTATTTCTCTGGGTGTAAATGCACCTACAGACCTTTTATTACAGTCTAACTGGAGGGCCAGTGAGTAATCTCAGCATGGTTGAGCAGCAAATGTTGGAGGATAATTGGATCTGCAGGCTAAGACAGTATGAACATGGAAGGTCTGGTAGGGAAGATTGATAGGCAGTTATTTTACATTGTAATTTTATGTGGAAGATAACTTATCTTGAAAAGTTTAAAATTATAAGTTTTGAGTCATATGAAAGATTGAGGCTAATATTCCTAAAGAATGTTTTTCTTGTCATAAGCCGATTAACAGAAAATACTGAAGAATAGTTCATTCAGTGAAGCTTATAAGCCTTTAATTAAATTGTGAAGCTATTTATACAGTGCTTTAAAAGTGAGTCTTTGAATGTAAAATTCAAACATTAGGTTGAGGATATTCAAGTATTATATGTCCTACAGAAACAGCATGCATGCTGATAGGTGGGTTTTTTTCCTCCCAAGTGAGATTTCAATGCATTATTTTATGGTAAAAGACAAACAAAAAATACAACGGAAGTACTTTAAGTACTTTGGATACCTTGTGGCCTTCTTCATCTCTTTACAAAGCTGTCAGTGGATTTTTTTATTTTTTTATTTTTTTTTGTAGTAAGGGTGGCTTGGACAAATGTTGCTGCAGTAAGCCTTTAATAATATTATTATCCCTTAGTCCCTTTTCTGTCCGTTCTGTCTCCTTTTGATAAGAAATCTGTTCTTTCATTGTTGTTTATCTTAGGACACTGAACAGCTTAGGGTAAGAAACACTTTGCTTGCTTCTTTGCAAAGTTATTTTATTGAATACAGATTTGATAAAGCCATAATCTTTAAGCTAAAACTTGTTTGAGAGGAGGAGAATAAAATACAAATTACTCCAAATCACACTGTTCCTCATGCTAGGTTTCACAGTGGTGTTGACCAACATACACGCAGTCTAGTACCTGTGACTGGAATAATTTGACATTGTCCTCTTCTCACATGCTTCAATCAGGTAAAGAAAAAAACCTTGATCAATTACAATGACAGTCATTCTCTGTTTATAGCTAATCTTGGAATCTGCTATCCAACTGTTCAGTTAAAGTTGCTAGAGACTGAGGTCTTAAAGACAGCTGGGTTCCTACAAGTAGCAGAGGAGAAGAGAGAGACCCAAATTAATGTCCACACTGTCACTGTATTTATCTATTATGTTAGTCTTGCTGAACGAGTGATCAGTGTTTATGTCTCGGCTGGCTAATGAGAAGTGAGCTGCTCCAAGTCAGTCCCGGATCCTTTTCTAGTTTATCACTCTAAGTGACTTTGGCATGCACTGGTGGGAAAGTGGGAAATGTGGAGTTGACCTGATGATGTGCACTGTTTTCCACTGTGATTGGAAGGAAGGGAAATGAATTGTTACTGGGATTATTGTAATAGAACTGGAGAAGGGACTTGGGAGCTGAATTTGCATGAAGGAAGGCTTTACAGCAGAAGTTGTTCAATTTAGTCATCCACAGGGTCCACCTATTACGTTTTCCAGGAGAGGCTGAGCGACGCAATTTTCAAAGGAGAGGGAAGGGGAAAAAAAAAGAAAACAAAAAAAGAAATAATATAAGGTGTAGTCACTATCAATAGTAGTCCTGAAAATGTGAGAACATTCCCTAGATTTACTGTCATGAAACAAATACCTAAATTGACATTTGCTCTGTCCCTCACAAATGCAGCTGCTAAACCCCTCTATTCCAATAAAAGAAGTTATATAAAACATTTTTACTTCATAAGTTGATCAGCTATGTGGGACTGAATAAAATGTGAAGCATTTAGCCTTTATCACTGCAAGAAAGAAGAATTAGAATGTCTTCAGCTGTTATCATTCATTGTTAGTATCTTAAATGAGTAGTGCAAAGTTCTTAAAGCTGATTTTTCACTTTAAATGAGAATATGAGAGAGGAAAAACGAGCTTCAGCCTAAGTATTTGGTTTAATTCCTGTAGCAGCTACCTGGGACGGAGTCCTTGGATTCAGTCGTCACACATTACATAGTAATTGGCACCCAGGACTTTCTCCTTTCTGGAAATTGAATTAACCTTCGGCTGGAGAACTCCTGTTGAAAAATGTATGATCCATAATACCATATTGTTGTACAGCGTTGTCATCGAAAAGGACCTAAGCGAGTTTGATAGCGTTGCTCAGTGTTTCACAAATCATCTCTGCCACATTAGTAATCGAGTGGTAATTCAAAAGGCCTGCATTAAATTTATGTGAGTTCACAGAAAATTTGTTTTCTGGTCAGATGTAAATTACTATTTTGCTAGTCAAGGTACAGCACCACCATTAGCAGACCCTTACTGTACATGCTTCTAGTACTCACCTATACAACCAATGGTAAAAGTAACATCTTCACGGTTATGGTATTTTAGTCTAACAAAAAGATAATAGTTGGTTTAATGTTTTCGTTTTTTTTTCCCAAGAATCAAAACTAATTAGACTGCATTAGAAAATAATCATGTCGAACCAATGTTTTAGAACCAAATTAAGCAAGAATGTAGAGACGCATACGTGTACATAGAAATCGTAACTGGATGGTTCAGTTCACTTACAAGCAAAACAAATGTCAGTGTGGGACAAATCTGCCAGGTGTGGACAATCTAATAATAAGCATCCTGCCCAGTAATCAGTATCTGCGAGATTGTCTTTTTTTAATGTGTAGCATATTTTATGTCTGCCCACTCTGTCCCAAAACCAGGGCAAACAATGCTACAAGGTCAGTTTACCAGTAGCACACCTGATACATATCTGTACACGGTCTTGATGAACTATGCCAAAGGACAATAGCTGCAGGTCCAGTTCTTGTCTGAAGGTTGAATTTAGCACTGCTATGTGGAGTTTAACAGACCAGGAAAAGTTAAGACCTACTAGTGAGAACAAATGTGGCTTTGAGCATGATAAGAAGGAAAGTAATGTTATTACAAATGTAGAAGGAAGTGTTCCTTATTGACAGAGGCTACATTTTTTTATTTCATTAATTTCTGGACAAATTTTGAGAAAACGCAGTGCCACCAAAGACATAACTATGGCATATGGCTCCGTGTTTCCTGTGATGTAAATGCCCATTCCTTGTGCAAGCAGTTATGAATAAGTGCTCTGATTTCCATTGATCTCTCTGGGAACGTGAGATCAGTAAGGACAAACAGTTTTCATGAAATGGGGGTGACAATTTGAATGCATTTCTTCACATGTGAAGAAGTGGCTCTATTTTTTATTTTTCTTTTTTTAGGTGGTGTGGTCTTGAGAACCGGCTGGTGGAGCTCACAGAAATAATTGTAGTAAATAAGACAGCAGCTAATGAAGATGCAAAATCTTTCTGGTTTAAAAAATGTTTAAAAAAAAGGCAAACAAACAAACAAAAAAGAACAAAACCCCAACAATCTAGACTAAAAATTAAAAGCTATACCTGTCAGTACTGGTTATGTAGAATGAATACATTAAACAAATTTAATGTAAAAAATTCAAAAGAACAGTATCAGCTCTATGTGCTTCTTAGACAACTACTCTGAAATGTTTACCTTTGGGGATGAAAAATTTTAAAAGCTAGTATGCCATAAATGGGAAAAAAACTTGAATGCAAATTTATAATTATTAAAACATATAATTTATTCCAGTGTGAAAAATTATTAGTACTCTTTGTAGTGACAAAAATGTATATTTTTTCACTTCTCAGTTGAAAGAAGTCACTCCCATTATATTCAAGTTAACAGCTGCTAATCAGAATACTGGGGTTTGCATGACAGCTGTTGAAAGACATCATAGTTATTAAAATTAGTGTTGAAAGAATAGAAAATAAATAAATAATCCTATTATCTATATTGACAGAAATGAAAAATCTTAGACTAAATTATTCCTGTTTTCCAAATTTAGAATGAATAAGTGTGGCAGTCTATTACTTCTTTTGCATTCCCTCTGTGGTACTACCAGCTTTATTGATTGGTTTCAATTAATGTATGCCAACAAGTAAATTAACGTAGCACCTGAGGCATAATTCTCTGGTGGTTCGCATACACTGACTTCTTACAATTCTTGCTTTTTTAACTCCTACTGAGCCTATTGCTGGAAGCGACAGTATTTTTCAGTCTGGACACGGACATTACCCATGGCTCTAATGACAGGTCATTTACAGCAAACCCATGTTTCACTGCAAAGATGTCTCTTTAAGTGACATCTTATCAATGCCAATTCAATTAGTCAACCTTAAGACTTTGAGATATATCTCACACTGTGTCACACAACACTGGCAGATTTGCATTTTAAATGTTAGCTTTTGTCATTGTTATACTTCTTTGGTATACATAAAAAATGCATTTATTTCCAATTCTTCATTCAGAACTCCATGGAAAACGTTTTCCATATTAAAATTGCCTGCCTTTATTCCCAACAATGCTGTCAGCTGAAAAGACTTGTGGACTTGTACTGTGGACAGGAATTTTCAGTGGTGGTACTCACCCTATCAGCATATCCCTCATGTCATTAATTACTGGTAAACGTCAGATGATTCTGAGCATCTGAAATATCGGAGCATTCAAGTATCTAAAATATTCACCTACCACAATATAAATGGTATACCTATATATATATATATATGCATACACTACTGTGTTGTACACAATCTATACAGGCAGAGAGAAATGCAAGTTGTTTTTTAAAAGTAGCAGAGTAGCAGAGAATTTAAAGCCAGGTCCTGATATTTCTGGGATACTTACACAATGAAGACATCCTAACAAGACAGGGTCTTACTCTGCATCAGCTGGCTGAACTCCTTAGGGATAAACCACATTGCTTTCTATAAAAAGTGGTAGTGTGCTGCAGTCTTTGGGAAGAAGGTATTTCCTGGAGTGTCTACTATAGCACAGTGCAATTACATTGTTCTTCAGTGCACAGTCCTGTATGTACTGAAGATACACTGTTCAGTATGTATAATAATAAAGCCAAGGAGATGGTGGCCAAATGTAAGCATGTGTTCACAAGTTGTGCTATGTAAAGCCCTGAACAACAGTGCACACTTACGAATGTAATACTTTTTAGTTAGTAAGTGCTGTAGGTGCATATTGGAAACTGACTTTCGGGAAGTGAGCACTAAACCTGACTTTTAAAAAAATATCCAAATACCTGTTGGTTGCAATTGAGCATAGGGTCTTCTAAACTAACGTAGAAATCTTGAATACTGAACAGTTAAGCTCCCTAATTCTGTCTTTTAACTTCACTGTAGTGAGTATGAATGACTAAACATAGTAGACCTTTTTATTCCCCTGTCCTTATATATGAAAAAGTATTTTTCTCAGTCTTTACTCATACTAAAATGTTTTGTGGGTGAGTACATTCTTATTTCTAAAACAATACTTTCACACATTCATCTGTGAGTGTTCTTGCAGCATCAAAGAATCATTATTGAAAGCTAATTTTCCCATTGCTGCTGAAAAATAAAATACATTTGTTGTTTACATGGGAATGTATTGTCAAGGCAAATCAGCTGGTGTATTTGGCAAGATTGTAAGCTAAATGTACAGATAGTTCATCTGATTAAGCTATATATGGTATTACAGTATGCAAATATGTGCTACAGTATTCAGAATTCCATGATAATGACCAATTTTGGCTAGTTTAAAATTATTGAATCACTATTCTGAGATCAAATTTTAACAAAGGAAAAAATTTTATGATAAGTCTCATTAAAAGATTTTAAAATGTAATTTGATTTAATTTCTTTTTTTAAAAAAGGAGGGCAAATTAATCCTGATACAGCTATGCTGGCTTGTAGTAAACAAAGAAAATGAACTCATGAAGAAAACGAATAAATTATATTTACCAGTTTGTGCTAGAAACACTTTTTAGTTTATGCTAGTAATACATATATGTTTATGTGAATACACATGTGGGCTGAGATATGCATACATATTTTCAGAGCACATCTTTATTAGTGTGTTAGTTGGAATCAAGAGCATGCTTTTGAAGTGCATATTTTTCTTTCTTTCTTATTGTGCTTTGGTTCACGTCATGTGGTGCTTTTGCAGTGCCTCAACTTGATTCCTTTCAGATGAAACTAGGATTCAGATTTGGAAGATTTAGCACACTCCGGGAGTGTAACTAATGCACTCCAGCTGCAAATGGGCATTCAGTCCATAGGGCCAGACTAGAGCTAATCTGAAATAAAAGGCCTTGAAAGGTGTATATTATGGACATATGTTTTCAGCATCAACTGTTCCTCTCTACAGGGTTGCGGCTATCCATCCATAAACCATCTGCTAACCAAGACATAGTCTTTGATTTCTTGTATTTTTTTATTTATTTTATTTTATTTATTTTATTTTATTTTTTATTCTCATTATCATTGATAGGACAAAGGGAACAAACTAAAGGAAGGTAGATTTAGACTTGATATTAGGAAGGTATTAAGTTCTTTACTGTGAGGGTGGTGAGACACTGGAACAGGTTACCCAGGGTGCTTGTGAATGCCCTCTCCCTGGAAGTGTTCAAGGCCAGGTTGGATGAGGCTTTGAGCAATCTGGTCTAATGGGAGGTGTCCCTGCCCATGTCAAGGGGGTTGGAACTAGGTGATCTTTAATGTCCATTCCAACCCAAACCATTCTATGATTTTATTTTATGATTCTCTATAAAGGATAAGATACTATTCCTACGCAACTGTAGCAGGCACTTCTATAGTACAGCACAAAATACGTATATACCTGTATTCAGTGACATAGCTGGTTATAACATCTTTATTACTGTATAGTATTAATATGTTCAAAACCTTCAGGATCTGGATTCCTCAGCAGATGCTTACATCTGTGGCTTGAGCCATCTCTCGCTGCTGTCATTGACTTTTAAAAGCTTATTTTGAAGTTTGTATAGGTTGTTATTCAAGTTACTGTACAGTGCTACTAACTTAGTTGGACACTGTTGGAGTATGTATGAGATAACAGCCCTAAAATCCACCCAAAGTATAAATTCCAGTATGAAGAATATTACATATTACAACGAGAAATGTTGCAGATTTAGTTATGAGTGTGAGTTACTGTCTGCAGTAACTGCTTTGCAGAGCCTAATGTCCATTCCAACCCAAACCTACATTTGCGCGTGCACAGGTTTTAAATCTCAAACATGCTACTTTCATAACTCTCTAAAGCAGTTTTTGTTACTGTGCTGTTCAGCAATGCTTCACTTTTATGGATTTGATTAAAACTAGATCTCAGGGGAATATTAGGCCACATGACAAAATCATCATGTAATTTGGCAGAAGCATAGCACAGTTGACAGAGCCTGATTAGGGAGAGCCCCAGGACAGAGCTAGCAGAGGGAATAAATTCACCTTTGACCAGAAGCAAAAGTGATGCCTTTTGGATTGAGAACTAAAGCCTTACTGTAAAATGTTCCATCTGCTCCAACACCAAACATCCAAATACTTGCCACATAAGCATTGAAATCTGAGCTTTTCAGAAATGTATAATAAATTATATGATTGCTTATATCCTTAAGATGAAATTATTCAGCTACTCCCATATTCTGAAAAACCTGATTGCATGCTTAACTTGATCTGTGTAAAGGGTAACTTAGTGGGCCTCAGCAGCAGGAGAAACTATTTCTTATGACTTTGATTCTCTAATTTAAGTTATAGGAGCACATACTTCTTTAGTTTTGGCTGTCCAGTTTAGGATAAGGTAACCATTTAAAATTAAAATATCACTATTTTTTTTTAAAAAAATAAGAATTTCCAAAAGACACTGCTGCTACGCAACTTTGCTTTCCCAAGAATGATAAATATATTTTAATTTAGTGACTTCTATTTGACATATTGTTTCATGTAGTGATCAGTATTTTGGGTTTTTAATGTTACGACTTTATAGGTGGGTTTTATTTTGTTTTATTTTATTTTCTGATCCAATTTGTAGATATTCTTGATTAGGGTTTGGGTTTTGCTTGTTTTTGCTTCTCATGTTCCTCTTAATAGGGAAGTAAAAACCAGACAAGGAGGATGAAACTGCTGTTGAAAAGGAATGTGGAATAAACCAGCAACAGCCAGGCAGAATCATTTGCCTAGTTCAGCCTAACAAGAGAAAAACTGCTCTGATACATTAGGAGGAAAGAAATTTTTCCTGCTGTACTTCTTTTTCTCTCTCAATCTCTTGCCCAAATCCTAGATCTCTGAATGTTGTGAAATCAGTTTCCTTCACTGTAGCTTTCTAGTGTGTATTCTGCTTACAAACTTCATTTTGTGACTTTGAATTGTTTAAATGGAGCCATGATGACTTCTGGCTCTCAGCCTTTTGTAAGACCACTTAGAAAGGAAAACTTTGGCTACAAAGCATGCCAGAATCATAAAGCTGAATATCTGGGGGGTTCTATTGAATGAATTAACCTCAGAATAATCCCCAGTTAATCTCTATCTATTCATGACCTAAATGGATACATCTCAGGAGAAAGCTCGTTTATGAAATAGAGCCTTAGAACCAGAGTACATATATTAAGGACACATGTGTTGTATTTCATGTTTAATTTAATCAAGATGTTAAATAGTTGTAATATAAGATAAAAATATACTAGTTTTTGTTAGAGAAGTTTCTGGAATTGTTAGTTTATATATGTCATTGTGTCTCCCAATAGCTGGTCACTAAGTTGGTTGTTTTATATTTATTGAGAAAACAATAGTTTTCTTAGCAAAATGCACATGATATCTGATCTTGATTTCTGAAATTCTTTTACATCCATCCACCAGATTTTGGATTATTAGCTTGCTAAAACTATAGGACCATTAAAAGATTTTTTTAAAGCAACCACAAAAATAAAACAAGCAAAAAAATCCCCAAGTGAAATAACAAAGTTAATTGGCTAAATGTCTGTTGTTTGAAGCCAACTCGATGGCCACATTATGTTACAGAAACTATTCCCTAGCATATTCCGATTTCTAATTCTTTAGCATTTCTATCTTTCCAGAACTGAAGTGTGTTTGTTTCTTTTTGTGACATTCACAAGGATTTAAACAACCGTTCCTTTATTTAAGTAATCTATGTAGCTGAGCAAGCTGTAGTAAGCATTCACTGCTGTTAATGCAATACATTTTCTCACTGAAAATTTTGAAACAAACTAGGAAATATTTTGCGTTTAGACTAACTTTTATCCGAAAATCAGTTAGGTGTTGGATAATACTAATTTTGGAAAAGAAAAAAATCACGAACTACAGCAAAACACATTAAAGACTGACTTATTTGTACTGGAACATGAAAATGAAGACCAGTATTTTTATTCCTGATGCAGAGAATTTTTTATCTAAATAGGGGAACTCACTAGTAAGTACACAACTGAGATGAAGCTGGGGAAAAATTCCCTCAAAAATTCCTTCAACTTTGGCTATGTTACAGGAGTTTTAACTAGATAGAAAATTACTACCTGACCTATAGGAGCTAACGTTTTGTTTTGTTTTGTAAAATAATGATATGTGAAAATATTTTTTTTTCAAAATGTGATATTTTTTCCCCTCATTTTTCTTTCCTTCTCTTATTCAGCTAAATTACTGATTTGCCTAATAGACGATACCATTTAGGACCACGTAGTATTCAGATTCTTCTGATAACCTATATATCTCACCAAGCATCCTTACAGTGTCTGGACAAAAATAACAACTTAGATGATGAAAAAAATATATCCCAGATAGGGAGTCCAATCTATCAAAGGCAGAAGAGGTATGAGTCACAGAAACTACAAAATTGCTGTTCTAAATTGACTTGTTTAAGATTTAAAAAGTAAAAATAAAAAAAGTATCAAGCGGACTTGCATTTCTTGCACTTTCCCAACAGTTTTGTCAAGGAAGATGTATTGTGATCGTATCCTATAGCACCACATTGTAGTCTGGATAACCCTCACCTGTATGATGTCAAATAGTGCAGATACTGTTTCAAGAGTAAATTGAGTCTCTCTTAGTTTGAGCACCAGCTGACTGCAAAAACAAACATTGTCTAAGATAATTTGATAGGAAGACATTGACAGTTTCACAAATGTCTTACAGAGGAAAGAAAGGAGTGAGAGGCAAAAATAAGGGAATGAAGGAAAAAGAGAAATTTTTTTGATAAACATCATCCTATGTGTAGAACTTGTGTATAACAGTTATACAAAATAATGTTGTTTCTCCAGAAAGAATACCTTTGATCTTTAGTGGCTATCATATATAGAAAACTTGTTTTAAGATGAGCTCAATGCTTGCAGAGGAATCATCTATGTACGAAGAAAAAGAAGCCTCAATTTTGAGAGCATACAACTATAAATTGCTGTTGACTGAGACAATAATAATTAGTAAACTTTTAAAACAGATATGTAATTTTTCCATGAAATTGATTTCTTTTACATTCAGCATGTAATTGATCTGGAGAGGAAGTAGCAAGACTATGATATTGCTCTTCATGATCATGAATTAACTATGAGCAAAGTAAAAGAGATCATTTTATAAATACATTAGGTGTTAGATACTGATTGAATACACAAGGCAGCACCTGACAGTGACCTCTGATCCTAATCTAAATGTTTGGTAGATAGACCAATTTTTCCTTTGGCATGTCCATGTAACTGGAAATTGCTGCAGGTTAAATGAGGACAGGAGATGATTCTACAAACATAGATGCTGATTAGAGTTCAGTTAAAATATTGTAATTTCTACTGGTTTTCATCGTAAATCTGTAGTGTCAGTGTCTAATTCTCTACAGAAAAAAGTATATAACAAAAATGGCTACAATTTTGTAAAAAATATTTTAATATTCAGAACTTGAAGCTATTCTGTTTTGCATTAGCAATATGAAGTTTCATCCACCTTTTCTCACGGAGGTTATATGTCCTCACAGGGTAATTAAGCAATGTGCTTGTTGATGTCATCTTTTGCTTTTCATATTAGATTATATTTCTTATTCAAAAACTAAAATCACATGATTCCTGTGACAGATCATAACTTGTACATGTGTCATGGGAATCACAGGCTCATAACCTTAAATAATATGAAAAAATAATTCAACACCAAGAGTTCCCTTGGGATCTCTTATAGTAAGAATCACAGAATCACAGAATCGTTATGGCTGGAAGAGACCTTCAAGATGATCCAGTCCAACTGTCTACCCAGCACCGCTATAATAACCCCTAAAACACTAAACCACATCACTCAGTGCCTCATCCAGGCACTTCTTGAATACCTCCAGGTATGGTGACTCCACCACCTCCCTAGGCAACTTGTTCCAATATTTAATCACCCTAACGGTGAAATTTTTTTTCTAATATCCAATCTGAGTCTCCCCTCTTGTATCTTAAGACCATTTCTCCTCATCCTTTCGCTGTAGGCTCGGCAGAAGAGACCAATCCCCACCTCACTACAACCCCCTTTCAGGTGGTTGTATAGAGCAATGAAGTCTCCCTTAATCCTCCTCTTCTCCAGATGAAATAAACCCAGCTCCCTCAGCCATTCCTCATAAGACATATTTTCCATACCCTTAATGAGCCTTGTTGCCCTTCTCTGGACACACTCCAACACTTCAATGTCCTTTTTGAAGTGAGAGCCCGAAACTGAACACAGCACTCGAGGTGCAGCCTCACCAGTGCTGAGTACAGCAGGACAATAATTTCCCTAGTCCTGCTGGTCACACTATGCTTGATGCAAGCCAAGATGCCATTGGCTACCTTGGCCCCCTGAGCACACTGCCAGCATTTTTTCCTATTAAATCTCATACCGTTGTCCTCAGCCCACTGATTGAGCCTGTAAAGGTCTCTTTATAGAGCCTTGCTATCCTCGAGCAGATCAACACTCCCACCCAACGTAGTGTCATCTGCAAATTTACTGAGGGTGCACTCAATCCCCTCACCCAGATCATCAATAAAGATATTAAAGAGGTCTGGCCCTAAACTGAGCCCTGGGGAACACCACTAATGACTGACTGCCAACTGGATTTAGCCCTGTTCATCACAACTCTCTGGGCAGTAAGAATTGTGCTCCAGCTACTGTTCAGGTTTTTGCTAAATGTAAGGGAAGACTTTGTTTACTACTATATTTGAAACATTACTAGAGGCTACGGTCATGACAGGCAAACAAAATATACTGGATTTCAGCTTCTGTGTACAAATTGTGTTGGTCTTGCCTTTATTCAAGTGCTGTCATGTCAGATAGAAATTTTTAAAAACTTGGAACCTCTTAAGGTTGAAAAGTTTCTGCAAAGACTTCAGTATGATATTTCATTTACCCCTCTCAATACCAACAAACAAAACCCACAAATAACTCCCCTACCCCCTACCCAAATCTGATACTAGCGTGGATATTAGTATCCCTTAAACCAGTTGAACCCATCTCTGAATTCTCATTTAAGTCAGTTGAAAGGCGTTGTCTTCTCAGTGGAGCATTTGTGGTTCAACAACCCCCCACCCAAGATGAAAGGTTACCATCATTACGGGGCTCAGATTAAGAAATAAACCTCCTGTGTCTTAGTTCAGCTGGTCAAAAATCCATTACAGAATATTTATGTGGAGATGTTATTTTATGTCCTCACTGTCATTCATAAAAAATTAAGTAATGTGGAAAAGCTAGTAACAGAGATGTCCTTTTTGCCTGTGAAACTGTGGAGTAGTTTTCTGGGAAGACTCTTGACATTTTCCCTTCAGTACAGAATATTTACAGTGCTAATAGAAATGTCTGAGGCACAATTAAAGTCAGGAATAGTTCCTCCTGGATGCATAGACTTTAAAGCAGCAGACCTTTTGGAGATACGCCAAAGATTTGAATGCCCTATAGCAGTGTTTTTTTCTTTGTAAGCCATCTAGCACTTAGATCTGGAGGATATAAAATAAAGATACAGTGAAACCAGTTCAAATGGCGATTTACCAACTATGGCCATCTGAGCCAACTAGTGCTGAAATTTCTTTCCCTAAGACTGTTTATGATAAGCGTATTGTGTTACTGTAATTTTAAAGCAAACTTTTCAAACATATTCAACTCATGCACTTCTTAGACATTGCCAACAGGTTGGTCTCTTGGCTTCCTGTACTGCTGTGGCTGATGGGATGACTCTGCCTTTAGGCATGCTGGAAGCAAGAAGTCTTTCAGTGGGTTGCTTAATTATGAATTGAAGGATGAAGGTAAAAAACACAGGTCTATTTATATTTTTAGTTTAGCTTTGCTGCTGGAAGTGTTCAACATATGTATTCAAAATCAGTGTGTGAGGATGGTTGTTCACAATTGAAGCAAACCACTTGACTGTTTTGTTATGGCTGTATTTGATAGCATAATAACTGGCATAAGTACTCTCAAAATAAGTTTGTGAAACAGTCTTTGTCTCCCTATGATACTAATGAAATGTTCCTTCTGTAAGCCTGATGTGAACTTTTAGTTTTGTTCTGTCACTTATTTTAGGACAGAGTACTCAAAGATTGTAGTGTATTAAATTCTACATGTTTGACACACCATAAATTTCATAGATTCCTAGGTATCTGTTGCTCTTTTAAACAAATTTAGTTATATATTTTGCCTTTCTTTCCATCCAAACATTTGAACTGTGGAATTCAGTTAGCTCCTCCAGCTGCACAGCTAGAAATTTCAGTGAAGCACAGGTGTCAGGCTTGGAGGGAAAATGATGAAGGTATGTTGTTCTATGCTGCAAAGTGACTGTCCATAATTTCAGCTCTCTTAGTTTTATGTGGCACTTCCTATGACAAAGGACCATCTCCAAGTTGCTTTGAGACACTTCACAAAATCCACTGTAGCAACAGATGCAGTGTCAATATAAGATGCCAGTATGAATTTTTGGATCCTAAAGATACTTCAGATTAGAGTCCTTTCTGATTTGATCTGGAATTTCCCCTATCCCTTACTGACACTGATATGCATGGTGGAGAGTTCTCATTATGACTTATCCATTTGTCTCCATAACAAATTAAGGTTTCTGGCTCATGCTAGTTAAAAAAAAACAGCACTTTGAATTTAAAATAAATCCCTGACCTTGTTAGGCTCATTGAGTTTGTGGATTTAGGCTTTGACTTAGAATTAATTTACAAGTAAAAAAATGTAAATCACATACTCTGTCCAGTGAGGTTATTAAAGCCACAAATATGTTGAGGCCTGGCCTTAACATGAAAATGAGGAACATCATCAACATATGCCTTCTGCTGTTTATTTTGGTGGGACTTTTTTCACAAGATTACTCATTAATTTCAGTGAAATAAAATGCTAATTTTCTGAGTAAAGGGCTCACAGTGTTGCCAGAGTGATTGGTGTGTCCTACACAGGGACAGGAGTTGGACTCGATGATCCCGATGGTTCCCTTGAAACTCAACATATTCTATGATTCTACGATTTAGAAATGCATGTCTGATCATCTTGATACTTCAGACATCATGGATTTGAAGTATGATTATTTCTTTTCCTTGACTTCATAAGTAATTTAGATTAACAAATTCCAGATGGTTTAGAGCTCTCAGTAGCTACGAGTTCAAGAAGTTATTTATCCTTTGAAAAGGAAGACTTCATAATTTTCAATTCTACTTGCATTTTGTTCAGAGCTTGACAGCTTAGGTTTTTTGTTTAATTATTTTAAGAAAAGTCAGTTTTCTTTAAGACATCAGTGAGAGGGCATACTCGGAAGTAATGAGAACGTGCTTAATGAATGTCTGATGGAATGTGCAATATGAAGATGCAATTTTCAGTCCTTCCAGGAAATTCAGTACAAGGTTTCCTGATGAAGCTTGATCTTTTGAAAATCAATTTCAGTTTTTAAAAGTTATTTAAATGATACATGTTATCCTTTGAACAAGAAAAGGACAATGTTTGAACTATGAGATGGCATTTTTACGTATTGATTTCTGTAAGGTATGTAGCAAATATTCTAGTTTTGCTCCAAAATTCAAGCAGTTATCTTTCATATTTTTTGCTGAAAAATAATCTTCAGTAAGAAGCTAGACATTCTTATTGATTATATATATCAGAAGTGTAAGATTTTCTTTTGAGTTAGTTCTCTCTATTTAGTTGGTGGATGTTGCATAGTAGTGAAGGAACAGCTAGATACATTTTTATCAAAAGCTATGTGAAGAAGCTATCTTCTGTCTTTTCCACAAGCCATATTGTTCTTCTCAATTTTCTTTGTAAGAAAAATGTGGCTTTACTATGGATAAGTATTATGTTATTTTTAAAATATTTATTTTAATTAATTAATTAATTTTTCTTTAAAAAAGTAATTTATTAAAAATTTATTAACAATTACGTTTATTTTAGGATTGCTTCAACACTAATATTATTAGTATTTTAATTGGGAAAATAACATCTGCTTGAAGCTCAAACACTTTGACAGATCAGGTATACTAAGTTATCATAAGTTTGCTGGAAGTGCCAGGAAGAAGAAGCAGAGTTAGATTAGTGGAAGCTGATTGTAAATTGTTTAAATGAAAGCTGAAACTTGTTTTTTTGGCGTGGTTATTAATTATTCAGATTTTTTTGCTAGTTCCTTCTAATGTGCTAAATTAATATTTCTCCAATAGAATTTCAAAACTGATATGTGAAGCTATTAAAATATTCACTCCATAAATAACAAAGTGTTTTGGTAGAATATCAGTCAGGAATATAGGTGTGAACATCTCTGGACTGCTGTGGACTATTTTTTCTCTCTATGGTTTCCTTTCTTAGGCCTCACTTGAGGCAGCAATCAGGATGGAGCAACACTGCTTGCCACAGTGACTGATGAATGATTGCACTGCTCTAATGGGACAAATAGAAAGAAGAAATGAAAGGGTGGAAAGACATCCCATCATGCCTAGTTAGAACAGTACCCTGTACGCTAATGTTATATTTTATGGTTATTTATCCCCTGGCTCTATTTAACACCACCAATTTTGAAGATAAATGTAGTAAAAGCATTTTTATCCTGCTGCTGTGAAAATGTGCTTTTAATAGATTTAGGTTTTCTCGGGTCATAAGAAAGAAATAGAAAGATTTTGCAGCTTTCTAAAGGACTGTATTATATACAGAGTTTAAAATGTCATAAAGCAGCTTGAAACACTATAGGGAGCCTGTGCAGTAATTGGAAAAATGTTTCATACTAATGTTTGGATTGCATTAGTGTGAGCCGTTGGCATACAATTTGTGACAATAAACATATCTTTCCTTAATTGTAATTATAGCTTACAAAAAGGCTTAAAGAAAGAAAGTGAGAAAGGTGCTTTGGTGAGTATGGATAATGACATTTTAATGCACTTAAGGCACAAGACATCACTCCTGAAGACCAGCTCTTGCTTGCATGCACTGTTGATAGACCAGTTTTACATTTGTCTTTCATAATACTTATCAAAGTTGGGGAGTTTGTTACAATTCCTCTGTTCCATCCCCTCTCCTCACAGATTAACAGCTGGCATGGTTGCCAGGCTGTGTCTTTTCCTCAGACTAAATTCTGTTAATGACACATGAACAGATTCTAATCATTATTCAGTACTGAGCTGTTACAGAGTTTCACTGGTGCTGTTGTCTACATATCACCTTTCCTGCAGTAGGTTTTAGTCAGCATAGCAAAAGATAGAAGAATTAGAATGATCCACTTTTGAAATGTCACTTGAGAAAAAAAAATACAAGTTTAGAACTTGTAACAGCATCTCATACCTCCACAGTAGCTCATTGTGGAAGCAAAGTTGGGCTTTTTGTGCAGATTTGGACCTTGTGGTAATCCATCATCATTTTCATATATTTGGAGTTTCAGTTTCAGGCAGCTTTAGATCCACTGAAATCACTAAGCTTAAATTCTGAATTGTAAGCAATCGGGAAATCCTCTAAAATTTTAGTATTTTTTTTTTTCCCGTTGTCTCTTGTTTCCTGAAGGATTAAAACATAAACCTATAACTGTCATTGTTTCTTGCTTGGACCAGAATAGCTTGTAGCTGATTATTATGCAATCAAATGCATATGTAATTGTTTAGGTTTTTTTCCTCATAGTTGAAGGCCTTCAAGATTTTAGGGGCTCTTTAATTAATATGGTAGTGACAAAAGACCTAAATACTTTCAAGTTCTGTTGGTCTAGTTTTGAGATGTAGCTGATTCCTTAGGCCCTGGAGTATCTTTCTGTGCTGCTTTCAGTGCTACTGAATTCAAGCCTGACTCTAGAGTTCTTAGGATATTTTTCTGTATTAATCCTTATCAGGAATAAAATTTGTTAATAACCTGGCCATTTGGGAATGGTGAAGTAAACTGAATACTCCTTACATTCTGACTACTTGATGGGTATGCTTGTCAGTGCAATCGGATAAAAAAAGTGTTGGCAAGATCTGTTAGGACCTGCAATATGTTTCAGGTAACCGGAAACTGGTATGAGGAGTTACGGTAACACAGAAGAAGAGAAAATGATTCATTAAAGCTCATCAAGAGAAGCAGTGGTAACAGCAGCACTTCTTAAACATAGTAAATTAAATTGCAATGCTGCAGCAGAATACTGAAATAGAGCCTTTAAATCTGTATCTCAGTATACTTCCAGGACTAACCTCTAAAACTGAAAGCAGTAATAGTACTTTTGGGTCAGAGTCAAAATCAGTGTTTAATAGTCACCATCATCATAACAATAATGAGGCATTTCACCCTGGATTTGATATTGGTGGGTGGGAATTGCTATTAAATACATAAGCCACACTTTTTTTTAACAAATGTATAATTATATTTCATTAAATAATTTGAAATTCCTGATTTTAAGTGAGGGAGAATTGCTGTCTAGTCATGGTTTGTGTCCAAGTCTTAACATCAAGATAGATCTGCATGCCTGGGAAAGATAATTTAAAGAGAAAAATACCGAAAGTTTAATTTCTAAACAAATGAAAATGGGTTACATATAATAGGAGGACTTCAAGCAGTATGCTTTTTTTGGTTGATTTGACTTTTTAAAGAAATTTAAGATGTACCTTCTCTTTTCACTGCTGTCTTTAAAGACCTTAAAATAATGTTGAGCAGAATAACTGATACAAAGCCAAAATACTTGTCATTATAGCATCTGTTCTCTGTACTAGCTCCCATAGTTAACATGGATCATGGCAGCAATATGGTTAACTCGGCTTCAACATGAGCTACTTACTCAGAGTCCTCACGAGTTTATACTTGGTCTGTAGTGTTCATTGCAGCCCACACCTTCATGTGGGTACTTCTGTTATTAGCACTGTGAGCTACATCAAGCTGGATGGATAAGATAGCACATGCAGTACCCTATCTTTTGATTGCTGGATAGCTATACTTTAACTTTTGTGCTGGGCTTGCAGTTCCCCATCCTACCCCCTCCTTTTCCTTTTGCAGTTATAGATAAGATGATGCACAAATACCGTGTTCAAAGTTTCTGCACGAACAGCAGTCTGTCATTGGCAATGACCTGCTGATGAACATCATCCATGTAGTGGAACCTACTGTATATGAAGGGTTATCAATGTGGAATCATTAGGAAATGAAAAATATTACTTCCATCCTTTATTCTACGTAATTTTATATATATAATTGCTGATATATCTGAATGCAGTATCAAACCCTCAGCCCTATTGGCTTTTGGTAATTTTAATCATAGCTGGTATTTTTAAAAATAGAATAAAAATTTCCAGATAAGAATCTATAAATGTGGAAATATATTTTTAAGCTGTGTTACACCACACATGCCATAGCACAAGTAACTGAAAGTGATATAGTGACCAACATTAAATGATTACCAAATAGGATGTTGTTTTAAAATGCTTTATCAGTATGAGTAACAAGTAACTTAATCAAGCACAGAGCACAGGAAAATTTGTTCATCACAAATATGATATGAAGGCATACATTGTTATGTGAAATATGGTGCAGAGTTTTACAGATAAGATGAACTCTGTCAAGCAGCTTTAGAAGAGTGGATATGCTTTGAAGCATTAAAATTCTTACAGTAAGTCATGAAACCTTAGTGAAGACTTTTTTCACTGTTTTCTCTTGCTCCTGTACACACCTGAAGCTCACTCTTAGTGACTGTACAACATTCAAGACTCTAGGAAATAAATGTGAGAGTGAAGTTAAGTGGTGTGCTGTAAAACATCATGAACCATTATACTGTGTCTTGTACTACACTTCCGCGTGTATTTCATGCCTATGTCTTGAAGCAGATTTTGACCAAAAAAAATATCAGAGATCTAGCTTCAGAATAAGCATTTAATCCATCTGTGTGGACTTTTACTCCATAGAAGGTGTCACAGTTGAATGACCAATGCCACCTTAAGAGCTCTTGTGCAAGATGGTTGTTTGTGGTTGGAGGGAATCATTTACTAGCCAGTTAATCTTCGTTTTTTCTTATTGAAGATGTTAGTACTGTTCAAGATAAGTATGTTTTACTTTTCATGTCTCTAATATTTTACAGATTATATTAGTGGACAGAGACTGAAGCTTCTGGTAATAAGCCAGATAATTCCACTTTGTAACTGTTTTACTCCAGCTTCTCTCACGAACTTGCTGTCAGAAGCTTGGAAGAAAAGCTGAACTGCATTATTTATCCTCTGTAGTCCAAAGCATGTGGGGTCTACAGCAAATAATCACTGCCTGACTGACTTTATTGAGCATCCATGTCAATTCATTCTACAAAATATGTTTTTCGTGTTCTACAAAGTCTTTTTAAGGCATCTGGGACCTAAGTATGTGTGTACTAACACCAGTTCTTGAGATAAACCATTAAGAGATCATCCTTCTGACATGAGAAAACAAACCTTTTGATAAATAAAAGCCTCTTGGCTCATTGGGAAGAGAGTTCCCAAAAGGGAGGAGAGAATCAAGAAGTAAGATCCTACAGTGAAATCTAGAAAACACTGCCTCCTCCCCCAACAAATCCTTTGCAATAGTCACATGTATTTGAAAATTAATCACTTATAATTACCAATATAATGTACCCAAATAAACTCCCATATTTAAAGTAAATGGCAATGTTTTATGTCTTATATGCACATTTTGGTTATTTTAAAGAAGTTTCTAGAAAACTGCCTTGCTAAATTAATCACCTACAGGAGTCATAGCTTGAATCTTTTTGCTAATATTCATTAAAAATCAGGCACTTCATTGAGGTATAAGGGTAATTCTTTAATGCAAAGGGTAGTTGCTAACCTTCTATACCACAGGACATCAGTTTGGTGTCATCTTTTCATGTACAATACTTCTGTTGAAGGGCAAAATGGTTAAATGTCTTTATCATCTCTATTAAAGGATGAATGCAACTCTTCAACAAAAGTAAGCAGTAAAAACTCAGTACTGACATTTGCCAGTACTGCCAGAACACAATTTCTATGGGTTTCAGCTACATATTCTTTTCCTTACCCCTGCTTATGTAAAGCTGCATTTGAATATTTAGGCCTTGCATTTTCTGAGAACTTTATTCATAATGATTATATGTTCTGCTTGACTGACAGTTTGTAGTAGGGCAATTCATTAAGGTTAATTGCATTCTGAAGGGAGGAAAAAATACATCTTTGGATATGAGTGTGAATTGTTGAGAAACAGTGTAATGTACATGCTTGTAATTTTCAGAGTATATAATAAAGAACATACTGATTTTTAAAACAACAAAGGTAATTTTACATTTGAGATAATAGAGTTAAAAATCAGTATGGAATTAAAAATAGCACCTTTTGCTTCCTCTTTAACAATCATGATTGCTTAATCAATAGTGGACAGAAGGTGACACAAAAACCTGCTTCACTGCTGAAGCAGACAGGATATTGACATTTCAACAAATGCTTTAAACATGCTGTGCTTACTCTTCTAGTTTTAATATTAAAAGCTGATGGAGGACCTTGTCTTTTTTTATCATTCATATCAGTCTTGCAACCACACAAACTTAGGGTGGTTCCTTTTTGTTATTTTCCACATGAAAGAGAATCACACTCCTATCAAATCCTCCTTTTGTTTCAAGAGATTGATTGAAACCTCTGTAACATTTGGGACTTGGGAGATGTTTCCATTGATCTCAGTTGCTGTGAGCATGGTAATAGCCAGAATAACCCAAAACAAGCAACCTGCCAGGATTTCTTCATCCTAATGATTCATACCTGAAACTTTTCAATGGCACTGTTGATAGAATTTGTATCTGCATTGATTTTTGGGGAGGGGGAGATTTGCATTGTATGAAAAGATGAAAATGTAGCTAGTTGATATATACCATCTAGCTTTCAGCTGTGTGATTTGGGTGCTGTTATCGCTGCTGCAGCTCTGTCAGCCTGGAGGTCACCATGGGCTAGCTGTAAGACAGTATACCTGGCCTCCCTAGTGGGTTTGTGCTGTGGCTGGGAGGATGCTTCTGCAGATGGCGTGGAGCAGCAGGCAGTGGAGTTTCTCTCCAGTGATTCAGCTACTTAGTAACAGGCAGCTGTGGGAAACAGCCCTTACTAGTAGAGGTGTTGCACAGTCTTGTCCCTACTCCGGAACAAGTGCCTGTATGGTAAGGTACAAAGGCCTGTCCCCTCCCTCTCCTTCCCTTTCTGCTTGTCCTTTTGCTGCTTCTTTGAATTCCAGTCTACACTGGAATTCTTTCAGCTGATGAGACTGTGAGTGTCCTTAGGGCAAACCATCCTGTTGCAAACCAAACTCATGAGAGATGTGAGAATTCTTTCAAAAAGCAAAAAATGAACTTTCATCAATGTTCTTATATGTCCCCAACAAAGATCTGTCAGCTGCAAAACCAGGAGCATCACTGCTCCCAGCTCTGCTAGAATCTCAACAATAGACAGTGGCAATTTTTGTTTGTATGTGGACACCTGACCTGTAGACTTACTTTCAGGTGAGCACCTTGTGCAACTTGTGTGCTGGAACATCTCCTCTGAGTCCTGAGTTACTGAAGGTGGAGTAGGTATTAGGTTGCCAAGTTTTGGTGCAGCTGAGCATTCTCAAACACCAACATTTAAGTACCTCAAGGATATTAATATCAAAAACTCAAGTGTTAACGGACAAGAGATGTCAAGATTAATATGTGCTGGTGTTTCAGGAATCTGTTTTTTGATTAAAGACATGAAGTCATTTTATGGACACTGGTGCGAATTTTCATTTGGACCTAATTTCCTATTTGTGCTTTTTGACAAAATCTGTGCAAGAACCTGACTTGCGAGCACAGGAGTGCTGTTGATCTCAGTAGGGCTAATGAGATCTGAAATTATATAGTGTGTAGTGAACAACATAATATATTTGCGAGGTAGTCAACTTCCAATGGGATTTGGAAATTACTAGTGTTGTATTTTGGGATTCTCTGTGACACAGTGAAATATTATGGATGCATATTATTGGTGTGGTTAACATGTTAGTTCTGTATTCTTTCTTGTTTCATAAGAATTATGATTCTTTGATTAATTTTTATTCTATGGTAAGATCCTTGAAAGTTCAAATTACCTTGGTGAAGGACATACTGACAAAAAAAAATACATTCTGGCTTTATAATCTGTGTTGAGGGTATCTGAAGAGAAATCATTCATTACAGGTAGGTTTTTTGGTGCTTTGGAACCATGTGATTCATTGAACATTCTATTTTGTGAAGGTGTTTGGTGCATTTTGGTTTTTGCTTTTAACATCAATTGTACTAAATGTGGCTTTAACCAATTTGTAAGAGCCACCTAAAATGGAAGAGCACTTCTTGTTAATTTATGTGAGTAAACAGAATGGAAATAATTTTGAATCTCTATTTGTAAAATCACTGTGCTGATTTTAGCTGATCACTAGAGATTTTAGCTGAGCACTAGAAAAATAATTAAATGTAAGAAAAACAAAATGAAAGACTTTTAGAATCAGTTTGTCTTTTTCTTTGAGCCATTTGCCTTTTTAATTTTTTCCATGTTATCACTTTTATCACTCTTAATTCTTCAGCTCCTGTGAGAGCAAATTCCATGCTCTGTTCCCTGGGAGATGAGCTGAAGGAAGGGGGGTCTGGCATGTTTGGTGTGAATGTGTACAGTTGGTCTTTTTCATTTCTGTATGTTTCTGCAAAATTTGCAGAAAGGTATCAGTCCTCAGATTATAATTCACTGGTCTTTTCAGGTTATTGGGTATGGACAGGGCCAACAATAGCATGCTGAATTCTAGAAAGGAGGAGTCTTTTGTGACATGGGTGCCTCCTTCAGTGCCCAATTCCAAACTAACTGTAAAAGCATCCATCTGACATTGACGAGGGCAAACTGGCCCCAGCCCTGGGATATTTTACTTTATTTGTTGCCAATTAACACAAACTTCTAACAGCTGATTAGGGTATTGAGGGGGGGAAAAAAGCCAGCATGAACAATTAAGTGCTGAAGCAAACACCTTGCCCAGTTGCAGCTGGAGCCAAACCCCCCCTCCTGCCCTGCCCCAGCCCCTCCTGCCCCACTCGGGTCCCTCTCGCTCTCCTGCCCCACCGGGGCAGCCACAGGTGGCCAACAGCGAGCGGGTCGGGGCCTGCCCTGCCCCAGGGCCTCCCCCGCCTGGGCAGGCCGACACAGGCCCGGCCCGGCCCGACCCACCTCAGCTGCTACCTGCACCCAGCAGCCCTCTGGGAGAGGGCTTGGAGGCTTCTTCCCATCTCCCCCTCCACTGCCTGGTGAGTGCAAGCGGCTTTCCTTCTCGCCTGTGGCTGTGGGTTAAGGTGAGCACGAGCGGGTCGGTACAAACTTTGTTTACTAGAGAGAAGCATTCCTTGCAGGTGTTATTTATGTGGGGAATGTGATACAAACCCACGACACCTCATCTAGTTCTGGGGCCCCAGACGTAGGAAGGACATGGAGCTGTTGGACTGAGCCCAGAGGAGGGCCACAAAGATGGTCGGGGGCTGGAGCACCTCTCCTGTGAAGAGAGGCTGAGAGAGTTGGGGTTGTTCAGCCTGGAGAAGAGAAGGCTCCAGGGAGACCTTAGAGCAGCCTTCCAGTACCTGAAGGGGCCTACAGGAAAGCTGGGAAGGGGCTTTTGACAAGGGCATGGAGTGATAGGATAAGGGGGAATGATTTTGAGCTGAAAGAAGATACACTTAGATTGGATATTAAGAGGAAATTCTTCCCTGTGAGGGTGGTGAGACACTGGCACAGGTTGCCCAGAGGAGCTGTGGCTGCCCCCTCCCTGGCAGTGTTTAAGGCCAGGTTGGATGGGGCTTTGAGCAACCTGGTCTGGTGGGGGAGGTGTCCCTGCCCATGGCAGGAGGGTTGGGAACTAGGTGATCTTTAAGGTCCTTTCTGACGCAGATAGTCCTATGATTCTATGATCTGAGCAAGCAAAGAGAAAGAGCAACTTCAGAGCCCTCTTGAAACATTTCTATCGGGGCTGAAGGCACCCAGCCCTAAAAGTCCACAAGGTTTTCAAGCCTACCAAGACATATGGGACAAAGCAGTCATAGTACAGTTTGTCACAGAAATCTCTGTGACTGCCAGGTAATAAATATTTATAGGCATGTGCTTCTGGCATCATTACTTTTATTTTAAAACAAAGATCACTGTGTGAAATTGAAACTTAATGTTTCAACCAACTTGTTTGCAGTGTAGGAAAAAAAAGAGATTTTTACCTATAAAAATGACAGATTGCATCTACTTAAAGGATGATTGTAATTAGTTGAATAAACATCTAGAAAGTAATGAGCTGTAAAGATGCTGCTATCCAACTTTCACATATAGTAATGAAAGTAATGGAAATTATTGGTGTGCTGATTTGCCAACCAAAATTATGACTGCACAGAATATCCTTACTGATATAAAATGTGATAAAATGCTTGTGGTTTGAAGATGCTTCTTTGTAAGTTTGTGATAAATTAGTCCAACCACTTATGAATTAAAAATTATCTTGAAGTTCTTTGTAAGTGTTGTCTGTCTTTCACTATGAGTAGCTTGACCATGCATTTCTGACTTCCATTAGATTACTTTGATGTTTGATGCAATTTTATCATCACAGTGTAATTGAAAAGCAATGCTTATCTCCAGTAGAAATAATTGTAGTTTGTCTATAAGAGTGCTGTGCTTGGATTTAAGGATAACACTGAGAGATCAAGATTTAGACTTGTTTTCTGTAAGCCTGTGAGGTATTTTGTGGTGTAGCTGTTGGTGCAGTAATCAGTACTGCATGCCTCTACAAATGTTGCCTCTGTGGATTATCTGTATACTATGATGGTTGTGACACTATATTAAATATAAATGTACAAACTATTTACATGATACTATGAGTGAATAGATGTATTTGTTATAAGACCAGATGGTTAGGTAAATAAGGCAAGTTTTATACTGTTTTTTCTTCTAATTCTTACCTTGTGGAGGACTTTTTCTTGTGTATTTAACAGATGGTTTGTTCAGTAGAGTTACTAAGACATTAGAAATTTTACTGTTCAGCATTTACTGTCCTTGTCTTTCAAAAGAGTTAACAAATTCACATGTGGCATAGATATTTTTATATTCCTTAGGGAGGAATACATAAAACAGTGTTTTGTAGAAAAGATAAGATGGAAAGGGAATCAAGGGCAGACAAATGGGTCTCAAGAAAAGATCTGATTCTGGCATTAATTTAGCAATTCCTTTTGTTTCAAATCAGGAATCTGGTTTGTCTAAAACCATAATTTTCACCAATTGACCTAAAACAGATTTAAAAAGCAGTTTAGTTGAAGGACTGAAGTGTCAGGTTTTGAACAGTTGCAGCTTATGACTGCCAATTTACCGATACAAGGTAAATCAATATGACCTTCATCTGAATGAAATTAAAGGTACACCTAGAGGCTTCTATTGGCTTAGCTATATGCTTGTAGATAAGCTGATGAAATTTGTGTAGACTAGACACTTTCTGGTTTGGTATCTGTTTGGGTCTGAGCATGACTAGCAACAGGAAAAAAGTATAATCATTGATTTGGCATTTACTTTTAAATTGACCAAAAGATAGTGCTGGTACTGGATTATACTAGTGTTTATGTGGTATCAGGAGTGACTACCCAAGCTGTGGTTGGCTGAGAGACAAGTGTCAGTGGCAATACAAGCTAAGGAGTTCCCACCTACCTGCCTGCTGTTCCTGTCAGCACAACCACTTCTCAGGTTGCTGTGTTCTGAACTATGAACATGAATAAAACTCTTTAAAAAATGCTTTTCTAAAGTGGTTTTGAAAGATGGAAAATTCTTAATTTTCATAGCTTCCTCTAGCTTTGCAGATAATCAGTATCAGTAAGTAATCCCAGCTTTGGTTCTTAAAACCTGATGTTTTTTAATGCTTTGCCTATCTATGCCTCTCTCCTGTAGTCCTGTTCTTATCTACTCTGGGCCAAGAGGCCATCCGGCTCCAGAATCAATTAAGGTCTTCCCTGAATCACAACTGTATGTCTCCAGAATAGCACAGGACAGTCCATGTGTGGTACTCCAGAGGGGGAGCGTTCTAGCCCCTGATTAACTCACTTCCCCTTCAGCATATGAGTGAACCCTGCCATTGCAATGTGGCTTCCTTTTGAACCAGCTGTTTAAATTTTAAACTGCTTTATGGAGTGTTCCCCCAGGTATTGTAGAGAAAACTTTAGTCTCATGGCTGTGAGTGGCAGGAAGGAGGTCTTATTGTAGTTCCTTCTGATAGGGACATATATGGTGCCTCGCAAAACAAGTTTGAGTTTTGCTCCCAAAGTCTCAGGCAGTTCCTTCATAGTTTAGCTAACAGACACAGACAACACATTAAAAAACAACTTAAAACCAACAAACAAACACACAAACAAATATAAAAAGATCTTGGTAGGAACTGGATTTCTGCTGCTGGCAAAAAACTTCAAAATCTTAAATTTAAATCTGCCTAATGATTTCAGACACTAATTTTTGATTTCCAGCTTGAAGTACATTCACAAAGTGACTTAAAGACTTCCCAATGGAAATTTACTGGGATGCCCAGGTTGTCGTGGCTTTCAATCAATAACTGCTCCTTTAATAACATAGTAACCTGTTGACAAGAAACATAATGGAAATGTCTTTCTCTAACTCAGTCGAAGGGGATAAGCCCAGAGGAGGAATGGAAGCTAAATTCCCCAGATCAATAGCTACTATAGTGTATCTGTCACCTCTGCTGTGTGGCAGAAAGTGTGGTTGGAACAGAAATAGTTATTGATGCATTTTCAAGTTTGAAATGTTTAGTTACTTGAAGATACTTAATGAGAGTTTTTAAAGCACTTGATTGGTGGTCCTGGGTGTAATGATGTGCTTTGAAAGTCACAATAGATCTTGGATTTTTTTGCCCTGTGTATATATCCATGGACTGATTTCTCCAAAGGAATTGAATTGACTTGCAAAAGACAGCACAGGAAAGTCACGGGTGTGCTCGTTTCTAGAGCCGCATGCCAGTGCCCTGAGCATCAATTTACCCTTCCTCTCTTCCAAGGGAAGAGCCCTGTCCTTCTGAAGCAGCTGAGTGTGGGCAGTATGGTGCTGACTCTGAAATATGGCAGGGGCAGAGACCAGGGGAGAGGACGGAACAATCTTTAATTTTAGAAGTTACTGTGGTTTACCTAACTAGGCTGGATTCCTTTTAACCATATCTGTAATTTATGCTGCTCTTGTATATCACTGTATGCTCTTTTGAGTAGCAGAATACTCAAATCAATTAAAAGCCATTGTGCAAGGAAAAAAACAATAAGTAAAATTGGAAGGTCTGTAAAACTGTAGTCTCTTCTGTAGAGTAAGAACATGTTTCTCATCTAAAGTATACAGATACTATTCACTGTCATTCATGGAGCTACATGATTCATACGAACTGAGGATGTCTCTCTGATATTCGCTCCCTCTCCCCACTCAATGGGAGTCTTTGTGAGGAAGTTCACTAGGAAAGGTAGGAGGACAGCAGTAGAGCATATTGGTTACTTAAAGGTGACATGCAAATCAATTTGATGTTATTTGATGACATACGCCTAGCGCCCCCAGTAATAACCATGCTTTTAGCATGTTATTACCCAGCCTTGCCTGGATCACTGCCCTTTGTTCATAGATTGACATCACACCAACTCTTCTGGACTCTCTTTGGCAAGCTAATATGTGTCTCTCATTGAACTGTGTGGTTTGTTAAAGCATTCACTTTTAACTGTGTTAAATATTTTTAAAAAGCTTTTTGGATGGAAGACTCTTTGGATGGATTTCTCACTTCATGAGAAAAAAACAGACTTTTTTTTCCATCTTGAAAAAGCCAAATACATGCCTCTCATGAAGAATCAAGAAGATTAATAGGAACATTAGTCATGCAAGTGGCAGCTAGGAAGTTAACTTCTTTGGGACTTGCCTGGTGTTGGGTTGCCTTAGAAAGTAAAGGAAAGAGAGGGAGCTATGTGAGAGCAGGGTAAGGCTTTTCAGCACATTAAGATCAAATTAAACTATTCATAATAAGCCTGAGAATCTTCTGGGCCAGATACATATGAAAATACATTTCCAAGGAAGAGGAATTATGTGGAGGAAAGCAATAAGATGATCTCAGAAACAGGACTTTGAATTAAGGAGGGAGGTAACTAGATTGTTAGCTCCTGAGGTGAGAGAACTCAGTCGTGCTGCCAGTCTTTGCTTATGCAGACAGATGTGAATAAACTCTTCTCTGTGACACCATGGAAGACTTCTCTATACATCTGGCGAGTCTTTCCTATGATAGGAATTGCAAAGCAGTAATACACGTGAGTTGGGGAAACTGTGGAATATCCATGGTACAACACCCTCCAGAGTAGCTTGGGAACACGTCTGTCAAGAATGCCATGGGATATATTTGATGCAGCCTTTGATCAGAGGACTATATAATGGGTCATTTCTCAGTGTCTTATCCACTACTTTTTTGTGTATGTCTGTGAAGGCTAAAGGAAGGTCAGAGTGGAGGGGGTGCGGAAGAGGTTTAGGAAGAATGCATCAGAGACAAAAGCTAGCATTCTGATTGAAAATACCAATTTAGATAAAGGTTCCATGGAGAACAGAGAAAGGATAAGTTCACAAGTGTATTTGCAGTGATGGTAAAATGTCTATACCTAATTGTAAAAACAATCAATTCAAAGTGTAGATAAATCTATTCACATGCAAGCATAATTGACTTTATATGATAAAGTACATAATACTTTAAATCATACTAGGACATGCAGAATTAATCTTGAGAGAAACAAGAATTCTAATGTTACTCAATTTTTTTTTTCTTAAATATGTAGAGTCTTCATGTCTCTTTTTGATGTTGCAAGAGGAAAGCGTATTGTTCTACAAATCTCTGGAACAGTATTTCGAGCAAGGATAAATTTCTCTAAAGACAGAGCTCAAAAATTTTACTTACAAGTAATAATAGTGGTCCTCTGGTTACATCATATAGCTGTCACAGAAATTAAATTCAACGTTGAAGCGTGACCGAATGTGAACCCAAACCTACCCCTGTTTCTCCATTTCAGTCTCAAATTCACATTCCACAAACTACAATCAAGTGCAATACAGAATCCTTTGGATTATAAAATATCAGCACTTGGAAGTCTAAAACGAATGATTGCTTAGATTTCCAACTTCCCATCTCAGGGATATAAGTCCATCCCATCATTACAACTGAAAATATTTGACATACTGAAATATTAAATTTAGATAACCTGTGAGCTACCTATGGATAGACCTGTATAAAGAAGCAAATGGAGAAATTCTGCTTAAGACTTCTGAGACAACCTAGTGCAGGAATCCATATAGCCTTATTATGAATCCTTATCATATATCTGCTTATGTATTAATAGAGAAAGTGAACTATATTGAAATTTGCTGTGCCTCAAGCAAAGATTATTTCCACTGTCTTTGAAGGTGAATTGTCTATCTCCCTAATCCATCAGAATAGGATGTTCTTTGCATCTGAATTATCAGGAAATGCACTGTCAAAATTGAAGTCTTTATTTGTAAAAGTAATGTTTTAAATCCTAATGCTGGTAAGGACTGTAATTTCATGCTTATATCGGGGTTTTACATCTACACACACTCCCAGAAGAAATAATAGTCTCTCTTTTTAAAAAAATATGCACTAGTCCAATAAACACTGATGAGGTGGGCATAGGCAGTAGAATCAGCCCTTTATGAAGAAGCAATAAATTTTTCAGTATAAAAAAATGTTAATATTAATTTAGGTTTTTCAATTTGGTTGTAAAGTTATATTCAAACCCTCTGTATAGGTATTGAGGTTGAGAAATGCCCATTATGTGTCCTTAAATAGCAAGTTGTTACATTTACATGTGCAGGGAATTATGCTTTTGTACAAATTCTGAGTTTCATACATAAAATATGAAACTATTACAAAGATATAGTGGCCAGCTTTATGGAGTTGAATTGCCTTATAATTTTGAAATACAACAAAATGACCCAGGGCATGCTATAAAAATCTTAATTTAGGAAAAAGTATATGTGGAAGTGATTTGATAGCAAGTGGTAATTATTTTCCTCCATATTGCTATAGCCGAATTGGTAGGAGATGGATTTTGTTTTTATTCTTAGTACAAAGTGTTGCTTTTTTTTAAAAAATTATCTGTTGTCAGCTAAAACCTTGTCTGCAGAGTCCCAGCCTAAAGCAAGATTTTTACTGTCAAGTTTTAAATCCCTTGATGTATCTATGTTTGTAATGGAAATGCTAACATAACCTTAGCTGTTACAGGGCAGACAATATTGCAATAATAAATAATGAACAAAGTGGTTTAATAATTTGAAGCAAATCATGTCGTGGGCCTGGCAAGATTTTATGACTAAATTATACGGGCAGGAACCTATCAATGGACATGCTGCATAAATACCATAAATAGATGAACTAAGGATATGTGCTCATGAAGGTGAAACTACGGTTTTCATGATCTAGGGGATAAAATGCTGTAGGAGACTAAGAAATTGGGTGGAAGCCTTAGGCAAATCAAAAGCCAGAACAAATGATCAATGTGTCAGTTTTTAATCAATGGCTATTATCTCTAGTGCTAATGATCTGTACGGTGCCTCACTAAATCTGCTCGGCTTCTGAATATGGATGTCTTGGTTAATGATCCATTATGTAGCCTGTTGGTAAAACTTCTTTCCTTCTAATTGCAAAACACTTTTTTTCTTTTTTTTCTTTTCAGTGTCATGCATAACCTGACTGAACATTTTCCTCTTTATAGCTTAAGGAACAATAGGAATTTCGCTGGCATGGTTTTGTTCTGGTTCAGTTGGGCTAGCACCTTCTTTCTGGCAGTTGCTCCTACTTACTGTGTGCTTCTAAAATGATGCAATGACTCTCAGAGTAGGAAACGGCCGATTAATTTACTCCTTCCTGATCTCTGATACCAAGAACGAGTTTCTGGAGTTATGGGACATTTGTTTTCCTTCAAAAGGTGAAGTGCTTGATCCTCAGTTAACTCTTTTCTTTGGCTTAGATCAACAACAACATACTATGAGGGCAATGACCACAGGCATGCTCAGTCACTCGGCTTTTAGAGCTGTAAAGAAGAGTGTCTATGGTTAGGAGTTAAAGAGTGGGCAGGATGCAGGAAATAGCAGCAGCTTGGTGCGCTGCTGGTGTGGCTCCTTCTGCCCAGAGCAGGGGAGGGGAGCAAGTGAACTGTGAACCCATTGCATCAGCCCCATCTTAGGAAGGGTCTCTGCTTACACGGTTTTCTCTAAGGGGTTGCTAAATGGACAGAAAAAATGTTAGGTGGTAGTTCAGTACTAGGGAGACTTTATATAAGTAAAAGTCCTGTCTTCATGTACTGCAGTGGCTGTGTAACATGGGCCTTAAGAAGTGATAAAGTTGAGATTTTGGAAAGATTGTACTTCTTTTAGGTTTCTCTGAGCAAACACAGTATTTCAGAAGGTGGAGGTTTAAGCAGTCAAAAACTACGTTTATTTTTGTCTGTGAAGGACTTGTTTTAAGGGCTTGCTTTGCAGCTGGCATTCAGAAATGCCCTCATAATGCACAGCAGCTCTTTTCAAATTCTTAGTACGGTTTTCTTCTGTTGTTGACATACAAGAACAAGCAACTCATTATGCTAGTGTTAAATGCATTCATTCTGTAGCTATCTGGCACCTCTGCAGACCATATTGATGGTGTTGGGATTGTCAGACTGCTGTTCTGAGGATGGCAAGAGAATGATTCAGCATAGTCTATAAAGCTAGGGGTAAGGCTGGGGGGTTAGACTACCTGTACTCAATTTGTGAAACACCTTTCATTTAGGAGTCTTACATCTAGAGAGAGAACTAAATTTGTCTCTCAATCCATGGATTTGTCAATTGCTTCAATAATGTCTTTGATTGCAGCCCTTCAAGTAACAAGACTCCATTTCAGATTGAACACTGAGATGATAGGAAACTGGATGGTGATCCTCTGAGTACATGTAGTTTCCTGGCCAAATTAGCTCCTTTTTTAGAGATCTTAGTTTAGTCATCTGTGAAAAAAGAGGCTGCATTGTCTTAATACATAAAGGGAAGCATACTTATTATTACTATTACTACTACTATATACTTGTCTCTGTGCTTTAGATGTTCTTTGAGAGATCGCACTTTGTCTGTTTTTGAGGCAGCCAAATTAGGGCACTCTGATTTGATACCATTTAATATTCCCCTCTTAACTCATGTACTTACAGCAAAGCATGGCAGATGTTCTTTAAACTCTAGGGAAGGCTCTGTGGACCTCTACCAGGAAATTTGCACTCGCACCCTGTCACACAATAGGAAAAGGGTATTTTTGCTGGAGCTCTCCTTAAGGCAGCATAAACAAAGACAACAGCTCTTAATATAAAAAAAGAGATTTTCCCACAATTTCAAATCTGGATTTTGGTGGAGATAGAAAAGGATTATCAACATGGGAATGCTAAAATTCATGTTCTCCAAGCTTGTTACTCACATTTAGGCAAGGTAAAGGCAGAAACTTATCCTTGAATAATATTCAGTACTTTTCACTGTATCCACACTTACACTGTGGATTCAACTAAAATTTTCTGTCATTGTAGTTTAACTAACTTTAATGATTTAGAACCCTATTAAATCAGAACACAGTTTTTCTCCCATCTCAAGTCATAGCAGTTTAAATCTATTAAGTCACGTCTGTTATGTATTACAAGGAATGCGAGGATAATTTCAGTAATGGGCCGTTGATTTTACAATTCACTGCCAAATTTGAAGATGTACACTTTTTAGGCTGCAATAAAAGACTGCATTGTGTCTTTATAGTTCTTTGTTACTAACTGATTGCTGTTTCTGGTACCCATCATGGTTTGTACTCCAGTGTTTGACAGCTTCTTTTCTTCTTTCTCTTTTGTGAAGCTCCTGTGTGTGGTCTAGAACACAATTAATTTTGTTCTGTGCTCAAAATTACTTGGAATATTACCTTAGGTTCTGTATTGTTGTTAGACATGTCACGTTCTGTGCTTCTCAGTGATTAATTCAGCTAAAGTCAGTTTACCAAAGTCTTTTACGGGAACTGGTCATCAGATTGCAGTGTCTCCATTCCAAAGCTTTTCAGAAGCTTCTCTCCCCCAAACTGCTTTCAGTAAATGAGATTGTATTCTGCAATATATAGAAAGTGTGCCACAGTTAACATTTTTCAGAGTGGGAAGGAGTTTGATAAGATTGTTATAGGAGAGAAAGAAAATGGAAAACAAATGCAGAGTTATTAAATTGTCCTTTTTTTTTCTTTCCCAAATATTAAATTCATATTTCAAGGCTTCTTTAAGAGAAGACTTGACTAGAAAAAGCACCTCAATCTGAGCCTGCACCTACAGATACTAGGTATTACAAGCACTTGATGCCAAGGATTCTAGAAAATCCTTCTGTCTTTTCCTAATGAAGGGCAGTTGCTTACACTCCCTTGCAAAGTTGAATTCCATGTACCACAGATACTAGCTACGTGTCCACCATGAATTAATGAAAATAAATGTTGAGTATTTTATCAAATATGCTATAAAATATCATAGACATTATTTTGATTTTGATTGGGTTTTTTTTTAACTTACTTTTTGTCTCTGAATAATAACTACTCCACTCCCACCTCCTTATTTAAAGAAGAAAAAGAAAAAGAAAAAAATATTCTGTTGTCGTGGCAGAAATCTGCCTGATAGCTGAATTTGACACTTTGAAATGCTGCACTTTCTATGAAGAACAAAGACTGGCATTGGAAATGAGGTGTTATTTCCCTGTTCAGACACAGCTTTAAGTAAAGCTAGGGAAGGGAGAAGTTGTTTGTGACATACCTCGCAGAAACAAGCGATAAGAAATACACTACTCCCATACTGTAACAGCATGCCTCTGTAACATGTTTTCATTTCAAGTGGCAGGATCCACTTATGTGCTACATAAAACACAGTAATATCTTGTGCAAACTTTCAGAATAGTTTATCTGTACATTCAGCAGCATTTGTAAACATCTGAGGATGACAGACGTGGGTCTGGTGTGCAGGTTGTTAGGTATGAAGTTGTAAGTGGAAGAAAAAGAAAAAGTACGAGTGAGAAAGAGCTGGTTGTGTTTGGAGGGGTGGTTGTGTCTCTGAAAGCCTCATGTGATGTGGTCGACTGTCCTGGGAAGGAGAACCCCTGTTACATGCTCAATCTGCTTCTCTTCCAACTTCAGCTCCACAGAGCTCTGAAAGCTTGGCCCAAGGCAGGCACTGTACAGGACAACAGTCTGTACCCCTGACAATCTGTAGTTGCTCTGGTTTTGACCTATCTGCCCCGTTGCCATCTCTGTTCTTCCCACTCTTGGCAGTTTCCAATAGTATTTAATTTGATTTCATACCTGTGAGGTCTGACCTATTTGATATTAGCTGGTCCTCTGCTGCTGCCCATCGTTCTCCTGCTTTTGCAGGTCTTCCTTTCTCACTCTTGCAGTTCAGAGTAATCATCAGAGTTTATATTGTGCATTTTTCTATCTTGCTTTATCTTAGGAAATACATACTGTAGGAGGAAAAGTGGCCTGAAAGACTGGAGTAGCAGAGGTTGGAAGGTAGGTAGTGGAATGAAAGAGAAGGGAAATGAGAAGGAAATTTGAGAGTCCTTTTTGTCAGTAAACAATAATGCCTTAATTATTTTTTTTTAATTCCTGGGCACTATTCTCTGAAGAATAAATGCCAATTGAAGGATTTTTATATATATATATCTATATATCGGTAATACATGTATTTCAGAAATAATTTGAGAAGTAGCTGGAATGAATGTTATTTAATTGCAACCTGTTTGCTATGGGGGAGAAGAAATACAAGAGTTTCGACTAGCTAAGCTGGTTTTGTAAGTGTTTTGTGTTGTTTTTTTTAAGGGTAAGCACTGCAGTCTTTCTTTTTACCTTGTCAATCACACATAATTAGTACTTTCTGTGCACAGAGAGTTTTCACTGTCATGTAGATTGATTGGAAAAAGGCATGTTCTCTAAGGCCTCAGTTCTCCTGATGAATTAAATAGTCTTGCTATTCAAGTTAGTCAGAGCAGGCTTTGACACATGTTACATATGTATACTTTCTGCAGTGTTTGGAAGGCTACTTTGACTTTCATGGGGTTTAGAACCGACTCATAATGCCCACTATCATAAACATAAGTGATCCTTTCTAATAAAACATTTGGCAGTATTTACCATCAGAAATGCCTCTTTGCAGAGTATGTGCTGTTTTCTGCCTTCTGCAGGCTATCACTCTAAATTTGTATTTAATTGGCACCTACGCCCTATTGAAATTGCCATTCCACCTTGTGTGTGGGCTAAGTGCCATGCTGACAGATGGACATCAGTGTTGGTATGCTAGAGAGCCAGTTTTTGCATTGCATATAAATCTGAGTGGCTACATTTTCTTTTACAGATAGTGAATTTGAAAATCTTAAAAGGGCTTTCATGTTTAAGGTGAAAAAGATGCTCCAGTGCTTTCCAACCCCATGGCTGGACAGTAGGAAAAAATATAGCCGTAGAATGAAACAGATGTTCTGATCATTCAAGGCTCCTGATCAGACAGAGGATTTTCTTCATCTCCACCCTCGATTAGCTCTCCACAGGGCACACTCTGACTTTTTAGCAACATTATTTCCGTGGCTAAGCCAAGTTCCTTGCAGAATGCCTCTGCTGAATACAGAAATCTGATCTGTCCTGCATCCTGTGTAGGAGTCTGTCTATTACTTATGTTCAACAGAAGCTTTATAAAGACAGCTTTGGTGAAAAAAACACCATTCAAATGACTATTTAACTCCTCAGTGAAGAAGCTAAGATGTTAAGAAAAAGAAATTAGTAAATATGCTTATTCTGCAGCATTTAATACATATTTCAGTACTTCCTCTTTAGTGTTTCTTTTCCTTTCTTCGGGCAATTAGCTGCTAATATATAAACATAATAAAAGCAAAACTGTACAAGGGAAGGGTTTTCATCCCTTTGCTAATGCAAGTACAGACGTTAAATCTCAACCTGAATACTCTTTACAGATTGACAAGGGGTGTATTATTCTAAGTCACTCCGTATTATGTGTGAAGAGTGCCCCAGCTGTGTCACTGGTGAGGTTAAAAGGTGTTAGTGCTTGCATCTTTTAAATGAGCATAGTAAATGAAAGTGAACAATTAAGTAAGAAATTTGGCTTGCTATCTCTGCATGCTGGGTTTTATTGTGGTGTTGCCAGCTTCTCTGAATGAAAATACAAGAGCAAATTAAACAGCTTTATGAACTCGCAGGAGGAGCAGTTGTTCTAGTGGCTTTCATACAAATGTCTAATTAATTCTTGAAGTAACCCAAATTGTTCTTTTGTGATCTGTGAATGGGAATTTGTGAGGAACCTGTGCAGATGAAACTAAGTGAAAGGAGAGCTGAGGTTTAATGACTAGCTGGCAGTTTGCAGTTGTTGGGTCTAGAAAATTTTAGTTATCTTTCTCATTAATATTACATTGCGAAGGTAATGAAACATTTGGATGAATATGTTATAAGTAATAAGGCATTAATGTTATTTTTTGAGCAGTCAGTTATGCTAATGGGCATCTGTCATTTTTTCACCAGTGTTTGAGTTATTTTGGAAAATCCTAAAATAAAGCTATGTTGCAATTAAAAAAAAGAAATTTAACACAAGTCTACATTTGGCTAGTAGCAGTGTACTAAAACTATTTTGTTAACAGAAAAACAACATTACTTTAGGAGAAAATTTCACAGTCATGTAACTTTTACTTCCTTCCTCTAAACATTTTAGAAAGTCTCAGTTGAAAATTTTTGAAAACTGTGGTTTTTTGCTTCATACCAAACCCCCATGAAATAAAAAATTTCTTAAATAATGGATATAAATATTCCTAGTCAAATACATATCAACTTCAAAGCACATACTAAAATTACTGAATTATCAAAGGTTATTTTTTTATGGAAATAGTATTCTTATTCACTACACTAATGCTACTGTCTTATTCCCCCTAGAGAAAAATGAATTAATATCATGGTGCCAAATCAACAGCACCTTCACCACTAATATTAATCCAAACTCTCCTTTTTTGTAAGCAACTTTTATACATATTGATAGCATCAAGTGTTTGTGTCACAGAAATGCTGTTCTGGTAACACTGAAATAGTCAAAATTAACTGACTTAGATACCAGTTGACGAGGTTGCTCTCTACATTGTTTGGAACAGAGCATTCCATGAATTATATGCGTACAGTTACATTAACAGGTCTTCTTATAGAGGAGGATGGGCAAAATATAAATAGCAGAGGTAAGCTTGGCCGGGATGTGTCAGTGTTTTTTAACATGCAGGCAGCTATAGGTGTGGAATAATGCCTATATCTCTCCAGTAAGGACACTGAAAGGAACTATGCATTTTCTTGGAGAGGGGATGAGATTGCCTTCTTCATCCTCAGTTAGATATGTAACACCTTATGATTTCTCCTCTACTGTATTTTTATTTAAACTTGTGATTTCCTTTTAACTAAGAATTCTGCCATTTTCTTCATTTGGACCAGGCTTTACTGGTTAAGCATAACTTACATGTGTGAGTGTCTTTATTTAGCACTACTTTTTGCTTTAAAACTTCCACATATGCTTGTCCTCACAATAGCTTAGTGGAACTTCAAATTAAGCTCCTCCCAGTTTTCAATCGGTCTGATTTAACTTGGTGTTTTTATAGTGGAGATAAGTTTTAACTCCATGTTGTGTGAACCGTGGAACCAGACTACGTGTCCATAGGTCTGCAAAGCTTTATCCAGGCGACCCATAAAATAGAAGTGATTTCTTGAAAAAGCAAATCTCCCCACTTTACTGACGTTTGAAACAAGCCCCTCAACTTCTTGATTCTTGTCAAAAGCTGTAGCAAAGAATTGCTTCGCATTTTCAAAAAATGCATTCTGGAATAATGACATAAAATAATATGCAGCCATAATGGAAGTAAATAAGCAATCTTTTTTTTCTTTTTTTTAAAAAGAAAAGGTGTTGGGATCTTTGGGAGATAAAAACTCTAGCTTCCACTGTATGTGCTGCAGTAGAAAAGGTCCTGATCCAGCAGAAACTTCTAAATATTAACAGAATACAATAAAATCCTTAATGGATAAGGTAATATTGTACTGTATTGTGATCTATAGTAGTAATCATTAGTAAATTGGTATGGATGGTGTTGCTCCCAGAAATGGTAGGAGACAGGCAGTTTCCTGGTTTGATCCGAAGCAGTGTACCTGAAGGTGTGTGTTTTTCACTGTATCACTGATCAGTTGAATTCATAGCTGATACAACTTTGGATCTAGTATGTTAAGTAAAGGTAACCTGTACTAGAGCTGTAATTATAACTAAAAAATTGCTTATTTTCTGACCTTAAGGCATAGTCAGTAAATTCACAGAATATAATATGCAGATTGGCATTTCATGTGTGTATATGTATGATGCATATTAACTTGCATCCAGGTGGAGCATTTTATTTATTGAGAGGCTTGTGAACTTTATATATAAGGAATATGAGAGCTCAATTGGAAGGAGTTACACAGTCTGTAAGTTATATTTTAATACAAAAGCAGACTTTGCTTTTGTACTGAGCAACAACTGATGGATATTGTTTGTCCACCTGCCTGTTGATATAGTTTTTCCTCTGAAAAAGCTGGAGGAGAAAGAACAAAGTCTGTATTTCCTGACTCATGTAAATCTGCAGTTAAAAATACATATGAATAAGCATATTTTCTAATGAGTAAGGCCAAGAAATCATAGAATCATCAAGGTTGGAAGAGACCTTCAAGATCATCCAGTCCAACCGCCTACCAACATCACTAGTAAACCATATCACCCAGCGCCACATCCAGATGCCTCTTGAACACCTCCAGGAATGGTGACTCCAACACCTCCCTGGGCAACCCATTCCAATACCTAACCACCCTTTCAGCGTAAAAATTTTCCTGATGTCCAATGTTGACAGCATCAGGGACACTTGATGGATTGTAATCATGCCTAATTTAGTGTATCTGACTGTATGAAAATCTTTCCAAGTTGTAGAAGTGAGTGTTAGAAATATAAAATAATGAAAAGCACTGCTTAGCCTACTTACATAAGCTTAGGAGGCATAAAGTGTGCTATTGGGATATGCATCCATAACTCACAGGCAGCAAATAAGACTGGCATGTGTAAGTCTGAAAAGAGAGTCTGGCTCAACTTCCACATGGATAAATAAAGTTAATAGACACATGCATATATGTCTATTTTGTAATGTATATATAATGTCTAATAAATGTATATATTCATTTAATAGAGGTAATAGCTCTTTGTCAGATTGACACTCTAGCAATACTTTGAAGTTTCTGAAAGGCCAGACTAGAGTCATATGCTTTAATACAGTCAGTGTTAGTTCAGTCATCCTTTGCCAAGTACAACCATATGTGGTATAACTAATTCTGTGTAACCCCTTCAGCTTTCTGTCACAGTTATTGCTAATGCACTATATTATTTTCCCAGACCCGTGACTTGCCACTGATCTCCCACAGGGCTCCAAGTGACAGCTCAGTAAAGACACTTAATGCTCTCCATAGCTGCGTGTCAGCTGTGGTACAGTTTTGCACCTTTATTCAGTAATGGTGGTGGTGCTCCATAGCAACATCAGCTTCCCAGCTGTGTGGAGATCTGCTGTGGGGAGGCCTACTGGGAGCTATTAGAGCCTATGGAAAATCTCCAGGAAAGATGCAAGGTGCAGCGTGCACAAAGCACGGGTGAGAGAAGCTCTGCTGCTGCGTGTGCCTGAGCACTGTAATCACTGCTAAGCCCTCATGAATATGCTCAAGTGTTGCCAACAGCGTGCCTTTTGACAAAATACTCTTTCCTATTGATTGGAAGCTGAGGACAAATATTAATTTATAATGTAATCAAAGTTCTAGCCCAGAGTCATTACTGTGCATGACAACTGTGAGATTTGAGGGAAGGATTTCCTTATGCAAATGAAAAGAGTGATAATCTGCATAAAAAGGGATTTTGAAGCAAATTTGGACCAACTGCTTCTGAAAATCCCTGTGAGAGGAGAGGAATCCTATCCCTTTCCACTGCCTTTGAAATCTGTCCTCTGCCCCATACAAATACAGGACACTTCTTGAATGAACAAAAGGTAAAATTCAGTGAAAATCTCAAATTGGAGTTCTATGTGATTACCCTGAAATCACAGCATGTAGAGGGGTTCTGATTAACTTCTATGAATTAAGTCTTGAGACACGATCAGGCTTCTTGTTTGTTACTTGCTGTTCATGAAGCCAAGTAGGGCTCACTCACAAATTTGTGCTTACCATTTATGAAAATTTTTAAACCATAATTTAAGTGTAATAGCATGCTTCATAATAATACAAAGCTTCAATATAAGCTACTCAATTTAAGTATTAACACCAAGAATACCTTTTAGGTTCCTTTTTTTTCTCCCACAATTTGGGTTAGCCCCAATTATATGAACACAAAATTTTTACAAAGAATGTCATGTGGCATTTTATGATTACAAAACTCTGCAAGCTGTTGGCTTGTGCTATCCATGAGATTTTTTTCTTTCCCTCAAGTTATTGTTTTGTATTAGGCAGCCCTGATTTTTGAAGTCATATGAAAAACAAGAAAGTGAAAATCCTGCCATAGAAATACCAGGAAATATATCCACTGTAGACCAGCCTATAACCAGCTTTTTGGTGGTGATTGGATTCTGCAGATGAAGACTTGAAAGTGGCTTCTTAGTTTTAACTTGCACCTGTGGCTTTAATTTCTTTCATTTTCTATACTTTTTTTTCATATTTTATACGTAAAATGTTATTTAGTACTGGGATGTTTGGGGATTTTTCCCTCTTCTCCAGTTTTATGGTCATTTTAGGTTGTGTCTCTTACTGTGGCTAAACTGCAGGAAGCAGACTGAAGGTAAAATTACTTTTTTAATCTCTAGAATATTTCTTCTATCTGGAGGGCTATAGCTTGTGATAGCAAACACAAATGGAGTGTTTCTTAGAAGAAGTTGTTTCCCGTGGGAAAACCAAAAAAAATAATGTAATCAATATCAATGCTTTCTTGCTTCTTAGTCTGCAGCTGAGGAGATAAAGTAGCAGAGTGACACCTGCTTGACTATCTCCATTTGCAGATCTGAGGTTACATCAGTGTGAAGTGCTTCAGCCTTGCCTTTACAGTGAAAGCAGCAGGAGGGTGATTAACTCAAACTGACCATACTGTCCTTTAGATCCACCTGCTAAGGGAATAGACTTTAGATTTGTCCTAGAAGTGGATGAACAAAGCATTTGAAAAGATCTAAAGTGTAGATGTTTCATGCTTCTCATACGAAGCTTTACAAAACACCAGGAACAGCATCGTAATGCCTCTGGTCACCTTGAGCAGCACCCCAACAATGCTATGCTAGAGTACAGCTCCACCCTGCACCAACCATACCAGCCTTCAGACATCAGGAGCCAGTGACTAAAGGTTTTTCTGTCTATAAGGACCCCCAGAATAATCAAATATTGTTTTCATTCATGAAATCTGATATTTCTGTTTAAGTACTACACTTACAAAATGCCCAGGAATTGCAATGACAAAGGATGCTCATTGGCCAAAATGGATTAAAACATGGATTAAATAAATTCAGGAAAACTCTTTACTGAAAACAAAGACTAAAGATGCAGGTTTGACCTCAGACTTGGGAACCTCCTCACCCAGGAGCTGCTGGGATCTGGGCAGTGACACTGCTCTGTGTACCTGCACTGTTCTTGTCCCTCGTTGTCCTCATTGACTGATGTGCTCAGAGAGGGCGTTAAGCTAGAGAAACCACTGGTTTGACACATTGTAGCTGTTTTATACTTTTCATGTATATATTTTACTCCAGCTGTTTCTCCCCTCTTATTTTAGTTTTATAGCTGTTGATTGACTATGTGGACCAATACAATTTGAAGAATTGCTGTTAGTTTGCATAGGCATCTGAACCATCCCCCTGAGCTTGTCATTTCAGTATGTGGTTGCTTTCTCCATTGCTGTTTATTACTTAGAGGATTTAAAGTTTAATCTGAGGCAAAGAAGTTTGCTGAGTAGAAATGGTTGTGGAGCACAAGGTTAAATGCTTTGCTGAACTGGTATGCCATTATATACACACTCAATTCTTCCTAGATTATTAGAGGAATAACTGTTTTTAATACACAATTCAATTTCAAAGTTCCAGAGCAACAGTAAATTTGCAGGATAATACTGTTCATCCAAAAGGTCCTGAACAAGGACTTATCCTTACTAGTTTTCATACATTCTGAATGTTCTCCATTGACTTTGTGTTGTCAAGGTAAAGTTTGCATTTGACTTGGCATGTATGATGACCTCCTGCACCAGTGGTTTTGTTTTGCAAGGGCTGACATGAATTTTACTTATATTGACATGGGCAGATTAAGGTGTTCTTTGCTTCATCATCCATGAGAAGTAACACCCTGAGCAAAGGAAACTGACTCAGCAATTTTAAAGACATTGGAGGTCTTAGTATCAACATAAATTTTGCCACCATTTTGTGGGGTAGTTTAGGATGCCAGGGTAAGTGAGGCAGTAACACGAGACAGAGGGAGAACCCTTTTCTTGTGAAATAGTTTACTTTAGCCACTCTGCACTTTTTGTTGTTGTCGGATTTGGCTACTATAAAGAATGCCTTATAGCCTATTATTTCTTTGTATAGGAATATATAATAAAGAGAAAAGGATCTTCATCAGATTTCCCAAAACAACCCTAAAACAGTCCAAAATCTTGATGTTTGAGAACCAAGAGCTTGGAAACAAGCACAGTCTGTATGTAACAGGTTTTTTAATACTCAGATACCTATAGAGTGGTTATGCACTATTTTTTTGGGGGTGTGTGGTGGTGGAAGACTTTTTTTTATACTGTTTTTAAATCTTAACTCTTATGCCTAAGCTACTGCATAACAGGTCTTTTTTAAATTCTGGCTAGGATTTTGTTATGACCTTCTCACTCGGCATACGGCACTACAGATGGAGAGTGAAGTTGCAGATGAGTGACAATGAGGAAAAGACTGGGAATGAGCAAAGCCTTCGATATGCAGAGAAGGGAGGAGAAAGCAATCTGGTTTAACAGTTTTCTTATGGACTCCCTTGAAGGTTGTGTACCAGATATGGCTTCTAGAAGTATTGAGAAGAATGGTTTTATTTCCTTATGGTTTTTAATCACACTAAAATGTGAACCAAGTGTTCGCAGAGGGGAGGATTCTGCTATCTGAAGTTAGCTGTCTTCTGGTTAGCCCTGCATTGTAAGCTCTAACAGCTTGACCAAATAGTCAGTGGGGAGCAATGAGAATGTCCAGAGGGTTACTCCCTCCTAAAATAGGTATTTAAGGTGAGTCAGGTACCTGAATGTAACCTGTATTTCTTTATCAGCTACAGATGCTTACATTAAGGTTAGTTAAAAGCCACACTTACTTGTGCTCAAACAAATGCAGAAGATGGAGTTTCCGGCTCTGTAACCTTATCTGAAAATTCATGCCTGGGGAATTATTTTTTTTCAAGATGCAGGCACTGATACACATTTGGGTTCTTTTTTCTTGTGTTTTTTGTTGTTGTTTAGTTTTTGTAGAGAGAAAATGGTGGTTTCAAGAGTGGGCACATACAGCTGTGAAATGACACAAATTAATGCTTTTAGGAAGCAGAATCTGCTTCAACAAAAATACTTGTACAATAAGCATGGTATTTTATTGAAATTAAAGTATTTACTGAGGATGTGTATAGATTGAATTTGAATGACAAGTTTATAATATCTCAGCAATCTCAAAAGTTATGTCTGAGGCTCACAGAATGGGAGTGGGATGTGGACGATGCAAGAACTTGTACTTTATTTTCCTATATCCCAAGACCATCTTTTGAGTGCTACTGAGGGCGAGAGGATAAGCTTCATCAAAATGAGGGTTGATTTATTTCTGACAGATGTTGGAAGTTCAAGAGCTATAGCAAAATAATACTCTGATCAGCTTTGCTTACTAGCTAAGGCTCCTGTTTACATGAAAATATATTCTCAAGGATCAGTCAGCTACTTTGTATTATTTGTTACTGCCTCCCAAATGCTAAATCCAAACTACTTCCTTCACAGCTGTCACAACGTCCTACTTCTCCCCACCATGTTCTTTGATGTTTTCAAAGTACGGTATTCTGCAGCTTCAAATGCAGCAGCAATGTAGGTGCACGGTCAATAAATGCATGTAGGTATATGCAGTGACATAATGCAAGGATTACTTATCAGTTCTTTCACTCCATCTTCTTGGTTACTAAGAATGCTTTCAATTTGAAACATCTCTCTCAGACTTCAGCTTCAGACTTCCCAGTACGTAGCACCATACTTCTGCAAAGCCATGTGCTGCTCAATCATTTCTGCTTGAACTTTTTGTAGAATAAATGGATACTGGTTGTACCCATTGCTAAAGACAGCTGTTTCTCTCTCTGTGTTAATTCAGTTTTTCATCAACAGTTCCCATTAATTTTCTTTTTCTGTGATCTTTTCTTTGTTACTTTCTATTTTCCATAGTGCTGTATTCCACATATGAGATCTCTCTACCTATGAGAGAGTCCTTATTTATCCCCCAAAAAAGGCAATATGTGCAGTGCTCCTGGGAAATAAAAGTAAAAACACAGTTATTTCATGCTTGTCTTTTGCTTTTCCAAGAGAGTACAAACTGTATCAGCCTGCCTGTATGAGTAGGAATGCTGCAGGAAGAGGCTAAGTCTCCCACCATTCTCCTACCATCTGTGCAAAAGATGGACCTCAGCTGAGAACTGGCCTTGCAGTGGATCCCACTGCCTCTGCTTCGATGTGTACGGTGGGTCAGGCTTCTATCAAATGGTACAAGAGTACTGAAGCAACCTATTACAAGCAGTTTCATTGCAATACACCTCAGTTTCTTTTCACCACTTTAGATAATCTTCAATGTATCCTTAATCTCTAACTTTCTTTCTGCTCTCCTCACTTTAATTTTCAGATTGTTTTATTTACTGAAGGAAGCCTGAACAGTGCCAGGAGGAAGTATTACCAAGTTCTGAAAGAGAATTGTGAATGATAAAGAAAGGAGGAAAAAAGGGAAGAAAGAGCAGAACTTTTTCCTTTTTACTTTTAATGTCACCATACTGACTCTTGAATACAACAGCTAATAGATGTAGTTCACATTGGTTCATACAATATATAGAAAATGGACAATGGATGTGAAATAAATAAAAGATTGATGGGAAATGTCACCTTAAATTCAGTAGGTCAGATTCTCAGCTGGTGTAAAATGAAGCATTGTAGATTTCCTCCTGTTTAAGGTCAGAACTAATATATTCACAACTGGCTATCCTATATTGCTATTTTATACAGATATATAACTTTCTAGTCTGCTTTTTATTCCTTCCCAAATTCTTCCTCAATTGATGCACATCTGAAAATCGGTCAGCGGTGGAATGATAGAAAAGCTCAGTCCGTATGTTAGGGCTTTAAATTAATTCTTCATGTCAAGTTACTAATAAAAACCCAAAAAGATTCAAGAGTAATCCCTTCAGAGCTGTGATCCTACCTTAACTTAATTAGCTCAGGGAAAGTTTGCACAGAACCTTTGTGTTGTAGTTCTAGCTAGAAGTCTTCAGGCATGCTCTATGATCTGTAGCTTCTTTTTTGTGATGGCTCCTCCCGTGTTCACTTTAAACAAATTTATGGTCCAAGCTGTTAATATTGTAGAAATCAGAATTCCTTTTGTTTCCCCTATGTGGCACTGCAAGAATTGGAAAGTTGTGGGTTTTCTACATTCAGATGTGCATGAAACACAGAAAACAGGTGATTGGCCACATGTCACTAAAAAAGACAACCCAGAACTTGTGAACTGCAGGGCTGACTCTGTCTCCGAGTAACTACATGTGGAAATAAGACTGCCCGTTATTTTGCTGAATAAACTAAAGACTATTGTTTAGATGGTCTTTAATGCCCTTCTAAATCTTTACTTTAGTAGCCTTCTGCTATGAATAATGACTCTGACCTTCCTGACTTTTCTCATGGTATGCGGTGTTATCCAATGCACAGAACCAGCAGGAGTCTATCCTTAAAGGAGCCCCAGTGAGATGCTTTATTTTGCCCCACACCCTTTCTTTTCCTTCTCCAGTTTAAAGTTATAACAAATTCTTTTCTGAAACATCATTCCTCGTTCCAGTGTAGGATATTCCCCAACTGGAATACTGGAAATCCTATTGCATCAGAATACCTCAAATTACTTCAAGTTGTAACAGTGGCTCTGTAATATGTGGGGTACTTCCATTAAAAATAGTTGTTTAAAATTAGCGTGGTAGTCTTACCACATGCATGTTGCTATTAAGTTTTCAGAAATGAGTTCTGTCAGTTGTATCTAGTAATGTAATATTCAATACTGAACTCTGATATTTTATGGTACGTTTTGTTGTTGTTGAGTTTTATGTCCTCTGAAACTAAAAACCTCTTATATCTCATTGCTTTTGAAATCGAGTGGTAAAATTTCAATCTATACTTTGCATCAGAAATCTCAGCCATTTTTCAGGGGGCTTGAGGAGCATGCAGGAGGAATCTTCACAAAGGCTCTTTCAGAGACACATTCTTAAGAAATTATTTATCTGAGTGCTGAATTGTTAGGATTTTCTTTCTTTTTTGTATTGTTTTGTTTTATAAAGGTGACACTATTTGCATTCCCAGTACTGAATTCTTTGTGTAGCACAGATCAGTCTCTGAGACTTTCATTCAAAAGCCAACAGTAGATCTTCCTTTGTGTAATCTGTCTGTAGCAGGGCAGCTAAAGGCATATCCTAGGCTAAGAGGTTGTTCAATAATGTCAAATGAATCCCTTGAGCCCTGCTCTCTGTCATATTATTTTCTGCAAATGCTGACACAAATGAAGTGAAGCATTTCTTTATATTCATATACCTATTATTATGGTAATAGAATTGCTATTGTGGTATCAAAATGAGAATTTAAATATATGGGATGTAACTTTTCTATGATTGCTTCATAATTTTTTTCCAAAATTGAAATGGAAACTCAGATGGAGTAAAGAAGTAGTATGGCTTGGTTCCTGCATGAGTAAGGAAGGAAACAGTTCAAGAGATTAAAATAGATATACCTTAGGTGAGTGGCTATAGTTAACTGCTTCTTGCATCTATATAAGTGAAATATATCCAATAGTATAGGACGAGCTGGATGACTACAAAGGATACCTTAGACTACCGATGTATTGTGAGGCAGAAAGAGAATACAAGTTTTCTTTGTTCCCCAGAGAAAAGTGAGTAACTGTTGTGAGCTCTATTTATTGAAGTGCATTATTGCACTCATAAAATGCTTTTTGGTTATGGTTTGAGCAGAAAATAATTTAACCCTTAGCTTGCAGAAACATCCAAGGACTTAAAATTCCCATTTAAATTAAACATTAAAACATTATGAGGTAATACCTTCACTTGTAAGAGAAACCAGATTTCATTTTAATTGCCTAATTGACTGAGAAAATGAATGGTTCGTGTGCCTCAGCTCAGACCTTTTGCTGAGTCACATATATATATAATTTATATTTGTAGTTGTTACATATTGGTTATGAACTACTTGATAGTCTTTTAAAAAAATCGGATTATAAAAATAAAAAAGGCCACTAACTGGTTCTTTATTTCAGTTGTTTCGTAAAAAAAAATGAGAAAAGTATGTTTTAAAACTTCTGACTTACTATTGTGCTACTATTCTACTGCTACCTGCCAACTCCTATTTAGTCTTGCGTATCCATGGAATTACCTATGCCAAGTCTTTTAAATGCAGCTAACTGCTGTGAATTTTCCTTCCCTTTTCACCTTTCCACTTCCCTCCTTGTCCATTGTTAAGAAGGATGGCATGAAAACGTAGTTGTGATTTGGGGCTGCTAAATGCTTGATATCTTTTCTATCCTTTCTTAATGATAATTTATTTTTACATTTCTTGTTTCTAGATGCTTAACTGTCATCCACCCTTCATTGCATTGAGGATTAAGTGGTGGCTACCTATTCCTCTTTCATGTTGCTTCTGGTTTTCTGCATCTCTTGTGTATAAATATGTAATTTGTGTTTTCTGCCTTTGGTGGTTTGGTTTGGGTTTTTTTCACTCTCTAGTATATCCTGTGATTTTTATAGTTCTACAACATCCATTGCCTCAGGGTATGTTCAGTAAAATCCTTCAGGAGTTTGAGTCTTTAAGTATCAGTTTGTTAATGATGTTACAGGACTTGAAAAGCAAGAAAAAAATGAGATATTTGTAATAAGAGGGGTCCATTCACTGTGTCATTTGGGGAGATACATTGATATACAGTTTCTCTGAACTTAGTTCTGTTCTGTCAGTATGAAGTCTCTACTTCCTAGCAAAGTCTAGATGCAAGTGTGTGTGTTCATGTACACTTATAAAAAATACAGCAGTATGCTTTCCATTCTCATCTTCATTTTTACTATTAGCCTTCAAATTATTTACAATCTGTATCTATTTGGTAGAATGTATGTACTCATTATGTACTCCTTTAACATTTTCCATGTTGTAATTAAGTCTCTAGGTAGCCAGCAATTGTTCTGTCCCTGGTCATGTGTGTTGGAAAGAGATGCACAAGTCGGAGCTATCTTACTGGACAATCATGAAAACACATGCTTTTGACTTTAAAAAAAAAAAGGGAGAAGAAAAAAAGTAGATCTATTTGGCGGGAAGCGAAAGGCTTGGGGGTCTTGTTAATGAGAATGAAAGATCACGAGAGAGAATATTTCACTCCTAGGTCACCAGTTCAAATGCAGACTAGCTTAATAGTGTAAGTTTTTACCATCTGACAGCTGTTCCATAATCCATGAGAAATGGAGAAATCGTCACAATCTAGTTTCTTTGACATCTAGATTTCTAAATGTCAACATCCTACAGACATAATTTTCACAGGGATATTAAATATTTTTTTTACCCTTGCAGACATTGAAGTGGAACATTATATAATACTGAACATAAAGAACACTTGAACTTTCCCATTATTAAAATATCGCTCTGTGAGACAAAGTTGAAGGAAATTTGAAAGCCATTGTGAAAAAGGGGAGGTACCACCTAACCCTGCCATTTGCAGTGCTGAGTTCCTTGCATAATTGATTGAGGATAACAAAGATTCTCAGCACCTGACAGCAGAGACCCTTTCTTCAAATAAGCTTTACTAGAAGTTTGTAATGAGTAAATACAGAGTAGTAATTCCAAACTGATTTTGAAAAACAGATCAAAAATTTAAAAAACAAACAGCATTAATATGTTTACTTTAAAATCGTAGCCCTGAGGTGATGGTATCTATTCCAAGCTGTAGCTTCTGAGATTCTTAGGTTTCACCATTGTGTGTACCTAATGTAAGTTAAGAAAAACCCAGTTAAATAGGTGTAGTATTTCTATAGCTAAGGTGATCATAATAAGAAATTACTGAATTTTTACTTTGCAATGCCTGAAATAGTAAAATAAATCATAGAATCATTTAGGTTGGAAAAAACCTTTAAGATCATCAAGTTCAACCATTAGGCTAACTCTACTAACCTAGCTCTACCAAGCTCACTGCACAACCATGTCCCTAAGCACCACATCTACAAGTCTTTTAAATACCTCCAGGGATGGCAATTCAACCTGGGCAGCCTGTTCCGGTGCTTGACAACACTTTCAGTAAAGAAACTTTTCTTAATATCCAATCTAAACCTCCCCTGGTGGAACTTGAGGCCATTCATCTTGTCCTGTCTCTTGTTACTTGTGAGAAGAGGCCAACACCACCTCACTACAGCTTCTTTTCAGTTGGAGAGAGCTGAGTTCCCTCAGCCTCCTTTTCTTCAGACTAAATACATGTCTGTATTATATATGTATCAGTTGAACACAGAAGAATAATTACATTAGGATTTATAGGGTTAGATTTTAATAAGTAGAATATTTGAGTACTTATTTGAAGGCACCAAAATTCTTAGAACTTGATTCTGGAATATTTAAAAAAAACCAGGAAAATAGGTCTGGGCTGTAAGTAAAACCAAACACTAGTATTCTGGTTTTGTTTTTGTTTTTCCATCCAATGAAGTACTGCATAAATGTGAAAGCCAAATGTTACCCCAAATGGGGAAAAGTAAACCAAGGAACTAATTTAATTTGCGTCAGCAATGTTACAGTTCTAGTCCATTTTCTGATCTCTTGTTTGGAAATATAATATTTAGAAATATAAAAGTACTGTCATCTGTTCATGTTGTCTTTGTCATCTGTCTGCTCTACTTGAAGGACTTGGGCACTTGAGTGTCTCTGTTCCGTTCCTCAAATCATAGTAGTCATAGATAGTAAATGGGTTAAGTTTTATTTTAAGGCTTCAGATTTGTTTCAAATTAGTCTAATTTGTCAGTTTCTTAATGACCCAAGGTCACAAGACTCATTATTAGCACTGCCGAGCATCTGTACATCTTTGTGACTTCAGCAGGCTTGTCAGGTTCAGATTGGCCCTCCAGGTTTAGTTTCATCCATGTAGATTTATTTTGCTCTTTGGTGCGTCTTGTACAGGCTCATCAGGTTAATGCAAACCAAACCCAGCTGCTAGGAATAGAGAAACATAATTTTGAGGATTTTTTGGCTGTTATAAAACATAAATGATGCATAGTGCTGATATATTTGTAAGGGAAAAGAAGATCTCCTGTCTCAAATGGTAGAGTACATAGGAGCAGATGCTCTTTATATGTAATTAGAAGCCAGATGTGGTAGAAAGCTGGTCATTTAACAGTAGCTAACAACAGACATTAAAAACTTGCTTCACTAAAATAAAAAATGCAACCGATGTATTAACAGAACATGGAAATTAGCATAAACCAAATTTGATTTAGCCACACTGCCTTTCATTAACCACATTTATAAATTAGCAAATACATTTATATAAATGTAAACAGTTATAATCTGTTTTGGCAGTTTGTGAACTACCATAATGAAATATTAATTTCAAAGTAGTATGTTTTTCTGAATATAATAAGAATATTATCTCTGCTTCTCAAAGCCCTTTTTATCTGGATTTAAAACTCTTGTTGTTCAGCTAACTTTTTTTTAGGGACACATGCTTGGAAGATTTTCCCTGTTATTATCTCTGGATCAAAAGACCAGAAAATTACTTTCCTTAGAAATGTTTTCAGCTTTCAAACAGAATATGCACACCAGATATTCAGTGTAGGGGTATATAAGAATGGTTTCATACAACTTGTCAGTGGCCCAAGGCTTAGTTGCAAACAGGAACCAAAATGAAAATAACTGATGATCTGTAAGTAGAAGAGAGACTCCTTTCCATGGGCATTTCTATCTAAAGATAAGAGACAAAGCTGAAAAAGAAACCCCAACATTAAAACTGCTTATGTAAAGTGGTTCTTTGTTTTTACTGTTGATTAAATTATCAAGATGCAAGCTCAGTTCTTTTAGATGTGATCGCATAGTTTGTGAGATGCAGCCAACTAATAGAATTACTATAACTTGGAAACAGCACAAGGTACTGCATGCGTATAGAACTACATAATTTATTTTTTTGTTGTTGTTGGTGCAGCTTTTCTTTTTAACTCAAACTTGTCAAAGGAAGAAAATAGCTACATAATTAATTTCAACTCTTTACTTGCAAAGTGAAGCAGTTTACAGGAATATCAATTCATTTTCAATAGCTACCAGTTTGGGGGGGTTGTTTCAGGTGTCCTATGTTCCAGTTTATTTTACAGAAGAGAAAAATTTTTGGCATGTATCCAATGGTTCAAAGTTTTCAGGATTAACATGTGATATACTGAAGACAATAATATTTCCTTAAGTTATTTCTTCTCTTTATCAGTTGTAAGTCTGATGTAATTTTGTACTTTATTCTGGATTTTTGCTTAAAAACCTTAGTAAGGGATTTATACTGTTTAGCATCACCTGATATATGCACAGCCTTATGTGCATATATATGGATATACTCATATATAGAGTAAGTTTTGGCAAGAGGCATTAAACATTATAGAGATAATTATTATCTGTCATGAGCATAATGCAAAGTTGAAGCGAGTGATAACTTTAAAATACTTATGTGTTGAGGATACTGAGTAAATCTGATTTTAAATTTTAAATTTCAATAGAATTTTTCAGTCCTTTTCCTACTACTTTTCATCAACCAACACTCCCATTCCTTCTTTCCAAGGCTGTTCTCAACCCATTCTCGGCCCAGTCAGTATTTGTGCTTGGGACTGCCTCAATCCATGTGCAAGACCTTGAACTTGGCCTTGTTGAACTTCTCACAGTTTGCACAGGCCCACCTCTCAAGCCTGCCCAGGTCCCCCTTGGATGGCATCCCTTCCCTCCAGCATGTCAACCACACCACACAGCTTGGTGTCATTGGCAAACTTGTTGAGGGTGCACTCGATCCCACCATCCATGTCGCTGACAAAGATGTTAAACACCATTAGTATCAATATTGACCCCTGAGGAACACCACTTGTCACTCCATTTGGACATTGAGCTGCTGACCACAACTTTTTGAGTATGACCATCCAGAAAATCCCTTATCCACCAAGTGGTCCATCCATGAAGTCCGTGTCTCTCCAGTTTAGAGACAAGGATGTCATGTGGGACAGTGTCAAATGCTTTGCATAAATCTGGGTAGATGACACAAGTTGCTCTTCCCCTATCTACCAACTGTGTAACCCCATTGTAGAAGGCCACCAAATTTTTCAGGCGTGATTTGCCCTTAATGAAACCATGTCAGCTGTCACCAATCAACTCTTATGTTCCATGTGCCTTAGCATAGTTTCCAGGAGAATCTGCTCCATGATCTTGCTGAGCACAGAGGTGAGACTGACTGGCCTGTAGTTCCCCAGGTCATATTTTTTTCCCTTTTTAAAAATGGGGGTTATGTTTCCCCTTTTCCAGTCAGTGGGAACTTCACCAGACTGCCATGACTTTTTGAATATGATGAAGAATGGCTTAGCAACTTCATCTACCAGTTCCCTCAGGACACATGGATGCATGGTGAGATCATCAGGTCCCATGGACTTGTGCACCATCAGGTTCCTTAGATAGTCTCAAACCTGATCTACCCTTACTGTGGGTGGTTCTTGAAAGGCTGAGGAAGCTGGGTCTCTTTAGCTTGGAGAAAAGGAGACTGAGGGGTGACCTCATCCATGTTTACAAATATGTAAAGGGTGAGGGTCAGGACGATAGAGCCAAGCTTTTTACAGTGACGACCAATGATAGGACAAGGAGCAATGGTTGTAAACTGGAGCATAGGAGGTTCCATGTGAATATCAGGAAAAACTTTTTCACTGTGCGAGTGCCAGAGCACTGGAACAGGCTGCCCAGAGAGGTTGTGGAGTCTCCTTCACTGGAGACATTCAAAACCCGCCTGGATGCGTTCCTGTGTGATGTACTGTAGGTGAACCTGCTCTGGTAGGGGGGTTGGACTGGATGATCCTTTGAGGTCCCTTCCAACCCTAGAATTCTGTGATTCTGTGATTCTGTGATTCTTCATTCTCTCAGTCCCTGCATTTGCCTTCTGTGACTTGGACAGTGTCTTGGGCACTTGCCAGAGAAGTCTCAGGCAAAAAAGTCATTGAATACCTCAGTCTTTTCCATGTTCTGGGCAACCAGGTCTCTCATTTCCTTCTGGAGAGGGTCCACATTTTCCCTAGTCTTTCTTTTATCACTGATATAACTATATAGAAGCTTTTTTTGTTGCCCTTGATATCTCTGGCCAGATTTGATTCTATCAGGGCTTTAGCTTTCCTGACCTGATCGCTGGCTGCTCAGACAATTTCTCTGTATTCCTCCCAGGCTACCTGTCCTCTCTTCCACCCTCTGTAGGCTTCCCTTTTATGTCTGAGTTTGTCCAGGAGCTCCTTGCTCATCCATGCAGGCCTCCTGGCATTTTTGCCCAACTTCCTCTTCATTGGGATGCAGTGCTTATGATCTTGGAGGAGGTGATCCTTGAATACTAACCAGCTCTCTTGGGCCCCTTTTACCTCCAGGGCTTTATCCCATGGTACTCTACCAAGCAGATCCCTGAAGACGCTGAAGTCTTCTCTCCTGTATAATAATGTTCCTTTGAGAACATTGCTTGCCTTTTTTCCTTGGCAAACATGTTCCTTAGGGTTTTTGTAGTGAAGTCAAGCATATTCTTTCAGTTTTTTGTTTCTCTTCTTGCACCTCGGTCATGCCCTTGCCACCTCTAAATGTAGCCTCATCTCTACTTTATTACCTGACAGGTGCACAGTGCAGCCTTCCCTACCTGCACACAGCACAAGTGACTTGTGGGTTGCCCTGAGCTCGGATGTGTTAATCCCCTGGCTGGCCTATGCAGGTGGGAGGTTTGGCTGGGAGAGCTCCTGCTGCTGGCTGCCCTTCAGCGAGAGCACTAATGGACATCCCTGCTCAGGTGCCCATTTCCAACAGCTGAAAATGTAGAAATTTATCTCTGAGACCCCACCTCTCAAATTTGGTTACAGTTTGTGAAGAGATTCAACACGTGTTACGTTCTTGGGTTCAGGGTAAGGTTATGGCGTATGATTGCATAACTCTTGTTCTGACAGAAACCAGGGGAAAAAGAAGCCAGATATATTAATCTTGGTTTAGGCAGCTATTACCAGAAAAAAATGTTTCTAATAGGTACAGATTCTATTCACCTATTAAGGTATATTTTTGCTGTCATTTCTGTGCCAGTTGAACATTTAATCAATAGTGAAAGCTACATTCAGATGTTTCTGCTTCCATGGGGTTTGAGAATTCTGATTACATGAAGAAAGATAGGAGAGATACCAAGAAGTTACTCTGCATATATGTGTATGGAAAGCCAGCTGCAGATCCAGGATAGAGGGTTCTTTTGATGAATGCTGTGTGCTGTTTTAGAAATATGGAGTCTTCTCTTTCTATTTGGCATATGAAGGTATCAGCACACAGATAAATGAAGGCAAGTTTGAGAAGAATGTGTGACTAGTACTTTGCAATCAAATTCAAATGAACAAAGCATGCACAGTGGGATGAGCTGGAAATTCAGTATTGTGTTATGCCCTCTATATAAACCTGTAAGCGAAGTGGACTCTCTGCTTTTTAAAATGCACTCTTTAATAAATTACACAGGGGTGGCATTGTAATGGGTGCTCACCGAGTCAGCTTTGTGTAGTCTCGAACAGAAGCCTGCAAAGTTATGCAAACTATTAGAGCAGCCCATGGCTTATAGAGGCTTAGACGGCAACAACAATGTGAGCAGAGGAGGAAAAACTGATAACTTTTATGCATAGAGGAAATGAAAGTGGTGCTTCTGGTTATTAGTGCCATTTAGATTGCCAAAGCCCCTACAGAAAAGCCCATGTGCTGTGGAGCTCATTGAAATAACACAGTACATGTGGTATTTAAAAAAAAAAATTACAGTGAAAACTGAATAGTTAAGGCATATTTAAGAAAAATGTGTATCTATTATGTTGCATTCAAAACTGAATTGACAAAGGCAGAGACTGCAGCCTGCAGTTAGAACTACTGTCTAGGACATACTGGAAATTGAAAAGAATTTGTACCTTGAATAGTTGAAGGAAAGGTTTGTAAAAGACCAGAAATTGCAGGCTGAAAAGAAGAGCTGAAAGCAGGAAAAAAGATAAGATTTTCATCTGCCTCAATTAAAGACTACAATGAATATTGCATTTCCCAATTGAAATTCAAGCTATATTTTAACAGTTTGAGGCTTAATTTAGCAGAAGCATTGGTTACTGTAAATTGGATAGTGTTCCTCTCAATCTCTTTTTCTATCTTCAACTTTTCTTATGTAATTTATGTACTTACAGATAAAACAAAGATGGAAGTTTACAGCTTGCTATTGATTAAACTCCTTTTCCAGTTGATTTAATTAGGTCCTTTGCTCCTTGAAAATCTGATCTGAAGCTTAGATACCTATACATTGCTTCAGGCATTCAGGCCAAGGTGATAGAAGGAAGCAATGAGCCCATTGTGAATGGTTTGGAATGGGGAGAGATGGGAGAAGCCAGGCAGCAATCAATCAGTGCTGCTTGCCTTTAATAGAAAACTCTCTAGTGCTGAGGTTACTATTGGGAACAGAGGGGAGCAGAGAGATGCAAATGTAACCATAGATTGCTGCATAATGGAGGCTGATAAAGAGGGAGATTGGCAAATTCTGCATACATTTGTATCCAGTCTGCACAAGTTGAGTGTTGCGAAGGGTTTTTTGTGGTGGTGGCTTTTTGGGAGGGCTTGTTATTTTTTTCGAACATGATTAAAAAGAGAAGTAAGAGCAGGCTGGAAGACCTGCCTTTTACCAAGGCATGACAAATGAGCTTTATGTACTTTATGTATTCTAAATGGATGCAAAGACATTCCTAGATGTGTGTGACCTATTGACCATCTAGCAAGAAAGCAGTACTATAAAGAAGGATCCACTGATTTTAGAGTAAAAATAATTAATTTCTACCTGACAGTAGCTATTTTTAGAAACATGACAGGTGATGAGACTACAGTTAATCTGACTACTGCTCTCTAGCATCTCAGACCCTTTGTGGAGGCTTAAGCTAAGAATAAGAATTTTAACTCATTCTTATTCTTTCAGGACCAAATTTGAAACAATCTTTATATTCCCATGAGCTAAGTACCCACAACTCTATGTATATCCTAGCTCTAGAATAGAAACTTATTACTGCATATTTAAATGAAATCAAAATAAGGAAGGCCAAAATAAGATTACCACATTTCCTAAAAACATTTCAAGAAGTTTCTTAGCTCAGTAGGCTGTGTACTTTCAAATTAACTGTAAGTTATTTCAAATTCCAACTCCCCCTATTAAAATGCTGAATTTTTTATGATAGGTATAAATCTAACCTCATTTAAGAATTGCATATACAGTACCAGAACTTTAGGCAGGCTCAGGTGGAGCATTATGAAGTGATATAAATGGTCTCAGCAGAATTTTGTTTACTAGTGCTATAGTGTAGAATGCCTGTGAAGGAAAGTTATCATCTTTGCTTCAAATATGGTAAACTATATGGGTATTGTCTTTTGTTTCTCAGGCACTAGAACTTGACATGAGAAAGCTAGTGAATATCTTCTGTTTGGTCAGGTGACAAGCAGAGAATCGGGATTGATGAGCTGCATCTGTGGGGAAAAGGGAGATTGTTTTCCCATGTCTTTGTAGTTGGAACATATATGCATATAAGATGAAATATGTTCAAACTCCAGTATTTGGCAGCTAGTTCAACCTCCTGCTCAAGGCAGGGCTAACTTCAAAGTTCATGTTCTTGATATTTTGTTCTATTTCATGGACATTAAAATCATAGAATCATTATGGTTGGAAGGGACCTCCAGGGTCATCAAGTCCAACCTTTATCCCATCATATTCCTAACCATTAGACCATGGTCTCAAGTGCCTCAGATTTTGACTTAATCCTGAGGCAAGTTTTCAAAATTCAGTTGGTTTGCTTATTTCTGATGCTCAGTACTGTACTAGCAAGACTTTCCCTGTTTTGCCAAAATATGCCATACCCACATAATAAACTGGGAGAAGGCAGAGGAAGGGTGTGAGAGAGGTCCATCTGTCTCAAACTCCTTCAAGAAAAACATGAGAGGGATGGGTCCAACAGCTGTGGATGGGGCAAGTCTTTCTGTGGGGACAGTGAGGTGCAGATCTTTATTTCTTTGAGTCTTATTTCCCTTCTATGCTAAGCACACCTATGCGCACACCAACACAAAGCCCCACAAAGGGGAGTGGGTGTTGCTCCCTAGAAGAGGAGATGCACCCCCCTCGGCTGGAGTCCTCGAGTGGGGACATCCCCACCAGCCCTAAAGTATGACATGGTCGTAGTTGCATGCATGAACTTCTATCCCTTAACTGTCTCAGCTCTTAGCTACCTGGTATTCTTTTCCCCATACACAGTAAACTCTGAACAAATGAATAAAAGAGAGGGGGAAGAGGAAGCACTGTGCAGGCATGGAACAACAGCAGTTTTTTCTATGCCTGATCATAAATATGGGGAGCAGTGGTGATGCAAGGTGTGCCTTGGAACCTTTCCCTGCAGATGTCCAATAAGTGGCATTACAAAGGATTAAGCATTTAATAATTTCTGATTATTTATTATCTTTTATTTATTTTTCATTTTTTCTTTTTAACTGAATTATGTGGAGTTGACATATAAATATACAAATAAATATGAGAAACTCTTGCCAATTCTAGCTTTTAAGTTCTGTCTTAAAAATGCTTCTTTGCTTACTCTGCGGCTAGTCATAGAATCTTATAAAATATCTCAGAATATTTTGTTAATTTGGTTTTCATTTACTGCCCTTACCACCAGACAGCCTCTATAAGGATTAACCATTTCACTGGGGGAAGAGAGGTAAGTACCTGAACATGGTGAAGGGAAAAAAAATTGATCAATTCCTGACAGAATTTGCAAGTAATTTGCAAGCATCTTTTGTAGGGGCTGGATTTTATGTTCCAGATTTTACTTTTACCACTTCAGGGACCATGTCACCTGCTGTTGGCCTTGCAGGTCACTGATGTTTCAGTGCTGACCAGGGGGCTATCCTTGTGACTTGAATTTTGCCCCAAATCATGTGGAAAGCATTTAAAATCTTCTCAGAAGATAAACGTTGCATGGCATGTAGGTCTTCATTTTATTGCAAAAAACACCCATGTTAAAACTCAACACTGTCTTTGTTTCCTTTTCAATTCAGGGTGTGTAGAACAAGAATAACGTATTTTAGAGGTTGATTCAGTATTTGGCATATTTTTTGGAAAACAAATAGATTTTGTAAGATGGGACAGCATATGTCAATTGCATTGCACTGTTTCTGTAGCTTGTACTACAGATCTGTACAGGTTTGATAGGTGGATTCAGTACACCCCTAGCTGCTCTTACTGCCTCTGTGGGTCAGGTTGCATCACTTCCTCTTTCATTCTGGGCACCTGTGCCCTGGATCATTTCCATGGTACCATATCACTCCCCAGCCCTGTGTAATATGGCACAAGAGTCCCTAGACAAGACCCCGTGGTTGTTGGGCAGTTATAGATGTGCTATATGCAAATGTACTAAAGTGCCTAGGAGCACCTATCTGTGGTATAGGTTCCAAGACACAGATGACTCGGAGTGTTGTGTGGTGTGAGTGTGACCAGACAACTCTAAGAGGTTGCAAAGAACAGTATGGATGTGAGCCACTCCAAGCCATCTGGCATAGGAAATGGGGATTGATCTGAAGCAGTTCAAAAAGACAGTACGGATACACATGGCTCGTGAAAAATTTGGGAAGACTGCTACTGCTGCAAATCCTCCTGTAGCCACCAAATTGGTATCACAGAAATGGAATACTGCCATGGCTTTCCTGTAAGAAGATGCTTCTTAGAGGCAGTGTTCTGTAGTATGATTTTGGGCTGTACCTCTCCACTTGTAACATAACTGGCTCTTTCCAAGCAGTTATCTCCAGGCAATCATGCTCTTTTAGAGATAGAGATTATTTTTATGTCTCCAGGGACTGAAGTTATGTTGTGTCATCCATCTTCCTCTTATAAATATGCAAGCAACTAATTGGCCATTTTGCTCTACTCAGGAGTTTCTTGCATTTTCATAAACTTGTTAGCACAGCATCTCTTTGCAGGCAAATGCATTTAATTATATTATTTTGACTTGTCTAGAGATATAACCGAAAACATTCATTTTCCCTGGTTTTAACCCCTTCTATCTCTTCAATAACATATGTTTTGGATGTGGAGGCATACTTGTGTGTCTCCATTTTGATTCTGACAGCTAGAAGCTAATTAAATTTAACAGAAATTCACATGCAAGGAATGCCCAGAAAAGTCTGTACCATTACTCCCACAGACTTGCAGCCAAAGTTTGGGACCCAGTGGAAATAAGCTAGCATTGTTACTGGCAGTATTTATAGTGCTCTTTATTATGATACAGAACAAAGTAACTAAGTCATGTCCAGGGCTGAGTATCCAGCAGCATTTGTGGGAACTGCATTCACTGAAACATAAAGGGAGGAATGTGAAGGAAGTCCTCTCCAAAATTCTGGACAGAGGTAAGAAAGTATGAAGTCTAACATGAGGAACCATCTTTATGAGTGATACTCCCATGTGGAAAAGTGTATTGTGCTCATGCTTGCTCCTTCTGCCATGAGACAGGGCAGACAAGGAAAATACATTTTGTTGGTCACAAATGTTCTTTCATGAGAAACTAGGACATGCCTCTTGGAGTGTGGGTCATTTTCAGTATCCTTTAATACCTCGGTCTCTGGATTGCAACTTTTAGCAGAAGTGGAGCCTTGAGAGTCGTGGCCAAGATATACTCAGTAGAAGACCTGGCAAAGCAGTTCTGGTTGTATATTGTTACAACCCTAATCCTCAAGTCTCTACTCAGCTCAAATGCCATTTCAGCTAGCAGCAGTTAAAGGGAGAGGAGTACATGCCGTTATACAAAAGATAATATTAAATGATTAATACATGTGCTGGCCATTTTACTCCATCATTGAAAATGTGCTGAATTAACACTTCTGCCAGAAATTTCTTAGTGCTTCATCCCTAAGTATATCTCATGTGAATCATTTTTGGCTTCAGTACTGGAGTTTTTTGTACAGGATGCTTAATTATACATATTGAAAAGGGCAATTCATATTTCTTTGATAACTAGAGCTGTGGATTCGGTGGTTTGTTCTTCTTTAACTGCAGACTGTAGGTAATGCATGATTTAATGAAAATACTTGAGCATTCCCTTCTGAGCACTGATCATGATAGAATAATACAAATGATTGATGTTCACTTCCTTTACGGTAAGCCAAAAAACCTGATCATGGTATCGTAAAAAAGAAATAGCATTTTATAGCAGCAATCAAAGTTGAATGAAAGCTAATGAATTAAAGGAGGAAGTTTTAGTACCTCTTTTAAGGAAAAAGTCCAGGTATTTTATGGGATGCATTTATGTAGGCTTTAACGTAGGGTTCTTTTATAGAATAGATATGATAGTTTTTGCTGTCACCTTTAGTGTTTATAAAAATCGTTCTAATAGCAAAAAAAAGCAAGTGTTTACTAAATAACAGGCTCTTATAATTTGATTAGAATAATTAAATATTGTTTCATTTTATATCTGTGAAATAAGTATATAAATGAAAAAATCTAAGCATTTTCTCTTGTGGATAGAAAAGAACTCTGCAATTTTTCTGAAGTATTTTCATTATGTATAAACCTTACCTGTGAAGACTATTGAGTACCTTCTCCCTGGGGTTTTGTAGTGCTGTGCTCCTTCATGTATGTATACCTCAAAAATCCATCCAGAAGGTAGAGAACCAGTATAGAGAATCTCTAACAAGTTAGAATTGGGATTTGATTATTGTTTAAAGCTATGCTCATATAGTCATCTAGTTTGGCACAAGCATGAGCTGCTGTCAGCACAGGCAATTCCTCCCTTTCTCTTCCATAGGCATGGTTACCTACTCTTACCATGTCCTTCCTGGTCCCTGTAACATTAATGAAGCTAAACTGTAGACAGAGTGAAAAACTTCTCTGATAAAAGGAAGTGGCTAGCTTGCTGGATGTCTACAGGAATTTTAACATGACCAGAACTGAGCAAGCAATTAGGTGGATGATGGCCTTTTTTACAGGGGCAGAAACTTTCACACATTGAAGATGAAACCTAGCAGTGGTGCTAGTTAGGGACACAGGGAACAGGACAGCCCAGCCTACCAGAAGAGAAATTGCTGCTGTCGTGGTGTGGTTGATGTTAATATGGAATCCAAGGGCAAAACTTCCTATTTAACAAAGCTTCTAAACCACACTGTTACTAGGGCAGAGTTCCTCCTGCCCTTCCACACGCCCTTGGTTGGAAGTAGAATTGCACTGTCTGAGGGCCATGGCACATTGACTCCTCTTGCCATCACCATTTGCCATTTCAAAACAACACAGGCCCAGGTGTTTTTCCCAGTCCATAAAGGTCCATTTTCTCTGTGTCTCTTAAGTGCCAGTTTAGCTTAGAACAGGATGATGGAGGATCAACAGGTAGTTCATGATCTATGATCCACATGCATTGACTAACAATGTAAAAATATTTTTCTCTAGTTTAGCACTTTCTTTTTTGTTCATTTACTCTTGAAATCTTAGATTTCTAATAGTTAACTCAGCAAAATTATACTGCTGGAGTATTGTGTCCAGTTCTGGGCCCCACAGTTCAAGAAGGACAGGGAACTGCTTGAGAGAGTCCAGCGCAGAGCCACAAAGATGATTATGGGAGTGGAACATCTCCCTTATGAGGAAAGGCTGAGGGAGCTGGGTCTCTTTAGCTTGGAGAAAAGGAGGCTGAGGGGTGACCTCATCCATGTTTACAAATATGTAAAGGGTGAGGGTCAGGACGATGGAGCAAAGCTTTTTACAGTAATGACCAATGATAGGACAAGGGGCAATGGATGCAAACTGGAGCATAGGAGGTTCCATGTAAATATCAGGAAGAACTTTTTCACTGTGAGAGTGACAGAGCACTGGAACAGGCTGCCCAGAGAGGCTGTGGAGTCTCCTTCACTGGAGACATTCAAACCCCGCCTGGATGCGTTCCTGTGTGATGTACTCTAGGTTGTCCTGCTCTGGCAGGGGGGTTGGACTAGATGATCTTTTGAGGTCCCTTCCAACCCCTAGGATTCTGTGATTCTGTGCTCCTAGGCAGAGACAATCAGGAAAGTATGAAACATTGCATATTTATTCTTATATATGGTTGGCATTAAAATTGTGGTGTTGAGTGTTTGATAATTTTCTACACATTCTCTGTACATGAATTATTAGAAGCTATGGTTTTTATATATATATATATGATTTATTGTTGCCAGTGAAGATTCAGTCCCATTATAAGACACACAAATGATACACAATGATTTTATATTCCAATTGAAGAAGAGTGACAATATGTCATCAGATATATATTGTTTATATACGCATACATATACACAATTTATATGAATAGTTACTTGCTTCGTTACTTTTATAGCATTAAGCGTCTTAAACTTAGCTGGCATTAGTGAACTAGTTCTTAGAAATATGTGTACCGTTAGGGAGGAAGTTCACAGAGGATGTTTTATGCCAAGGGCATGAAGTGAAATGAAATTTTAGATATTTATGGGAGAAAATGGCAAAGCTGTATATAAAATATATGGTAGCAGAAGTAGAATTTAGAATTCCAAAAGAGGAGACAAAAAATGGACAATGTTAAAAAAATATAAAAAATTCGTGCATGAAACACAAGAATGTGGCAGAAGGATTACAGAAGTGGATGAGTGTGTAAAATTGTCCAATTTCCAAGATACTTAAAGGCTGATGTGCTATTGTCAGAGAGATAAGCTTTTGTAGGTGTTCTTGTGTCTAATAATAATCTACATCTTTAGCTGTATGAGTGCTTACAAAAACAACCCGTACTCATTTAGAATCCTAAATGGATTCAAGGTTCTTTGGTTTTTAGGCAGTTTTATGCTTTTGAAGCTTTTGCCCTTTGTGATGAAACTTAAATGGAGATAAAACTAAAAACTGCATTTAGAATGGACTGAAAGGGAATGGTTTATATGATGTAATGGAGCTTGAGAATAAATGAATCAAAATGAGAACCAAGAGCTTAAGTGAGCATTTAGCTGTGCAGGCGAAAAGGAAGAAAGTTATCTTTAATGTGTAGAAGAAGCAGCAGGAAGATTTATTTATGATCTGGATTAGAAAGGCTAGGGAAAAGTGAAACAAAAATGACATTTTTATTACAGACTTGAGTGACAGGGAGGATGCTGGTGATGCAGTGCTTGGGTGGGAAGACAAAGAGGTCAATTTTGGCCACGTTAAGCCGATGGCATGACAGCTAGGTGAAGTATCAGTGAGACCTATGAGGCAGCGGATCAGGTAGAAGAACAAAGATCAAGAGTGGAGAGATTAATCTGTGATTTGTCAATAAAACTGATAATATTTTCTGTTTAGTAAATAGTTTTATTAAGCCTATAACAGAATCACACAAAAAAACCCCAAACAAAAGCCATTGATGGTTACTAGATACTTTTATTAAAGGGTGAATTTATTGCAGGTTTCATGACTTGAAGATAGATCTGCTACCAGAAGAAGTTCTTCTCATATCTTCTGTTATAACACTGTGTTTGATTTATGTTTGAAGGGAGACAGAGATCCATTAAAAAATTACTTGAATGTTTGCCCATCAGATCAGATTGACTTTCATATGTGAAATTTAATGGTTTAGACTTAGTTAGACTGACAGGTTGCACTAAATGGAAGGGCAATAAAACTATATTGTGTCATCCTTGCACCATTTTCTTACTTCTCTTCTAATATTGTCTACAATTTGGTTTATTCCATTTCAGATATCCACAGAAGACTTGTATTTTCTATATGATACATTCTGTATTATGGAAACTAAAACAGATGCTTTGACAAGTACAGAGTAAATAAACTGCTTAAAGAACATGAGGATGTAGTTGGCTTAATTTATATGTAAATGGAACAGTGTTATTTTAGATTAGTGCAGCAAATTGCTGTAAGTGGAATCTCATAAATACTGGCTTTAGAAGATTGGAGTCTGAATATTTAGAAAGGAAAAGTTTTTTGCAGAAATTTGATTTTCTGAATACCATTTGAAAATCAAGAGTTTTTTCCTTAGCAAGGACTGCTGGTGTTCAAACTGCATTTCAGGAGCTTCAGATTTCCTTATTTTCTACTGCAATGAAAACTGCTGTAATTTCTATTCATGCACTACTTTTTTATTTGTCATAGTTTTCCTTGCCTGCAGTGCTACAGCAGCATCTATTGCTTTGAAGAATGTCAACAGCTTGTCAGTCATGAATTATTTTGTATTTGGTTAAGTTTTTTCTGTCAGAGTATTTTTAAGCTGACTTTACTGGGGGAGAGGAGCAGAGAGTTATTTTCTGTAGGCATTTCTAAGGGTAGAATTTATCCCAGTGTACTGATGAAGGTGCTGTCTTCCAAAACATACATTAGAGCATGTCCCAGTGTGTATCTCTGTTGGTCCACTGCCGAGTATAACAGCATATTTTAGCATGCTCTTTTCTCCCTGACTTCAACTTTCTTGTTTCATCAAAGGCAATTTCAGACAAATACTTTAAATGCCAGGAGAGGTAGTGTTCGTTTTATGGAAATGAGATTTTGATTTGTCATCTGCCAGCACTTCATGGCTCTTCAGCTATTCAAGTGCTTTGCATAAGCAGAGTCTTTGTGGGACTAGGGGACACCTTGAAGAATGGAGTAACAGTTTCTCCTGGCAGCGTTGCCTCAGCTGAGAGGGAAACCCACTGTTGTTGTAACTGTTACACATGTACTTGGAAGGAACTGTTTATAAACAAATGATATTATCTGTTGTGCGAAGACCAGGATAATTTTGTGCTTATAGATTGTCCCATAGTAATGACTTCAGTAAAGACTCAGCAAAGCTTGACCAAGTGTTAGGATCCTGGTATTTGTGAAAGAAGTATGAGTAAAAGTATACATACTGAAGGACATAAATAGGAAGAGTAACAGGGAATTAAAGCAATTTATTTAATATACAGAAGTTATTGAATTGTTTTGTGGTTATGCAAAACAAACTTTATTGGTATTAATTTATCAATTAAGATTGTATATCATTAGAGGTTTCAATTTTAGTGCTCGCTATGCAAGGCACAGTCTTATACTGTAAACAAATACAAGTAGGCTAGAGCATACTCATTTCCCTGGGAAAATGTGACTATCTGTTACTCCTCTCCAGTTAAAATAGTTTAAACATGCTCTTTGTGTTATGCAGCAAATTTGCTTTTGGTCTGCCAATACATACTGAAGATTGCCAAAGTAGATTGAAAATAAATTAAGTATCCATTTTTCAGGAAATGAATGGACAGTGGGTTGTGATATGGGTTGTCACAGTTGAGAGCAAGGATTTAAAATAAATTTATTTCCCTCTTACTAACGTGAAAAGTACTGGAGGAGAGTAGCTCTGAATCAGTTTAATGTGTGCAAGGAATGTGACTTTGTGGCGCATTATGAACCTCTTCATTAATACTGATTAGTTCATCTGGCTATATGATAAATCATGTGCTCAAAATGTAAGTAAATTTACAATGTAGCCATATGAACATCTAATGCAATGCTTTCTTCTCACCAGTTGTAGCGTTAGAGTGCTACAATAAACCCATCTATGTGTTTCCATCACTCTATCTGGAAGGAAAGTGGAGGGAGGGAAGCAAGATACTGGAAATATTAGAAGAAAATTATTATCTTAAGAAAGGGGGAAATGGGGTCAAAGTATCTTGAGTAACTTTTTCCTGTGTCATCTTTTCACTAAGTCAAGTTAGTTTTGCCTTTTTTGGAGTCCTAGGGAAGGAATATTAAAAAGTGGCAGTAAAAAGTTCCAAAAGTGGCAGTAGCACAAACCAGCACATGCATAATTTTGTCTAACATCTAATGAACATTCTTCATTTCAGTTTCCAGTTCAGAGAGAAAGTGTGTGATATTGTTTACTTGCTCTGCTATCTTATTTCTGGTAGTATAGGGCTTATTAGAAAATGAATGCCACTTTAATTCAGCTATTTCCAAAGTGATAGCTGCTTTAATGGGAAGAAATAAAAACTTTCTCTGAAGTCAAAGACAGAAATGTTTCTCTTGAATCACTTTTAGCCTTTTTAAAATTATACTGTTACTGTGTGTGCATGGTAGTTGCTCCTGTAGTAGCCCCAGACCGAGGGAACTGTTTAAGTGAAATATGCAGAAATACAGATGATTATTAGGTCATGAATACACAAATGCCAGTGGATTCAGCCCTTTTTTCTATCCCTATCTAATTATTCATCTATTACAAGTTAGTTGGGTCATTATGGTTTACTGCTAGGAAATAAGTTGTCCACCTCTATAAATTTCTAATTGTCTGTTTCTGTCCAGCTCAGGAATATTTAAGCTTTAGTGTCTGAAGGTTTAGGAGCAAACAGTTTAGTTATTTGGTCCACGTTTTCAAATTCCTGCTGATGTGACTGAATTCAGTGATTTAAGATGTTTTATTTTCTTACCCACATGAGAGTGATTATGCAGCAGTTCTGCTATTAGGAAAGGTCACACCAGTTATGTCAGGCACATCCATAACTTTGAAAATATGTTTATAGCTGGTGTCCATTGTAGTTACAGGGAGCGTGATACATGTGTGAGCATCTGATTGTGCACCTGACAGATAGAAAATGCATGAGGATCCATGCTAGAAACTAGGGACCTGTCAAAATCCTGGCTAGTTAATCTGAATTTTTAGTGTATTACATATTCTGACCAAATAAAACCCCTTTTGATGGAGCTGAATGTGTTCTCTCAAGAAAGTTCATTGTGCTGATAGGAGAAAATAGGAATGAAAATTCTAGCCAGGGTTTGTTTTACTGTGCTATCTGGGTATCTGAAACTCCCAAATTTGTTATTGTGAGATGTGTTTTTTATGTTTGCTCTTGTATGTAAATGTTATTTAAAGTTTTGCATCAACATTTCTAAGTTTGAATAGCCTTTCTGAGGTATAAAACCTTTATTCTCATTTCCATATCTGTTGCGCTTTCCTGGTCAGGACATCTTTAGGAGCTTTATATTTTTTTTTTTTCTACAATAATACTTAGAAAACTTGAAATGCACGCTCTTGTGGGCTGTACCTTGTATACCAGTGGACACTAGCAGCTTCTCTGTTTCTGATAGATGGGACTAATGGTCTGGGAGCATCATCACAAGGGAAGTTTTCCAGGCTCAAAATATTCAACCTGTCAATTTGAGTTCTCTGCTGCTGTTAGCTTTAAATGGGATAAATTCATAACTTAAATTGTGTTCCAGAATTGATGAGATTTGTTAACAATGTGCTGTAAGGGATTTTCTTAAAAGGAGAAGCCAAGGAAAAGAAGAGGATGAAATTCTTTTGAAGAGTGATCTGCATTTTCAAATTAATGCTTAGATTATGAGGGAAACATCTTTTGCATGTCCTGCTCTTGATAAAATTTAGTGCATTTTTGAAATATGGTATTTAAAGAAATATTCTGTCTGAGACTACAATTTCATAGAAATATTAAAGAGATTCCAGGTCTTGCCTCAGATTATCTCTTTCCTCCTACTTGTAGGAAGAGGGGAGCCCATCACACTCTGTGAGAAGCTTGCTGGTGATATGTTGATTTTTTCATAGGTTGTTGACGAGACATTGCCTAAATCCTTTCATAAAGCCTACTCAAGCGAGATTATCAGGGTTTACAGAATAGCACTTTCTTGCATGTAGTCTGTGGTCCCCTCACCCCCATTGTCTCTTCTTCTCATAGGAGGCTGAAACAGAAATAACAGGATCAGGACTTGAGTTATGAAAGATTCATTGTCCTGCATTCACTAAACTTTCTCCCTGAAATAATCCCAGATCTCCTTTTCATTTGCTCCCATGCAATGTAAGGTCCGCCCACTGCACTGCCAACATCTCACTCCAATGGAGCTAATGTGGTGTTCTGCATGGACACATTAGCCAGACAGAAGAGAAAAGGGTTACATCTTCCCTGTGTTCCTCTTGGGGCTAGGAGTGGTCACATTATGTTTTGTTTTGTTTTTTTTCCATTTGACCGATAGATTTACAGTTTTAGGAGCTGTGGAAGTGCAGTGACTTTACATCTTTGTTTTTCTCTTCGCGTCATGCTGGACTCCTGGTTTAAAAGCTAGCAGGAGCAAAATCAACAGAGATAACAAGGTCTGCTTTAAGTATGAAACATAACGAAAAGCTACTAGCTTTGGTCCCAGAAAGACTAGGAGGCAATAGCACTCTTCTCACTTACAGGGAGAGAAGCTCTTGTGCCTGCTGGGATATGGACAGGATAGGGCTCTCCAGGGGCAGAGCCAGCCCCCAGCATCCCCCTGCAGCAACAGCTTGGCTGCCTTCTGCCCCAAACTGCAGCTCGCTGCCACCGCCTCATCCAAGGAAGCAGAGGAAAGAGTTGCTATTAACAACCATAATGACCTTATCAGATCAGTCTCAGTTTCAAAGGGATTCTGCCGCTCAGTATCTTCAGGAAAGCTGGCATCTTCTTCCTTTCCCCAGGGAGTTAACATTTCACACAAGTCTGTTTAACCAAGAAGCGGACAAGCTTGAAAGTCCTTAAAACTGTTTAAGCTTCACCTTTACTGGTGGCCCCAGAGGATGAATGCAGTCTAGAAGAGAGCTGAATATTCTTTGAATCCTGAAAGGCTTGTTGGTGAGGCAGGATCTGCAAATCCTGACTAATTGCTCCCATAGTTTTTAAGGGCAAGAGCCAAGCTATTTTTGTTTCTCTCAAAGTTGAATCTCCAGAGGAAAATAATTCTGTCAAGCCTTTTGCCTCCAGAGGCTGCAGTCCATGATCCCAAAAAGTTTCTTAGCTTTGCAGTGGAGAGCATCCCCTGTTTTGCTTTGTGCACAAAGACTTTGTCTGGTATTCCCTTTTTATTTTTCACAGTTTTAAATTCATGAGGGGGAATTTACTGCCTCTATCATGACAGGCAGAAGCCTAAGAAGCTTGAAGGCTGAATGAACACAAAGCTTTCAGCATGTACTGAAGTGGAGTTTGGACTTTTTTTTTTTGCATTCAGTGACTAGCACTCAGGTCTCTTTTGGCTAAGTTGTAGCTGTGGAGAGAATTTATCTGGTCATTTTCGTTCCATATTTAAACAGACTTTCACAACATTGTTTTTACCAAAGCTGTGATCTCAGGTCACATCTTAATTTTCAGACAAGCAAAACCCCAGGACTTTGTCCTGCCTGCCCCACTGAATATATGTGCCTGACTGCTGGAACCTAAATGCTAGCAGTGTGTCAGCTCCTCTCAGCCAGCTTTAATTTATGCTTGTGCCAGGTGAGTAATGACACATGCAGAAATGCTGTCACTTAATAGCTGAGAGTCTGTAATGAACAGGTTTTAAAACTGTCTCTCTGTTCTTGACTGTGTGATCACTACTGTTCCACTCAGAGTAAAGGCGACCAGCTTAGTTTAAATCTTTGTTCCCACACTGTGTACTCAATAGCCATTAACTCACCTCTCTGATATGTATATGTAGCATTGTTGTGTCCTTATTTTTAAATCATATGAGTGGGATTTACAGAAGTGCATAGATCCATCCTATTTCAATTGCATTTGCAAAATTCCAATAAATCTGCTCCAATCTGGGAACAGTTGGGTCAGAAATGTGTACTTTTGAGATTGCCATCCCAAATCTGTTGCATTTTTCACAAAGTGAAAAACGTATTTCATAAAGCCTCAGGAATATATAACTTGGCCAATTTAATATTGTTGAAGCATTATCAGTAATCTTCTGCTTCCCATCTGTGATTCTGAACTCTGCATCATTATGTTGATATTTCATGCTCTCCACTCCATTAACATTTAGGATGCGTAGCAGGGGCCAACACTCCTCCAAGCACAAGGAATCCAGCAAGATTACAGGATTGGCTTTTACAATGTACATTTTAAAAGGATTCACTAAAATGTGAGATGCTGCATATACCCGTGGTTTTTTTAATTGGTGAAGATTATACAAAAGCGAAACTACTCTGTATTTTCGGAAAGGATTGCTAGACTATTAGGTTTTTTCCAGGAAGGATGAAATAGTTCTTGAACACTGACATTTTATGAATTCTTTTGAGTGTGACAGTTAAGACTCTAATTGTTTAAGATCAAAATGCCTTTTAAGTTTGCAACAAGATTGCAATGTAGATTACTGTAAAGACTATTATTATACAGCATTACACATCAATATGAGACAAGGTTAGACTGAGTAGTGTTTAAATGCTTTCTGGAAAAATGAGTGATTTTTAAGGACTCATGTTTATCGTTGTGAATTTTGGAAAGTAATTGTTCTGTAGTACGCAGTCAAGTTTTATTAGAAAATTAATATTTTACTTCTCTGGTTAAATATTGATTCTGTTCACTATTTCAACATTTTATGAATGTTTTGTTTTCCCTGGGGACTTTCTATGCATTTTATCAGCTGAATAAATGAAGTAATTCACAAACCAACTGCCTCTTGCTCTCAATGGCTTTAGGGGACCTTGTCATTCCCAGTAGCCTTTTCTCAGACCCAGCTGTGTGGCTCTGAAATCACTTGGCTGGTAATTAGGTATTTATCAGATTGTTTCTGAAAAGGAATGAGACAGTTATCTGACACAATCTTTGAAAATTGAATCCCTCTTTTCTGGTCCTGCTGAGGACATTCAAAGGTACTGTGAATGTTTAAAGCTAAATGCCTTTGAAAAACCTTGCTTTTTTAGATCAGGTATAACAGAAGAGTCAAAAGGCAGTCAAAGGAATTTTTATTTTTAACCTTTCAGGCACTGGATTTTCTTTCTATCAAATGTTGTTTCTTTTCCATGTAACTCTGAAAGTACTTTTGACAACAACAACTTTACTTCTTCAAGCATCCACAACTTAATAGTGTTTGAACATTGTCAGTATTTCTTACAAATCAAGAAATTGCTAATTACATCAGGGTATTGATAATGATATGGTTTTTTTGCATGTTCAAAATGTGGCGAGTATGTAGTTCTGGAAAAACAATTTGGAAATATGGGATTTCATATTGGGAACTCTGCAACAGATACAGTGCCTACTTTTTTCCAAACACTCCATTGCAACTCTTGGTAGTTGAGACACAGGTTGTTGATTTAATACATTAAAGGACGACAAAAGATAATGCATTGGTAATACAAGATACGAGGAAGTTCTTGTTTTATTTAGATTGTTCCTTGGTTCTATTTTCAAAAATCACAAACTTTAACAGTTAGCCAGCTCTTAAGATTTGTCTCTTAGAAAACACAAGGTGAATTCCATTGTTCCTGAATTTGTCATAAATTAAGATTAGAATGTAAGCATACTCTTATTAATCTGGAGATATAGCATTGCTATTCAAACCTCTTTGAAGGAACCTATTTAAGTTTGAACAAAAGATACTTCCACCTTCCATTTCTACAAACACCTTTTGCACATAACTGATGCAAGAATTAAGTATCTGATATACTAGGAGTAGAATACCACTTTCTTTCTTCCTGACATTCACAAGCAGGTCTATCTCTAAAGGGAACTTTCCTTTTTACTTTTGTCATACCATTTTGCAAACTTGAGAAACCATGAGAAAATGATTTTTTTTTTATCATACATGTTGCTTTCTTCTGTTGAGTAGATATAGACAGCTACTAACCACAATTTGTTGGGCTTTTTCTCTTTCCCCTCCCCTGCTTTACACCCAGTTTTTATATGGTACCATATCCAAATCCAGCTGTGAATTCAATTATTTTTCTGTAAGTTTTTCCATAGTGCTGCTACTACAGATTTTGCTTCACTTCTGTTTGCTTGCCCTTGTTTAGAGATGGTCCCTTATTCTGCAAAAAGGGAGGCCTAACATGGGTAAAGGGGATATAATTTTGAAAAATATGAAATTACATTTAAAAAAAACCCACAACAGCAAACAAACAGCAGTTTCAAAAGCCTTGTGTTTTAGAGTTGCATGGAGTGAGTCAATCGAAGCCCCTGGAGACCAGTTCTGCTCCTTTGTCAGGCTGCTGCAATTGTGGAGTAATGCGGTGTTCTGCAAGTGGGAATTATACCAGGCAGCATGGCCTCAGTTGGGAAGAACAACCCAAAGTGTTGCTTTCCTCTAGGCTTGGAACACAAGCAAACTTTAGCAGATTAGGGCTGTCTCCAAAGCTACATCGCCTCTTCATCTCACAGAAGTGCTTGTGCGTGCGTGCACACACAGAGTATCCTGCACTGTAAAGCTTTTAGCTAAGGCCTTTCAGACCTCTCACTCTCCTGTGTGGCTTCTTAGAGGGATGATACAAGTATCTTTTCTCTCCCCTCTGTTCCCACAGTTTTTAGCTCTATCAGCAGTTTCAACAAAAAAGGCAAATTAACAGAATGAAATCACCTTCTGGGTTTGAGGAAAGTTTTGTCCAGTGAATTCACTGGTGACTGTTGCCAATTATCTTTGGGCTCTGATTGCTCCCTGGAGAGTGACTTAATACAGAACAGAGAACAAAACCTGCACTACTGCGAGTCTGTGCAAAATAATAGTTTGCAAACTAGAATTGATTTTTGCATTCCAGGGGAATAATCAGCCATGAACACAAGCACTGCAATGACAGGCAATGGCTTACCATGCCGCGTAGCACATTTTAGCATTATGCAATCTGCACAGTCTGCTTACCTGTGAGATCATAAGGTTATTTCCCAAAAAATGTCATCATAAACCTCCTCAACCTCCTCCATTTTTGGCCATGAATTGAGAACTGAGTGTAAGTAATTTTTCTAGTATTCTGTTTTGTTTGTTTTAATCTCTTTTTCTTTCAAGCCCTAAAAGACTTGCTCAGCATTCTGGCTCCATCCAGTCAGCTTCTGCTGCAGGACCATTCAGTGCTGCTAGCTTTTCTAGTCACTCAGCAGCACAACTTCTGAGCATTTTGTGACTGGTTTTCTGTGACAGGTAGCCTTCTCTCACTCTGTGCTAGACGCTTGATAATATTGCATTTCCTGAAACAGGGTATGAATTACAGATTTTGGTAGTGTGGTTCCCAAACAGTGAAGCAGGGTAATCACAGCTGAGGCAGGAAGATCTCTCGGGAGATCATCTAGTTCAACCCCCTCATCAGAGCACTGTCAGCCAGGGCAGGTTGCCCAGGACCCTGTGTGTATCTTCAAGGATGGAGTCTCCACATTTTTCTGGACTACCTATTCCACTATCCAATCACCCTGACAGTATGAAAGTGTTTTCTTATGTTTGAGTGGAATTGTCTGTGTTTCAGTTTGTGCCTTTTGTCCTGTCACTGGTCACCACTGACAAGAGCCTGACTCCCTCTTTTTCATTCTGTCCTAGCAGACATTTATTCACATGGATCAGATACACACATATATATCGCTTCCTTATGCAGAAACTGTGTTGTGTTGCTCACTACCTCATTTATGTTCTCCTCCCTGAGAAAAACTTCTTTGTTAATGTTGTCCCTTATTCAAAATTAATCTCAGTTTATATAGCCAGACACATGGAAGAAACATTAGAGATTAACAGAGCTTCTGGTAGAGAGATTGTTTATGAGACTGAGACTGGAGGGAGAAAAGATGTTTCTTTTGCCTAAGTTGGGCTCCTCACATGGAGTTTACATGTGTATGCAGCACAGTAGAGGGTATTTAGGGTTTAGGCTACAGCTTATATCTCATACCACAGTTTGTCAGGCTGATACTGATGTTAGGATTTCTGCTGCAGTCTTTCAGTACAAGTGGAAGAGCATGGACACAGCTGCTTTTTTTTTTTAATTATACTAGCTGAACTATTCTTATGGTACTGCTTAGGCTGTAAATATACCATACAGAGAATCAAGTCAGTTAAAATCTAAGACAGCAAGTTTGTAACCTGCCAGCTTATATGTAAATTGAGCACATTCAATCCATATTAATATTATTATTAATAATTATTATTTTATTCTTGGTTTCCTCACTGCATTTGGAAAAAACCCTACAGCTTAAAATAAAGTATAAATCTTGCATCATGATTGCTTAAGCTGACCCAACAACCAGTTCTAAAAAAGTAAAAGTTTTGGAATACTAAAACAGTAAGATGAACTTCATGAATGTCTGCTGAAACTGTCACTGAAAGGATCACAGTCCAGATCCTTAGATGCTCTATATTGATAACTACTCTGGGTTAAATAGATTTATATTTTTTTTAGCTGCTTTGATCTTAGTAGAGTTGATTTACTTGATAACAGAAAAGGAACTGGCCAGGCTTTTTTCCCCTAGTTCATCAACTCTCTGTCATTCTTACTCCTAAATGGAAACAGTTGAGAAAATGTACGGCAGTGCTTCCTTCTCATCCTTTTGGAACTCCAAATAAATTTAGTTTAACAGAGACAGGATGTTTAAAATAGTAGAGGGAAGTTCTTAATTTCAGTGATATATAACTTTAGTGATGATAATGCACAGGAGGAGCAAGTTCAGAAGTAGTGTCAGTCTAAACAGAGATGACCAGATAACTGGGTGTCTGACTAATAGATATTAGGACTTCATAACAAAAGGACTGAAAGTATAAGAATGTCCATCCGATATCACCAGGCCTAACAATGCATGACAAGCTTTAAAATTTTTCTGTATTCAAAATTAGTTAACATTTCTTCAAAAGGAAGAGTTTCTATTTTTTTCTGCTTTCAGTGAAATGTTGCCAGTGGATTTCAAAACAGCCTGTGGGTACACAGCAAATCAAAATTCTCTCTCATCCTGTAGGTAAACAATCTTCTTTAACATAATATTTACCAAAGTGCATAGATTTTTAAAAAGGAGTTTGTTTTTGCAAGTTAGAATCTGAATTACCTGACCTTTGTGTCCTTTTTTTCTAGTCAACATATTGTCAAAATTTAGTCTTACCAAGCTGATTACCATTTCTGAAAGAAGCAACTATATTAATCAAATTGTAGGGAGAAAAGAAAAGAAAACTAGCATTGGTTTTGGTGTTGTCTCAGTGTCTTTGCTTCTGCTGCTGTATACTGCACTGGCTGTAGTGATAAGTAGTGCTATACTTGGGAAATGGAAGAAAATAATTGATTAGACCTTTTCCCTACATTTACCATAGCGCTTCTTTCCCCTCTGGGTTTGTGCAGTTTGATTTGCCATTGATTCTTTAATGATTATAATGTCATAGAGGAGCCAGTGTTTATCTTCATTGTGCACTCTGGACAATGCATTGGACCAGAATCTTTTCTTGCACATTCTGATGTAGATCTGCAGTCATTTGATACAGAGTTAAGTGAGGTCTCGGGACAGCTGAAGTTTATATGGCAAGTGCATCCTTCTATCACTGGCAGCATCTAATTAGTCCCAGTCCTTATTCTGCAGTACTAGTTTTGTATTTCAGACACTGAAAGACTAAATGCAGAGGAGGATCAAACACAGTAACATTTAGCTCAGTTATTATAATCAAAAAGTTAAATGTTATGACACTGAGAAATTTGTGTATGAATAGTTCCAAATGCATGTGGCAAATATTTCATGGGCTTTTAGTATGGTAAGGGAAACAGTGTTTTAAATTGCTAGCTGAATCCCTTTGGCTGTAAATATATTTCTGTGGGTTTCTCTTCCACTATAGGGTAGTACTTGAATTGTGAACTGTGGCTGTAGACTATGATAAGAAAGATCTTGTTTCTCTTCTGCTGGACTCAACTTCTATCTGAACACTATTTTCCATTATGATGACAACTTTTTCTACTTTATCTTCCCTGTGATCAGAGCTGCTATTTCAGAAGAGAGCACTATACTCTGAATACAGAGAATAAGCCTCCTGTTCAGAGTTGTTTTCAAGTTGTTTTTAAACTGTAGAATAAAAGGCTTTGTTTTCATATTAAAATTATTTGGCTTCATTAAAGCCATCTTCAATTAAATTTTTGTAAGAATACTGTTTTAAATAACACTGAAATAATTTCAGGTTTTAGAATGAAATATTATATTCCAAACATAAAACACATGCAGAATTAGAGGGCAGAAGAGACTTTAAGAAACAAGCGAGACAGTTGACTTCTGAGCTCACTGTGAAGCTCTGTCATGTACAAAGGGATTAAAAAGAAGTCATAGCCTACTGATTAAGTAAATGGAAGAGTGATGTATAGAAAAGACAAACCTTTGGATTAATGCATGGGATGTCTTCACAGATAGGGCAAGTGCCATAAAGTATGTTTCTGGAATTCATTCTTCCCCCCAGCTTTATGGTTGAGGTGGGTTAACCTTGTCTAAAGACCAAAATTTATTGCTGATTAAAATAGAGTTGGAGGGTGAGAAAGAAAGAAAAAAACCAAAACATCCCTTCCTCCTCATTTTTCTCAGGCTGAACTTCTGCCCTTCATCCCCAGCTCCTCTACCTCTGCCCCTCCCATACTTTCCCTGGAGTGGTGCGTGGGGGTGGGAAACAGGAGGTTGTGGTCCGTCCATAACAGCTCTTCTCTGCCTCTCCTTCCTCCTCACGCTTTTGCCCTGCTCCAGCTTGGGTCCTTCTCATGGGCTGCAGTTCTTCAGGACAAACTTGCTCTAGGGTGGGCTCTCCATGAACTGCATCTTCCTTCAGGGCACATTCACCTGCTCCAGTCTGGAGTCCTCCACAGACTGCAGTGTGGACATCTGCTCCAGCGTGGTCCGCTCCATGGGCTGCAGAGGAATCTGCTCTGGCACCTGGAGCACCTCTTTCCCCTCCTTCTGCTCTCACCTTGGTGCTCTCTCTCCTGGTTTTGACTCTTTTTTTTTCCTCCTGTTGCTCTGCCTATCTGGTATATTGCCCTTCCTTACACAGGCTTTCCCAGAGGTGCCATCGGCTTGGCTGACTGGTTCAGCTGTGCCCTGCAATGGGTCTGTTGGAGCTGGCTGTGTCTGGCACCAGGCAGCCTCTGGCTCTTAGAGAGGTCACTCTGCAGCACCCTCTCTACCAGGACCTGGCCACATAAACTCAATACAATTTGGCCCCCAAATCAAATTCTGCATCCAGAACGTGTGATCTGAACTCCTCTTGTGATCAATGAGGGAGTTATGTCCTGCTACTGGGTGGGAACACTTAGACTCACACTAAATAGGAGTCCTTGAATGATTTTGCAACATGTATTAGTAAAATGATTCTTTCACATTGACATATATTGTGTGAGCACCTCACATCATAGCGGCAAAGTAAATTCTTACCAGAAAGTGTTATTTTTTTGTTCGGTGAACCAAATTCAATGGGCTGTCTCTTCAGCTTTGAGTTAGAAACAACATTCAGTCTTATATTTGCAGGAAGAAAGTACAGGTGTAGCAACTGTGGGAATCTGAAGCCAACAAAGTAAATAGTTTTATAAAGCCTGTATTACTGCACAAAGAGATCAATATTCTAAAGGCCTGAAGTTGCAAATCCTGATTTTAGTCTTGGAGTCACATCGTGAATAGAGCAGCATGTAACACCTTGGCCATTAATTGCTGTTAACTCTACCATTAAGAGCTGTCAAGCTGTTTGCAACAGAAGAGCAGTCATACAAGTAATAGGGGAAATTAAAAGAATGAGAATGGAAGGAATTGAGTTCTTGTGTGAGGTGCAGATGAAGTGAGAAAAATGAAGAAAAATGTTTTGTAGGATTCAGGTAATAGCAGTAGTAAGAAATGGAGTGTTATTCCTTCTGGTTGTTAAAATAATAAAAGTGCAGGTATAACACAAGAATCAAATGTAAAATGCAGCATGTGTAGGTGATTGAATCTATTAATATTTAATTATTTATACATTTTTGAACATCCAAAAGTATCATATGACACAGAATACTCGCAGTAATGATGCAACTGTTCTATCTGCAGTCATTAAATATATATTAGGTTTACAGCTGAAAATTCTCTGTCCCAGCGGACTGAAGTAGTCTCTAATGGCACCATAGGTTTTTTCACTGTTACGATTCTGCCTGCTGGCATTTAGGTGATATAGGAGTCATAATCCAAACTGTTAATCTCTGAGTATACATTCTTAATTACAAGGGGAATGAGTATGAGGAGAGGAAATGAAAAGCGCAGTTGTAACGTTATCAAGGTCTAACAGAGTTATGGTTATGTTCTGTGGTCTCTGGTTAGGATAAAGGGATTGTCTAAAAAATATCTCACTGTTTTTAGAAACTTATGAACATCTAAAAACGCCACATTTTTTAGAAACCTAGAGAAGAAAGGCATTTTGAACAGGTTGGTATGCTGTAAACAAGACCTGGGGAGTTCTGGCAAAGTCTTTACTAAACACTAACATAGCTGAGCGTAAGAAATGTGTAGGATGAGCAGAGACTGTAGGATGAGCAGAGATTATTTTTCAAGAGTGGTGAAGTTTTTTCAACATACAGATGTGGTGGTCAGAAAAATGAGTCTAAAAGTCTCATTTTGATTCAAAATATTTTCTTCCTTCATATGATTCCATTTTCTTGCCAGTTAGATGAAAATTTTCTGCCCTTAAAAACACAGAAACTCACCAGAAAGTCACCTTAACTGTTCAAGTTATTGCTGGGTAACAGTATCCCTGATCCTCATTCAGCAAAACACCATGTCATAAGAAGACTGGTGTAAAGTGTTAACCCTGTTTGTACAGAAAGCTGAATAGTCTTGGAAGAGCTTTCATCTTAGGCAAGTGTTTAGGTATTGAACTGGGATGGATTATCCTGATGGATTATCTACACTGAATTATTTTGCTGAACTGAGCAATTTCTTTAGTAACTTGAGTTACGTGACCGAACGACATGCAGCACACTAAAATATACATGTGCATTATAGGGCTTCTCATGTCTTCCTTCAAAACATCTGGTTTGGGGTTGTCTGCTCTGCTAGGATAGTTAAAATTCTGATTGTGGTTTACAACTTCCTAATTGTTAGAAAACTTAACATTATTTTAATAGCTAAAACTGTATTAAAATCAGCATATTTCATAGAGTTACATTGGGCAAAAATATTTGGAAATACCTTTAATTCACCATTATTTGTCTGTTCTTATTTCCACTGTGCATTGCAGGTAACATTTACGTTAGCGCTGCTGAGCTGGTGTAATGCAAGGAAGGACACATCATGAAATGGAAACATTATCCTTTTTTGGTCATAGTAGCTATATTCAGCCTTTCCAGATGCCATCAGTTACTGGGTCAGCTCATTCCAGGTAGGTACCTTTTATTTAAACATAAATGTTCAGGTTTTCATGAATCATTTTTATGCTGTCTGTGTGAATATGTGCATGTACATACCTGAAGTTCTCTTTCCATGTATTAATGTGTTTGTGTGGAGTTAAGAAATTCATGAGCATATCTGCATATTTAAAACACAGAACTTTGCTGTATTGTCTATGCTGCAATGAGTTGCTTTTTTTTTGTTGCAAAGGAAAATATAGAAAAAGAGTGGCCTGAAAATATAAGTATGAGAAGGTTAAGGTGGTTATTACAGCATTCCTTTGATTAGTGTTGTTGGTGGAGGGAAAAATACAGAGTGCAGAGACAGACTTGAATATCAAAGAGAATAGGAAATCTATAGAGGACTTTCCTGGAGGAGAAGGAAAATAGCAGAAATGGTGAAGTAGCTGAAATGCAGTGTTTTCAGTGAAGTCCTAGAGATCAGGGATCATCTTGGTGCTTGCATATGGCAAGTCTTACCAGAGCAGAGAGGAGTGGTAAACATGTGGTAAGTTACTGTCCAGCTTTAAAGAGAAGGTGGTGGTAAAATAGGTGACCTTTATCACTTCAGTGAACAGTGAATTTTTATTGCAGTAACATACAGAAAACAAAATCTGTTTTGTTGTATTGGGTTTTTCTTAAGAATAAGATTCTATAATTCTGTAAGTCTGTAAAAATGGTTTCTGGGGCATGCTGAATCATCTTTGATATTTGTTAGGAAAAACCCAAACAAGCTAGGATCAGTACTGCTAATAATGTATAACCTTTCAATAAAATGTAGGAAAACACAGTAGACAAATAAGAAAGAAAGTGGCATGCTGATTTTTTGTGATAGTTTTTTTCTGCTTTGCATCTGAATAATAACAGAGAAGACTCTACCGGCTGGATTTCGAAGTTGAATACATTGTGCATGCGTGCAGAATTTTGTGGCTTTACAATTTTTCTCCATATATCTGTGGGAAACTAGTTCAAATACAAACTACCAAATGAAAAAAAGATAAGAAAAGATTTTCTTCCTTCAAGGATTTGTTGACCTATGAATGGTGATTCGTGAAAAGTAAATTAAGGAAATGAATTGATTATTTTTTCTCTGGTTCTGTTGGTTTCAAATGCATTATGTAGGAGATTCAAAAGACTACAGAATAAAGGAAGATGTAAGTTAAAATTATCATTTTAGAAGTTTGACCTCAGACTTCAAACATAATTTCAAAGCAATTTACCTGTCACAAAGACATCTACTGCTCTTTTTAAAAGGAACGCCTGCAGATCTAAATGTATTTGCATGATAGCTACCTCCATCCACTTGCATTGGTTTCAATTTAGTCATAGTTTTGTAGACTCTACTAAAAAGGCTGTTTGCATTGTATTACTTTTTCCATCAAATTAGTTTCAGAATAAAATCACAGGTGGCATTTTGATTTTGTCCCTGCTTTCTAATTTTCATCACAGACCGCAGGCTTGAACCAAGAGATTACTCTACTTGGCCAGACATCAGCACGCTCAGCCTCCCTGGCAGGGTGCCAGGAGTGTGATTATCACAAAAGATCAAATAAAGCAGGATTTTTTTTTTCCTTTAAGCAGTTCATCCCATTCATTTTGCTCTTTTCATGTCTTTTCATTACAAAGGCATGTCTGTCTTTTAATTTATTTTTTCAATGAACGGAAAGAGAGAAACCTGTGCAAAATCTCAAACTTTTTCCTCCATTTAACGGGGGAAAAAAAAGAAATAATGGTTCTTTGGAATTCTTCTTTGTCCATAAAAAATATCAATAGAACAAAAAGCACCAGCCTTTTCTGAGGATGGCTAAAAGGACTAAACATTTAAAAAAAGAAATCTTATGGTTTCAAGGTCTACAATTCTGTCTTACCTAAAAATTGAAAATTGTTCCAGCTTATTGATGACATAGCTTATTGATGACATAGCTTTAACTTTGTGTGACTAACTATCAGAAATGTGTTAAAGCTTTTCCTCAGAGCTGGAATTCTCAACTTCAGTAAATGTGATGAATTTTAATGGTGGTCATAAGACTTTGAACAATTCATTGTAGTTTCTGCTGAATCTTTTCATATATTCTAGGTGAGTCTCGCTCTTTTGCATATGGGATCCACAGGGAAGTACTGTCTCCCCCCTTTATTAAAATCAAGGCTGAGCCTTTCATCTCGTGTCATTACGTCTTACCTCTAATTCACATATAAAATACACTCACAATTCCACTATGACTGTCTCCTGAGGCATAAAGTATCTCTGCTACATCTTTATTTAATCAGGGGTTGAACGTTATCTGTGAAAGATGTGATTTTTCTTTCCAGTTGCTCTGCATATTTAAAAGCTGGAAAACTTGGTAGTTGATTTTAAAGTGCACTGATCTAAGAAAACATGGCATTAACTAATGCTGTATTATGTTTAGATGCGTATGTTGAGCTCTGTGTTTTCAGTTAAGTCACTGAAGTGTTTTAAAGTTACCAGTTACTACATTGTCAAAAAAACAGAACAACTATAAATCCCACACGCAGCAAAAGATTTTAATAATTTAAACTGGGAAATTTTTTTTTTTACATCAATAGAAGTGAGTGCAGGCTTTCAGACTTGTGGTCTGTTAATAAAGACAACAGAAGCACTCCTCATGGATTTGGTTGGGCTTGGGATCAGGTCCTTTATCAGGGAGTATTGTGGAAGTGCCCTCCATCTGAACTGGAACAGATGGCAGATGTGTGGGATCTAGTCAATTCTTGAGCTTTACAGAGATATCTGTGCAAAGAAAGCCTCGTAAAACTAGGGAATGACAAATTTTGAATGCTCCTGGTAAATTCCTAATAGAGTTTTGTAACAGAATTCTCTGTAGGTCTTGGGTAAAGGAGGATGAGGAGAGAACCTTTTTTGAGCCTATATTTTTTGAGAAATTTTGATGGAAGCTTGTAGACCCGCGTGGTCTACAAGTACTGTCTCTCAGTATTTGAGCAAAGACTGATGTTGCACTAGAAAGACTGGTGTATTTCCATCATTTTCAAGTTAAAAAGATTGATTTTCTGATACTTTTCTTTATTTTAAAATTTGTGAAGTGTATTTTGTCTCCAGGAAATAGATTTCCTTTAGGGAGATGCAGATATATAGCAAAGCATAAGATTTATAAAATGTACATGGTAAAATGTAAATTTTGAAAATATGTTTCATTAGTGTAAGTTTTTAAAAAAACAACCACAAAACAACACTCTCTGATAATTGTAAAAGCTTACTGAAATTCTGAAGACAACCAGCCCAGGATTTGACCTTTTCTGGGGTAGACAAGAATATTTTAAATTACCTTTTCCTCAGTACTTCTTGGCTAACTAATGAAACACTACAGGAAATACATTCACTATCCTAGCTTGTTTGCTTCCTTTGACAGGATACAGTTATTATTCACAATGAAACTTTCAGAAATTCAAATTGTCTCTTTTTCATTACCTCTAGCATGCTAAGGTGTACAGTTCTTTTTGGAACATGAAAACTCATACATCATAGCTTTTGTCAAGTTAATCATAATTCAGTAACATAAGTAAATAATTTATTTGTTGTCTGAATATGATGCTTTGGGTATATATGTGTGATTGATATATTTTGACAATAAATTCTGTATTCCTCTGGTGTCCTTGCAACCTGTGAAGATACCTTGAAAAAATGATCCCTAGCACTGAAAGATCTTAATTTGCTGCTTTATAAAGATCAGTGTCTCGTATAATGTAATGTATACTCATTCATTCTTCTGTACTTTTTAAGTGCCTGAATGAATTTTCAATCACATATGCAAAATAATGATCTGAATAAGGCTTTGAATAGTTCAGGTGAAGAATTCAGCTAGTTTTAGAATTGTCCAGGTTTTTTCTGAAAATAATGTTTAAAAAGGAAATGTTCATTCAAACCCAACCCATAACTTAACTGTTGACTATCTTTTGGCACAAGCTCAGAGGCAAAGAGAATTGAATGCTCAAATTCCATGTAAGCCACTCATTGTGAAAGTAAAGGAAGAATGGATTCACTGAGCTGAGGAAATAAAGTGAACAGTACTCCCTTGACACTTCTCAAAGAGTAGGGGAAGTGGATTTAAATTCCTTCATTTGGGAGGTACTTGAGGATAGTTTTCACCCTTTCTGAGCAAGTGATCCAACCGCTGAGATCATATTTTAAAATTTTTAGTCTTCATAGTTCTATATTGTTTTCAAAGAAAGTGATGTTAGTAGGTGTTTTGTGATGAGTAAGCATTTCAGAGCACCTGAACAGGAAAGCCTAGTTTGTAGGTCACGGGGAATAAGGCAAAGGATAGAAGCCAAAACCTCAAAACTTATGTAAAGTTCAGGAGAAAAGCTTCAAGTCCCAGAAGAATATTAGCTCTAAAGATGGAAGGACGTGATTTAACAGGGTCAAATTTTTAAATATAGGTCCCCAAATTCCATGCAAATTCCACTTATTGAATCTGAGCCCAAATGAAGATAACTTTGGCTAGTTTGGATTGAAGACATACATATGAATATAAGACTGGAAGTATGTAGTTCTGATGTAGGAACACTCATAGAATCATGGAAAAAATTAGGTAGAAAACACATGGAGGTAATTTAGTCTGATATTTTTGCTCAAAGCGGTTCCATCTTCAGAGTTAAATCAAGTTGCACAGAGCCATGTCCAGCTGCATTCTGAGCACCTCTAGGGATGGAAATTTCATAACCTCTTTAGACCACTCTCAAGGTGAATTTTTACTTCCATTTAGAGCCAGGTGGAACTTTTTCTATTGCAGTTTGTCACCCTGACATCTTGTCGTTTCATTGTATGCTTCTGAGGGGAGTCTGGCTCTGGCTCTCACTTCTGCAAAACTTTCTTTAAGGTAGTTGAAGACTGTAATTAGACCACTACTTTAGACTTCTGTATGCTAAACCAAACCATCTTCTTTAGCATCTCCCAGTATCTCATATACTCCAGGCCCCTGAGTATCTTAGCAGCACTCTTTTGAGCTCTCCCCAATTTTTCTGTTTCTTGGAATGAGTGGCCCAAAACTAGATGCACTCTTCCATGTGCAGACTCATGAGTTACAACTGGAGGGAACTAATCACCCCTTGACCTGCTGGTTATGCTCTCACTAAAGCATCCCAGCATGTTGGTATCCTTCCCTGGACCACGCATGCACTTAGCAACCAGGACCACAGATTCATATCTGTCTTGCTCTTAACTTTCCATCCTGTAACTTCTACCGTAGAAAAGATCATCTTGGAGAAACTGTTCGGTTGACAAATGCTAATGGCAAGAAGTACTGTATTTTGATACATGTTCTAGGGTAATTTTGTTTTCATAGGCTTTATGAAATGTCACTCTTGGCCATAAGTTACTTTTTTGTGATCCTAATCTAACTATGCAAATACATCTGTATGTGATGTGTAGCAAGGAATGATGATTTAATGTATTTTTTCCAGCTGTAAGTGCCACCAAGTTTGTAGATTGTGGTATTCAAGGTCAAATTCAGAGTAGACAGGCAGTTTAGGCCTTGCTGGGGTCAAGGGACATTTGGAAAGATGTGCTTCTGTCATTCTCATCGAAATAACCTGAGGTGGACAGAAAATATTCTTCAATTCAGATCTAAAACCAGAAAAAAAACAAAACTTGAACAAACCCAAAACCAAACCAAACACCACTCCCACTTTGGCTAGCCCTTGCAAAGGTGAGGCTCTGTTTAGACAGACTAAATAAAATCAAAATTAAAATAGAGAAAAACTGGCCTCTGTGCTCTTGTAAAGACCATGTTTACGTTCATATCTGTCTCTTCCTTCCTATCCCTGCAATATGCTTCGGCTATACTGTAACCTCTTGTAGAAAGGAAGCAGTACCAACTGAGATCACCTAGTTTGAACACAGTATATTTGTATGCGTGTGTATCTGCATTTGTAAGTATACATAACAAAACACAATTATCAGTATATCTTAAATCGTCTTGCCCCATGGAGTATCAGCTTTCTTTGAAGTGCAAGGTAATGTCATCCTTGCAAAATATTTTAAAAATATTTTTTTGCTAATCTATATTCCTATATCTTAATATTAATGAATTAATACTAGATCCCATTGTGTTATGATACAATGGATTTGTTATCAAGGAAACATTATGATGTTTCCATGGTATGATATTACCATGTATAATTTCCATTACAACTTTACAGACCAGATTACTTAATAACACAAGAGATAATGATTTCCTGTTATCAAAAAATGGAAACTGTGTAGTAGATCTTGTATACTGTTTTCAGTTAATTTACTTACATAATGATCATGTAATTTATCTAGTCATCCATTCCTGCTGATAGAAGTAAAAATACATAACTGTTTTTTTCTTAATCCAGAATATTGTGACTAAAGTTGTCTGACTCTCTCAGATATATGCCAGCTGTATTTTACAGTTTTGTCATTTACCCATCTTTTATGTTTTGATTGACATCAACACATTTTCAAAGTACTCAGCTTGTTTAACATTTGTGGGTTTTATGGTGTGACCTTAGTTTTTTGATTTTGTTTTGCTTTTTTTTGTGACTTTTCAAATCCTCTCCCTGCTTGGATGACAAAGGTTTGTAATTCTTATTAGTAGAACTGTTGTGCCTAAAAAGAGGACATGTATTAAAAGGGGAAAAAAAATCCCAGCACGTGCCTTGCCTTCCAGAGATTGTCACTGTGTACACCGAGGTCTTAATAAATAAAAAGATTGCCAGCTGTACTTCAATTCATGGCTTCTTTATTAGCCTTTAAAAAGAAATAAATAAAGCATGACGCTTTATTTAGTTGTCTGAATAGATGGAGGCAAACCAAGAGGCACAGTCAGCTGCAAGACACTTAATGAAGAAATCCCTATTTTTAATCTAGCTGTAGAAGACACTACTCTTCTGCTTTGATGGTGTGGCCTTTTTGATGAACCTGGCCAGAAAACCACATGTGCTGCACCGTCTTCCTAATTAAGTCATCAAAATGCACTGGAGCAAACTGAGTGACTTGCATAGACCAGTATAAGTAATTTTAGTTCCTCTATTGCTTGGTTAATACAAAGTGGCACTGTTCTAGATTATGACTGATAGAGGTTAGATGCTACAGCTACAATTATTGTGTCTGCAGGTGGATGCCTTTATAAGCCATTTCTGTATGTGTTTAAGAAGGGACACTTGGCTTTATTTCTCTTCCTTTTCTCTTCCTTTTCAAGGATGTAATCCCAGAGGCATTTCGTCCTTTTTTTAAATTTTTTTTTCTTTTCCTCTGGAAGCCTCTGCCTGTGATTTTCCTCAAAACATACAGATTCTGTACTTGTTTTGGGTCCACTGACACAACATTTGCCAAAACTGATCTCAAAAGTTGGGTTTTAAGAGGGCTTCCCACTAAAATAAGTGATAAACAAGAAGAAAAAATTTCATCAATGACAATCATGGTCATATGAAAAAGTTTGAGTATGTATAATGAAGCGGGAATCAGTTTTTCTGAGATGGGCTTGATTTGCCACAGCTAATGATTTTTTAAATGTGTAGACTAGATTCTGAAGCTTTTATTGGCAAAATTGTTGGTAAACACTCATTTTTTGTTTCACAAATAGTCTTACTTGAAGCTCTAAGCTTCTTAGAGACAAAAATACGCTGATGATGAGAATGGCATAATCAGGTCTTGAGTATCTATCATAGACATTTTAAACTTATGTTGAAAAGCTTTCCTAGTTTACATAGCTCTGTGACATTACAAAGTTGATAGCAAGGTTACTGTACGGGTATTTGCATACAATAATCTAAGAATGCATTTGCTTGATTTCTTCTATAAAGATTTTATTTCATATGGTTAATGGAGAATCTGGTATAAATGCATGTATATATTTGTAGATGATATAAATACAGTTTTCACCAGAAGTTGTTCTACCTATATTAAAATTAACAGGAATAAATGTTTGTTTACATAGTTCATCAATTATCCTGAAAACAATCTTTGGTTACAAAAGTAGACCACGAAATGACAGTCTAAATTGAATCTAATATTTATTTAGATAATGAATCTGTTAGAGTGTCAAAGCAATTTAATGTCTTTAACGTCAATTATAAAACTAATTTCAGTCATATCAGTGAAAGAATGTAACAATTTACAAGGGTGTTTTCACACTTAAAATTACTCAAGGGGTTACTGTAGGCATATCTACACTTGCTAATTTGTTTTCAATGCTGTGAAATAGAGTGTCTAGAGATGCTTTATTAACTACTTTAATAAATGTCAAACATATTTGCACAATTTCTGACTTGACAAAGGGTGATTTATATCCACCTGTATCTGCATATACAGAAAAAATATCCTTTTGTCAGAGACCACCACCTTATTTTGCGTAAACAAGAAATTACTGCCTTTTGTCTAATCTAAATTTTGAATCAAAGTGGAACCAGTAAAAGCAAATAAGTCTTATATTTTAAGCTTTTCTCTCAGCCTTAATTGTTGAGTTAGATTGAGTGCCATTATTCTAAGTATTTATACTCAACCCATGATGGTGTTACCAGTACAGCAATGTGTAACTGACTGGTTACTGTGACTTCTTTATATTTTTTATATATTTTTTTGAAAATATATTTGCTGTATTAGTTATTGCACACTAGTTTTCAAAATAACATATCAAATATTCTATATATGCTACTATTAAATCTGTCAACTCTCCTTCCTCTGGTGTATGAAAACAAAGAAACACTATCTGTTACAAATGTTTTTTGCTCAAGGCATTGTTACAGGCTACCATGAAGATAAAATAACACTTAAAAATGCTGTGAAGCACATCTGGTTAGCCATTTACTCTTAAGTTTCCATGTTTAGACATTTCTTTAATTACATTTTGAGTGTGGTTTTTCTTTGTCTTTTGTTTTCTCCCCAACGTTAGCCTAAGGGTAAAATTTAATGATATTATTTAGAACTTGTTTTTTAAATCAGATCATAAGCAACTGAGGTTTTAAGCCTCCTTCATTTTGACATACAGCTGAGGCGACCTCCAAGGTCACACTTTTAATACATGAAAATAAAAAAGCAATTAATGGTATGCAACAAAAGGATGCTTTCTTTTCTTCCCCTCTCTCTTTTTTCTTTGCAAAATGGATCAGTTCTGCCCTTCAGAATTTTATTCACTTACAGTACTTCTTGCTCACAGTAAGATTAAGCATTTTCCAGTTCACTTTAAGTCCATCTGGCACTTAAAAGTATATGCGTAAAATTAAAGGTGCTGTTCATGTACAGTACCATTTTAGAAAACACGCTTTGTTCAATTCACTAACTCTCATCTAAAAACATGGCACCAAATGACCTTAGAATTGATTATTCTCATTTTTAGAAATTACTTAATATCTAAGCATGCCTTCCTTTAATCATACATTATTCTAAAATGTCTAGGATGGCTTAATACTTGAAATTTGGCACATACTTAGACTCCTAATTTATACATTGACTGATTATTTTCCATTCCCATTGGTTTATTTCCTATATTTCATGATTACACTTGCTTTTATTGGTCATTTTATAACATCTCAGAGTTTTATCCTTCAGTTTTTCATTTGTTTACAATCTGAAATACCTGTGATTAGCTTTACTGCAAACTTTAGGTTTACTTCAGCCACCTTCTCAAAAAGAAGTGAACATCTGGTTTTAAATTTCAGCACTTTGGTGGACTTGTGGGGCGTTTCTGTTTTTAAATGGAAGCTGTTGTAGGAGAAAAAACTTCTTATTCATTAACTTTGTTTTAACATTTGGGTTGAGCAAGTTAGTTTAGATTGGTCTCAAATTAATCATGGCAATCTGGTACATAGTTCACAACTGCTGTTTGAATCTGATGGTACTCTGTCCTAAATTTTCAAAATACATAGGCAATTCTGAATTTGAACTAAAATACATGGAAGTCAGGACTGGGAAGAGGACAGTGATTTCTGCCTACCTAGTTTATTTTCCATTCCTTTAAAACATATCTTTTTCAAAACTTCTCTGTCCTTGAATGTGCTTGCTACACAGAGAGGTCAAAACGTTAACTTAAGTTCAGTTCTTTCTGGCATTCACACAGCTTACCTGAATTGAGCTCCCTGCTGTCATGGCTAGATTACTTCTGGGACCTGATCTAGCTTATTTAAAGCTAGCCTGGGACCTTGACTTTACATTGTGGTCTGCTGTCTTTATTTCATAGTACTGCTTTTCTTGTGAGACTTCATGATGTTTTATCTTATTGTAGACATTTTAAATGTTATATCTTGTAAATGAAACTGGCTTCTAATTCCCATTTTTTCAGAAATATTCTATTATTAAGGTTTTTGTCTCCTGTGTTTTTTGAAAGACTGTACAGAGGGGTTTTGACACATTGTAAGAAAAGGCTGTAGGCATTTTAACAGGAAAGTCTGAATCATCTAGTATTTCAAAGGAATTTAGTACAGTGAGAAAAAGGATGGTCTGAGGTCAGTTGTAGCTTATGAAGGTATTCAGTCAGTGTCAAGTCTGGCTTTGAGCTCTAGTTCGAAATATTTAACCTTTCTATTACTGCAGAAAATCCAATCAATCTATGTTGCAGTCACCTTGCAAGAAATAAGTGAAATCCCTTGGTCAGCATTTGCAGAACAGTCCATATTACTAATTCAGAAAGACAGACAGAATGTTGATATTAGAAATAAACCAACTAGTCTGTCCTCTTTTTAAAAAAAGACTAAAAGCATGTATGATATATGTGGCCACAGTCACAACATGTTTAAAACTAATAAAAGCACATTTTCCCACATTTTTTGAAAATGATGGAAGATCTAGAGTAAAACTGCTCCATTCTAGACCAATTGTATAAAATTGTTATTCTGATAGTTGATGACACAAGCATTCATGTAAATAACAAAGCATAAGCCAAAATAGCAAATTCCATTAAAGAGCCACAGGATGCTTGCAGTCACCATTAAAACTTGCTAATTAATTGACTTCTGCCAGAGTGAGTAGTTAAGTGACCTGAGTTGGCTTCTCTTGAAGCCTTTGTGATACTTTCTATATTAATCTTTAATATATATCTTCGATCAGTCTCATAGAGGTACATCATGTTTCGTTCCCCAGTTGTAAAAAACTGGTTTGCAGCTTTTTCTTGGCAGAATTCATAATTCCTACCTCATGGCTATTTCTGTATGTTTGCTTTATCTTACTTTTGTCCACAGAAAGATATTTTTTTTAGCCTGTTTACATAAACAAGTAAAATTTGTAGGAGTAGCATGAAATTTTTATACTTCTGCAATAATCTTTTTTTCCTGTTCAGTTCCAACCATACAGCAAAATTCTCCATCACTTGGAAAGTTTACTTCAATATTTAACTGTGATAAAGCAATGAACTTGACTATATGTTTAATAGTTCCCATTATTAGGACCTACCTTTTCACTAGCTTAATCCTTAGGATTACAATTTTCTATGTTTCTGGGTAAATCAAATTCTTACATTTCTTGAATATAAGAGAAAAGGTTTGGGGTTGCTTTTTTTTTTTTTTCAAGAAAAACTCAGATAAAAGGGCTCTCTTTTGCCCTTATTAGTGCATGGTTAACATTTTGGAGCAAGAACTAAAAATCGGCAATGGGACTTGCCTGGCATCTTTCTGTCAGCCCTTTGAAAACATAGCTCAAGTGTTCTCCAGTTGTATAAGCTCATATTAGCCCATATATAAGCTCATATTCAGTGGCTGATGTTGTACTTGACATATTGACCTAATTTGCAAAAAACCCTTTCAATGTTCTTAGATTGGAAAGGTTGAGCAAGGCTTTCCCTGTGATCATTGCTCCTGAAGAATAGGAGTTGGACTTTGGTAAACTGATCCGGGAAGATTACCCAGTCCTTTGTTCTCTTAGGGTGATGCCAAATACATTTCCAGGAGGGAGCTGCTGAACAGAAGAGCAAGCCTGGTGTGGGAAAACAGGCAGAGGATGTTTGTATTAAGGAATTAAGAAAATAAAGAAATTCTGCGGTGGAATTTGACCAAAAAGGGAAAAACAAAAAAGAGTGGAACAAGCACAGAAAGAAGAGGAAAGAGAACAGAGAGGGCTTGGTGCAGAATGACTGTTACTGTAGGCACAGCAGTCCTGGACACAAATGTGGGAAGTTTTTTTCACTACCTTGTGCTTTTCTCTATTAGATCATATGAAGAGAGCTCTCTCTATGCCTCATTCCAACTATAAGGTAAATTAGAGAGAAAATCCTTAGAAGAAGGAATTGCTGTGTTGCCATTCACATGGGGCTGGCTCTGGGGACCTACCAGATGCTGTTCAGGTATTAAGAAGCACCTCTTAACCGTATACTGTAATTCTGAGGCTATGTAGTTCCTCACGATGAAGGGCAGAGAGTTAGCCAAGGACATGCCACAAGAATTTCAATAAAAGAACATTAGAGTTACAAACCTAAAGGTTTAGGCTATCAAGAATTCATCATCAATATTTAAGTTAAGATAAAGGAATGAACATTTTCTGTGTCAGTTGAGTACATCCAGGCTGATAAGCTGTTTGCTTCATATTATTACCCTGCTTAGTATAACATGAGAGAGAATTTCATCCTAGCAGCTCTGTCCATACTGTCAAAACTCCCATTGCAGGCATGCTGCTGTGCACTGTAATATTCTGTGTATATACTAGAACTCCTTTTGCACATTTAGTATTATCTTCTTTTTAACATGGTTTAGCTTATCTTATAGTAGTGTATGCCTGCATGTTAATAAATTCAGCCACTCATATAATTTTTTTTAATTCTCCTTCCTTCAGTAATCTTGGAATCCATTGACCAATTTTTTTGAATGTAACGGAAGAAGAGAATTCAGAGAGATGTGAAATTCCTATGAGAGCTGGACTATGTAGAGAAAGACGTAGATTAGTACCCTCAGACCTCTATTGCCCATCAACACATGGTGTAGCTCAGAATGAACCCACTGCATGTTGAGGTTTGGGCATATGCAGCTAGAGGGCATGCAGGGCAGAGAAGGAAGGAAGAAAGGAAAAGAAATGCAGAAGGGTGTGGAGGGACTGAACGAGAAATGAAGTAACTCCTGAAAGGATTTCAGAGGGTATTTCATAAAGATCTGGGATTATCATGGTGGGAGAATGCAAGATAAGAGAGAGTGTGCTTTGTTAGATTTACGGAACCATTTCTTTTTCTATAATATTCCCCTGTCTTTGAGTGCATAGTGTTTCTGGACTACGGTCAGGGTAATATTGTAAAAAACTGCTGGTTATATATTACCTGTCTTGTTTACTGTGAGGCCACAGAGAACTGGAGTCCATCCATGCATCTGCCACAGGTTTCTTAAGTGCTGCTGCACAAGAGTCTTCAAACAAACTGCCAACAGGTGGACATTAACAGTCCACACTTCATTTCATGAGTTGTCTAATTTGACTCGCAGGACCACATTTTCCAGCAGGTTTAAGCATTTACAATTAGAATGAAACATAATCACATTTTTCACCATAAAAGAAGATTATTAAGTTGTGAAATTTACCATGTCTCCAATACCATGTATTGGTGGAAATTCCAGTTATTATGGATGGTAGTCCCCAACTCTTTCCATCTTTCATAGGGGAAGACATATTACCTTACATGGAGAAAATTACCTTTCCTAGTTTTGAAGTTCATAGACTTTGAGAGTACAGTGTGCTGTGATGGTGTTAAGATAATACAATAGAAAAATCTCTTACATGGTTTTATATTCTAACATATCTACTGATCCATAGACCTGATTTTTTTTGTTTACAGAATTTGGGGGGGGAAAATCAATAGAGGTTTGCCAACAATTAAGTTTCAGTACTGCAGTGTGCAGAACTCTGAATGTACTGTTCAGAAACAGCAGCCTAATTGCACTGTAACTTTTACAACAAACTTAAGAAATACCCAAATATTTGCAAACAAAAGAAATAATATTTTTGAACAACATCTTGAAACAAGAAATCCTGGTTTTCTTTATACAGACTTTCCCTTGCTGTGTTTTCTAGCACAGTGCAAGGTTGCAGCTTGCCCGGACCCATCAAATAGTCAGATTTTTCATCTCTGTGCTGACACTCAGAGTTCTTCATCCAACTAGCACCACAGATGCAGATATTTATTGTTCCATCTGAGCTGATCTCTTGAGCTCTAAATACTTTATACTTAATAAGGAGAGGCCATTCAGAGTATAGTTGATGTGTGCTAGATGCATTTTGGGGTTGCCCTCTGCAGTTACCTGTGCTCTCCCTTTCTTTAGTAAAGGGTATAGATTTACCTTTGGTCAGATAAATCCCATCCTTGGTGCCTGTTAATTCTCTTTTGACAACTGGGCTGCCTCTAGACTAAACAGTGGATATGCTGTTGTTTATCTTGTGCCTGTTCATCCTGTGTTGTAGCCTACATGTTCCTGTTTTCTTTCCAGGAAAACCAAAGCCTAGGGTAAAAGCCCTTGGTTCTTGCCTGAAACACAGGCTGAGGGTGTACTGCTAGCCTCATTAAGCCTTCATCAGACTTTAAATGTGAGGCCTTTTCCATTGTCAAGGTGATGAGAGGCCTAAGGATGATATATTACAAGAAAAGTACTTTTCCCGGCCCTTTCTGACAGCAGCTCCAAATTATGTGTAAGGCTTGTAGCTGTAGTGCACAGAGAGGAGGTATTTGGGGTTCACTGGTGTTTTCAAAAGTAAGCGAGGCTATGGGAACACATGATATATTTCTTGGCATTTGGACATTGTGCTGTCAAAAATGAGGAATTTTGAAAGACTTTGTGAAATCTTCAGCATCCTTGCACTCACTTGGAAGGGACTTTGGAGTGAGCCTGCTGAAAAGCTTGAAGCATGAGTCATAAGCCTCAGCAGCTGGGCCAGAGCATTTTGGGTCTCAGGCGGGGAGGAAGAGTTATGCCTGGAGCTTTAACTCCAGGCACAGTGCTTGAAAGCTAACCAGTCTCAGGAAATTCAGAAGCTCAACTGTGTAAAGGCCAAGGAAATAAATAAGGGAGTAGTTATGAGGGTCTGAATTAATTCCAGCTTACTTGAACTGGAGACATCTGAGGTAGGGCCCCCACTGCAGCCAAGGTCAAAGTGGGCTGAATTATTCCTTGACTACCTGTGTCTTGCCATTGACTAAAGAAAGAACCAGTAGTGATACCTGGTGAGTGTCTGATGTTGGATCAAATGCATCATCCTTTTTTCTCACCTCAATACTGAAGAGCCACCTTAGCAAATAATCTAGCTACACTCTCCAGGCTAATAACTGCAGTCTCATTTTCTGTTGAGTCAGGAAACGTGTGTGCTATGTAAGAAATACTACCAACATCATGAAGCAGCCTTGACATCACTTGCTCTAGTATGGATAAAGCAATTTTTTTCACACTTCTTAGATCTCGCAGCTTCTTCAGCTGTTGGGCTCTGCAGATAATTCTGAATTGCTTTTTCTTTTTTGGACCAGAATATGTATATAGTGAGAGTGTGTTTGATTAAATTGTAAACTATTTCTTTTTGTGACTACTTATCTACACTTCTTGAGATTAAAAAGAAAAAAAAATACTTAAAGATGTAGTTTAAGGAAACAACATAGGAAACACCAAATGAAGTAACATTTCACTAGGTTTTGCCTTGAATAATAAATAAAACACTGGTTCACAGTTTTAAAGATGACAACAAAATGAAGTATTGCAGCTAGTAGAAGTATTGTGACCAATGTTCAACATATGCACTGAAACAAGTGTTGTACTATGTGAGTAAACTTTATTATATTACATATACAGAAGAAAAGAATAGGAAGAAATTAAGGTTTTGTATAGAATTATTTTACTGACATTTCCCAAATGTTGATTTTCACTTTGTAATTTGTTCTGTAAATAATAAAAAAAAAACAACCACCAAACCCACATGTATAAATATCCTAGTTTTGCAGAAAGCTAACAAAATGTTCAGTTTAGTTTTGAGATTGAAATCAACATCTATTTTGAAAGTTGTGTGGCTTTTTCTGTTACAAAATATAAATAATGAAATAGTAAAATAATAAATAAGCAATAAACAAAACGTGTATAAAAACTCAAGCTTTTTCAGGTTAAGTTTGCATAGTTTGGTTGCTTCTACCAAAAATATGTAAGCTCTTCCTGAAGGCCAAGTTCCATATATTTTAACAGATTTTTACCCCACATGCTTGTTTTTACATTATCTTCAATTGTGCCAGCACAACCATTTGTGGTGTTACAGGGTAAACCAGATCAGTGATATGATTAGTTTACAAGGCAGCTCCATATCTGATTGCATCTTTATAAATAACTAAGGTAATGGTTTTGGAAGGACAAACAGGAGAGGGGGTTAGGATAGCTTTTCTCAGAAGCAGTATTTTTATAAGAAACTATTTGAACATGGTGTATGTGAGATATGCAGCTTATTACAGCTGCTTTGGCAGAGGACAGGGGAGTAGAACACTGCAGAAGTAAGAACCAACCTTTGCTGTTAGACTGTATGCATTTGTAAATGTAATAATTTAGTGGAATTAATTTCTGTATGGTAATTAGAAAAGATAATCAGAATCTTTCATTTTCAAAAAGCATTTTACATTCTGTTTTGTGCTGCAGGTTTTTAATCACACTGCTGTTTTAAGATTGTAAAAAAATATACATAAAAATAGGTTTGGGTATGCCTGGTTATGTCAAGGCTGTTGCTTCGGGAAAGAACTTAAAAAAAAAAGGTATGTAAAAATGGGTTTTATAATAATTACAAGTAACAACTAATTTAAAACTGTTTAATTGAACTAATTTAAATTTAAATTGAGAAAGAATACATAGGAAGTACTTCATTTTGCATTCCGCTTGAAATTCAAATATCTAATCTGTTCATTTTGTAAACATGAAAGTAAACCCTCGCATTCCAACTTTATAAGCATGTCCCAATTCCCTAATTTATAGGACGTGCAGATAGCATTTGCATAATTTTACATATAGGTATTTTATTCTCACAGCATTGTTTCATTTCTTGATACCGTGCTTTTTAAATCTTTCTCCTGCGCTCCCAGCCAAACCTGAGAATGTTTTGATCTTCTCAAAATTCCTTGTGATTTATTACGTGAATTATCAAAGGTCTGTGATGTTTATAAAGTCCAGAGTGGCTCACTGAACTGAAATGGAATTTAGAAATCTGTTTTCCATGCTTGTTTTTATAAATATTTGGTGTCCTTTGGAGTCTAAAAATGTTCAGGGACTTACCCCTGAAAGTACTGTGAGACCAACAGAAGTCACAATTCTTTACAATTAATTGCTACTCATAAATTGATCTTATCTCCTGATAAATGACTCAACATGTTGATGTTAGTGTTTTATTACTCCTGCATTTTTATGTACTTTATGAATTATAGATGTAGTTATCACCCAATGTTGCAGGCATAGTAAAAATATGCATATTATTAGTGCTCTGCTTTTGATACTGTTTATTACACAGACTTCTGCATGAATGATTTTATTTCTCTATTATTAAAAGCCTCTTTAATTTGCACATACAGGATTCATTGCTCCAGCATGGTTCAGATGTAATTTCCATTTTGGGGCTGTAATTTAGTATAGTTTTCTGTAGCAGTGAACATCCATACTCCATATAAGAAATGCCAAATTACTTCCTGCTTTCTGAAAATTATATTACACAATTGAGTCAGCAAATTTTAAACTCTCATTTAAGTAAGGGAGCAACGATCCCAGTTTACATACTGATAATGAAGACATGGATGGTTTTCACTACAGACAATCTGCCATTTTTTATCTCTTAATTGCTATTTTGCTGTAACAGTTTGGGGTTTTGAGTTTTGTTTTTGGGGTACTGAATGCTGCTTCTGCTGAGCTATTATTAGTGGAGCTGCATAAGACTGACATTTATGAAGTCCGTCAAGTAATATCTAATTTTTATTATGGGCTGTGCAGATTTTGGAGAAGAGTTTCTGTTCTGTGGAATAGCTGTGTCCAAGTCTTCAATGTATCATGCATTGAAAGGAAGAGCAGGTTACTTGTACTGTGGAATCCTACTCTCTGAATACAACAGGGAAAAAGAGCACAAAATCCATGCATTTTGGGGATTATTAGTTAGGGGAGAGGAAGATTGCTAGATAAATAGCTGAGAGGTGTTTACTAAACACATCTGTGAAATTAATTAGAGAAATGCAATAACAGAGAGGAGAGAGAGCAAATGATGGAAGTCCTACAGCTTGTATCCTTGTAGAACCACTTGTGACACATGCTCACTAGCTGTCAAAGAGAAAATTTAGAGGCCAGTGAGCAGCAACAATGTGACAGTTAGAGCTGTAGTCCAAAGACAAGAGAAAAGGAGAAAGAAGCCCCAGGAATAATGCATGTACATGCAAAGAGAAAAAACAAAATAAAAAGAACATTAAGTAGAGGATTCAGCTTGGTGTGGTGACATGTCTGGTGATATGAATTAACCTCCCAATATGCCACTCAGGGAGACTTTTTAGTGCTCACAGTATAATTCGAACATGTCAGATAGTCATTGAGTCTTTCTCAGAAGTCTCTAAATTCACTATCTTTTTAATACATTTATATCAGAACGCTCAGGAAACTACCGTACATTCAGACAAGTGTGCAGGAAAATGTATGTAGTCCTGTATGAAATACTGCCGAATGGATTCCTCAGAGGAAAATTATTAGCGAGTTTATCTGAATTTATTTTGATTCAAAATAATAAATTGTTTCAATTATTGCAGTCATAAGGACTATAGAAGTTTTTTTAAAAAATCAGATCAAGAACTAGGGGTTCATATTTCCTGTTGAACCTGAACAGCTGTAACATAAGACCAACTTGAGGGGAAACAAGATGATGAATGGATATTGCTCTAGCTTATCCCTGCAAAAGAAGACCTATGAATTTTGCACCAGAGTTTGTCATAGAGAAGCTCATCCCAAAATGAAAGGGTTATTACTTAAGTCAAATCGGTAAATGGGTTGGTTACAAGAAAGTAAAATTTCAAAATACTTCCTATTTTATTTAATTTCTCAGATGACAGATAACTGTGACTGTATAGTCCAGTTTCAAATAAATTCTAGAGGAAGATAAACAATGGTCTGATATTTACCTGCCTTGCAGGAAAAGTTAGGCTGCTTCTAATGTATAATACTGCAAGATAAGTATTAAGTTTCCTTTTCCTAGAAATTTTAAATTTTAGGGGATTTATTCTGATTTGAAGCCAATTTTTATAATATTGAACTACGATTACTTTTTATCATGCAGTTTGCCAGCAGTTTAGCAGGAATCCTTGGCAGATTAAGAGAATGAATATATACTTGAATGTTTAACAGATAATATTGCCGAAAAACCTGGTCTATGTATTACTGCATATTTATATTGGTAATGAAACTGTATATGCGCACAGTTTTCCATTTGAAGAATAGATGTTGACTGGAGGAGAGTCCATAAATATGTGAAATGCCCCATCCATCGTAGTTTAAAATGATACCTTTTATATTATCTTCTCCAAAAGAACCATTTATTTGCTTCTGCTTAATTTATGGATCTTTCTTCCATGTGCAATGTTACTACCTTTATATTCCATTTTTCTAGTTTATACTTTTTCTGTTCATTGAGGAGCTCTTTGCTTAGATTAGATTGTACATGAAGAATTTAACAAAACATGTAGACATAAACCAAAACTCCTGTCAACTATAGTAAAAATTGCCCTATAACGACATAAAAATCACTTCTGACAGAGAGGTCAAAGAAAAGAGTACATAATTTCTTAATTTTCACTGAAATAATACAAAATGAGTTAATCCAGTACACCAATCAGAGGTGCACAAGATCATTGTTCTGATTACAGAGTTCTGATCTGCTCTTCTCAGGATCATAACTATACAGAGCCATAGATGTCTTCTAGGATTTTTCACATGTAGAGGATGAATTATGTTGGAATTCAAATAATTTCATGCTGGGTTAATCTTCTGAAAGTCAGTAATGTGGTAAGGAAGTGTTGGAAGTTCATAAACAAGCAAACCTCTTTTAATCTGTCCTACATAACAAATAAATATTCTCCTAGCCCTCATATGGCTGTATTTTTGAAGGAACTAAATTGTCAACGAGGAAGACATGGGTCAGAAAATGAGTGAAATCCAGAGTAAGTACAACTCCTTGTATAGAAAGCCATGCATGTTGAAATCCGCTGCCTGCAATGAAGAGCCTCACTGATTGTGAGATTCCATTTCCCCAGGCAAGTGTCTATCAGATTATGCCAAGGATGACTTTCAGGATAGCTCAGTGGTTTACAGCATGACTTAACAGAACACAGTGTGAGACTGACATTGAGAACCTGAGCTGTTACCTGAGCTGTCCATATAATTCACAATTATATAAATAAAAATTTTCTGGTAGGCTCTGAAACCAAGAGGAAACTTCAGGAGAGAGCTCACTCTAAAAGATACCAAATTATGGGTTGAGCGCTTTTTACAAACTACAATAGTGAAATGAAAGGAGTTCAGATTGGGGAGCTGCCAGATGTAATTGTATATATCAATGGAGAGCGTGCTTTCTACCCTTGCTTCCCTGTAAATGCAGCGAGGGATAAAGAAGAGGCAGGAAAGAATGAAGAAATGGCTATTGTCTGGACTGTGCCAACTGTGGAGGAAGCACAATACAATGGAAAAGTATAAAAATCTGATTCACAGAAGGCAGCAGTGAAGTGCTAGGTAGTAACAAAGTAACATTGATCACTCAAGCTAAAAGCAGGAAAGAGATGTGGAAAGGAGATGTGTAAAAAATGTGAGAACATACCATCACTTACTTTTATATATCTATTTCTAAAATGTTCACTGATAGATAATCTATATAGTTGTTTTAAAAATATATTTTATCACCAGTCTAAGGATTCAGAATGTGTTCCGTTATGATTCCTGTTAATACTATCCTGGCACACATTTCTCACAGTTAGATAACAGTTCCCTGTCTGTAGACTAAGATATACCTAATTACTTTAGCTAAAGGTGGGGGACAATTGGCATATTTGTGTTATCCTTCATACAGTTTGCAAGTCTTATCTATATATTCTTTCAGTCCACTGAATTAGTGTGAAGTTACTGTCTGAAACAAAATCATCTTTGAAATATATTAATGCGTTTTTCATGTTATCTTAATATTCACATTTTTTCTCCAGAAAATATCAAAACACAACAAAATGACAGGATATTTATAGGTAGTCTTTCTGTTCAAGTTAAATCCTATGTACTTCTATATGTGTATAACATAACTCAGAACATGGTACCCAATATAGTTTTTGAGCAAATTATGGTGGCATCAGATATCATTAAAGCAGGGAGTGTGTGTGTGTATGTATGCACAAGCACAAGTGTGCCAGCACTCCTGGACACAAGAGCTAGATTGTGCTTTTTGCAAGGAAACCCAAGTTTGTGCTCCGTCCTGATGGTATAGCCAGCTTCTAGACACTGTGGATGGTCACAGGATTGTAGAATAGTTCAGATTGGAGCAGTCTGTGGAGGTCACTAGTGCAGCCTGCTGATCAAAACAGGGTCAGCCACCAGGTCAGACCAGGTTGTTCATGTCTGTGTCCCAGCAATTCTTGGAAATCTCCAAAGACTGAGTTTACACAATCTGTCTGGCCAACCTTCTTTGTTGCTTGTGTGTCCTCATGGGGAAGAAGTTTTTCCTTACATCCAGTCTGAGCCTCTTTTCTTTCAATCCATGTTTATTGTCTCTCATCTTCCTGCCACTGTAAAGGGCCTGCTTCCTTCTTAATGGATGATGACCTTTTTTGTGTATCAGCATGGTAATGTAGGTTCATCTGTAGTGTCAAAAAAAAATGTTTTGCAACATTCACAATAGCAAGAAAAATCAAGGGAATACCTTTACTGATAATTCTTTTTAATGTTGAAACAGAAACTAGTTCCATGGTTTATCGAAGTTAAGTCTTTCCAAAGTGGGACTGTCATATAGCAGAAAGATAATGATGCTTCATTAGTGATAGGAGTCATGAACAGTATGTTTGGATGCTGGTCATGTTGTGAAATACTGAACTATCTCAATCCATGTTATTTTTTCATTAAAATAAATCAAATGAATGCAGAATTACAACTCGGCTACCATGACCCACTTTCTTATATTCATGCTGTGAAATTAATTAGGTGAAATACTACCTCTTTCAGTCTACCTACTGTGGCCACTCTAATGTACAGGGTGGGAAAAGGCTGATGGGTTAGGCTCTTTCATCTGTTCCTTTTAATTCTAGGACTTAAAAGGAGATTTCAAGTGAAAGATGAATGTACTCACTCACAGGATTGAGGCTGTGTCTGTGAATGGAAAAGGAAGTTTCTTTTATGATTTTTTGGCCATGTCAGTGATTGTACATCGTGTTGTGAATTTTATTGTGTCATTTTAGTGTCTTTTTTTAAATGTAATATCCAAATAATTATTTCAGATTCCATGTAGCTATATTTAATATATATGTTGCTACTGGTTCTATTTCCTGTGGTAATTCATGAACAAAGAAGAAAATTGGATCTTCATATGACTATCTGTGCTACATATCTGCATTGTCTGTGCTCTTACTCGGTCTATGTGGTGACTCAGACTCCAGCTTCATGCCTGTATAGTGACGCAGTAGGTTTTGCTAGCAAAATATATTTAAGATATTAGCAAGAAAACAGCTGAGAAGCTGAAATGTTTTCTACATATTCTTTTGGGGGATATATTCAGCTGTTTAAAATTACTAGTGTGGATAAAGCACCTAGGAAAATTAATAAAATTGCTGGGATGCATAATTTGTGTTTCTCTCTACAAATGTGATATGTATAGATAAGATGTCATATTATATTATTTGAGATGAACTGTCACATTCAAGTTAGTTCAGCACTTTCTGTTTTATAAGTAAATACCCAGTATTCTCACATTCAAAGGGAAAAGGGATTTTTTTGTTTGCTTGTTTTTGTGTGGTGGTGTTTTTTTGAAGTCACCTCACTGAACCAGGAAGGTATCATCCTGGTCCAAGGCTTATTTATACCAGTGGACTGGTGTACCGTGTAATGTGCTAGTATTAGTTATCATATGGAGGCAGTACGGTGGATTACACAGGTCTAAAGCTTTAGTGATCTCAGAGTGAAAAAGAGAAGATCACTGCATCTAAAAACTACACATTCTCCTGATTTATTTTTTTTTTTGCAAGAGAGTTGAGAAGGGGAAGGAGAGCAAAAGAAAAGTGCAAAGATGGGAGTAGCAGTTTAGAACTTTACACCTTCCTATGGAGCAATTTAATACCTGCAGTACATGTCAGCTAATTAAATTGATTATTTGCAAGGAAGCAATCTCCCTTGCTTATTAATTATGTACTTGCTTACCGATAGAAATTCTCGACTGGGAAGTCCCATGTACCTTCATTCTAATGTTAGAGTCAGTATCTGAGCAGGGGACTTAGAAAAATAATCTAATAATCTTTTTTATCCCATAGTACTTACTGTAAATAGATATCAATAGAAAGTGTCATGGCTTTCCAAGTAAAAGCCAAAGGGGGAAAATCCATTTTGTAATAGATTAATATTGTCAACATACTACGATGAAAATGTCAATCATATAAGTATTTACATACACTTGAATTCTGCAGTGGAATGATTCAAAATGCTTTTAATAACCATGTATTGAAGCTGGAGTTAGTCACATTCTAGAGGTGTACAGATGGAATATGACTGATGCTGAGTGTAACTCTTTTTAAGGAGTTGGCAAGGTATTAAGGGAGGGAAAGTATGATCTGCATTGACACAACACATGGCTCTTCACAGAGTAAGGATCCCAAATCTTTAACATAGTAATGGATTGCAGCTTGTGCCAGTCATTTTTAGGCTAAATATTTCTGACAATAAGATTTCCTTTGTGTGTAATTGATGGCTATAAAAAATTTGGGGGTTTTATGTGGGTTTTCTGTCCAGAAGTTACCTCTTTCAGCTGTTGTTGTTTTTGTTGTAGAAGGCATCTGGACAACAGTGTATAATATTATACAAAGAATGAAAAAAAAAAAAGGGAGGAGCAGAAAAATAGAGGTGGTATTCTAGCCTCCAAGCAGAGACAAGTCAGTCAGGAAACAGAAGGTGGGAATGAAAGGTTGCTCTTGAGAGAGGAAGAAGGTCACCAGCAGAGTCACACATGTATGAGTTGTTCAGTATTTTCATTAATACTGAAAAAGCAGGTGTGTATTGGCAGACAGAATTTACTGGTGACACCAAGGTTTTTAAGGTAATAAAGGCTGACTATGATGAATTGAAAAAAGATATTAAGTGACTCCAGTAAAATAGCAAATGAAATGCAATCTAGATAAATTTGAAGTGATGCACGTGGGAAATAAACAATTCTAACTTTACATATGTAATGATGGATTCCTAGATGACTATTATCACATGGAAATGAGATCTTGGAGTTATGATTGATGGTTCTATGAAAATGTCAGTTCAGTGCTCAATAACAGCCAAAAAAATAGGCAAATCAAATGCTACATGTCATTAGGAAAGACATATAGAAAAGCCAAATAACATTAGTATGCATATATAAAAATTTTTAGTGTACTAACATTTTTAATACTATCTGAAGTTAGTTCTAGTCCTACCATCTCTAAAGCATGTAGTGGAGCTGGAAATACTGGAGAAAAACAGTGGGTATGACAGCACAGAAAGACTAAACCATCAGATTAGGACTCTTCAGCCCTTGAGAGAGATGGGTGAATGTAGATAGGATGAAGATTTAGAAACCATGATTGTAACAGAGAAACTGAGCTTGAAATGATTGCCCACTAACTTTTCAGATTCAAGAACTGGAAACTTTCAGTAATATTTACAGGAGAAAAAATTATGGGGGAAAAAAATAACCAAACCTAACAAAGTCAGCTTATTCTTCTTTTATGTAACATTTAGTCAGACTGAGAGACTCCTTACCACAAGATGTCATTTCATAAATGGACAGGAGATATTAATGGAAGAAAAAGTGCTATTACGTGCCAAATGATACTTTTAGCCCTGAAAGTTCGTGACCTGATAATTATTTGATATAGGGAAAGCATATTAAGGAAGGAGCACTATACCCTTGCCACAGGAATGCACACTCTGAATGGCATTGACCATTGGCTGTTGTTGGAGGCAGGAGCTAGATAGACCTTGGCAGAGTCATTCATGTATAATATATGATTTTAGGCAAAACCTGTATAAAATCACATCCCTATTTATTTACAGTGCAGCTTTTTTTCTTTCATTAGCTGCACAGCTAAATGCAAAGTTCTGAGCTTAGATTTAAAAAAATAAGCCTGTTTTACATTAATACTGATTTTTGTTTTTTTGATGCTAGGAAGTAATATATGTAACATTTGTTCAAAGACTATGTATTTACAGTGATATCTCTAAATCACCAGTTTTCCAAATTGCCAAGTCTACCTTTGCTAACTGATTGCCTGTTTTTTCCCCTTTTTTCTCTGCCAGATGGTATGATTAGAAAAACAAAATTAATTAAACAATTATTAGAAGCTATATGCTTAAATGTGGGCTCTTATCATAAATAAGGAACCAAAATAATTTCTTCATTATGTTCATGTCACCCATTCCCATACTAATTCTGTTTTGCACTTATATTAACACATGCACTTGCATTTGAGTCTGTTCAACTGAAGTCACTAGATATTTCACTTTTAACTTCAGCTGAAGCAGAAATGAGCCACAAGCAACAAACACAGCAATACCTGTATTTCAACTTGGAAATCGACTATTTCCTTCATCTACTACATGGGCTGTAATTGCTAATGTGGGACTTGCAGGTCTGTAGTTTGAAAGTTAATAGTTTAAGAAGTCCTGTGAGCTAGTACAGACTGCTAAAAATAGATTTATAAAGCCAATACATTTATTTCACATTTATATTTCACCCTGACCAAAACTTAAAAACAACAAAAAGAAGACAGCTCTTTAGTTAAACTAAATGTTTCTTCTCTTCCACCATCACTGTTTTTCATTGTGTTGAATTTGTTTTAAGCAAAACTTAATTTATTGATTAAAGAAAAATAAACAGTATGCTTTTTAGATACACCAAGAATGTGTCTTTGCAGTTTCACAGTGTATATAACCAATTGGTAAGTATATACATGTGTTAGAGTGTAGTGTATTTATGGGAAAAAAATCTTGACGCTGGAGCAGATGAACTAAAAAGTTGTTCATGAGATCACAGGATAACAGAAACCATTTTTGGTTTCTTCACATTGCACATACTAAGACATGCAGGAAAATATGAGCAATAGCAAGAATTGGTATTTTTATCTCTACAATCCCTGTATAGAGTTTATGACACCTGAAAGTTACATAGTAAAGGCCCTTTTTACATCAGAGCTATCCATTCTAGTCATACAGGACCAGACCATTTTTGCTCAGCTGCGTAGTGTAGCCCAGCAGTAGTATGAGCTGCCTTTGTTTGTTGCTCACCTCAGTTGATTGGGATGTACCTGAACAGTCCTTTACACAATGTTATATAATACACGTATATCCTCTTGTAGGAATTGCATTCTTTTAAAGAAGGTATGAATGTAAGTGATTTAATATTACTCTGTTCTTGGAAGGTATTTATGCATTGAATCCTCTCTGGGCTGAAGCCACGATGGTGTTTCTGCAGGTAGTTCCTTCCCAGATGAGATGCTCAAGCCAGTGGCCACAGTGCTTGCAAGGAGGCTGGACAGAAAGTGGGGTGCTCAGATAGCTTGGGGGTAGAGGTCTCTGTCTAACAAATATTCTGTCATGGAAGAAACTTGCATCTTCTTGATCCTGACTAAGTAGTCTCAGGGAATTGAACTGGACTGCATGGGCTTCCTCACTGGAGGCTATTCTGGGCATTTTTGGAAGCATGGTTCCGGGCGCCAAATGTACTTCAAAGTCTAATACAGAAAGAGATTAATTTCTTCTCCTCTTGGAAGAAGAGAACAAATTTCAGTGACCTCAGTTCTACTTACCTAGATAAAGGTCTCTAAAATTTTTACTGAGAAGATACCTTTGTCTAACTTGCATATCAGAAAAGTAGGATGGTACTGTACTTCCTAACAGATGTGTTAGGAAGATAAATACGTAAAGCAGTAGTGAGGTCGCTTAGTTACTGTGCTTATCCTGGGTACAGCTGCACTACATTACCGTGAGGTGGGTTCTTGAGGAAAGTCTGGAAAGCATCTTATTCAAAGCCTGTGGGGAAACAAGCAAGTAGACATTGGCTTTATACATCTGTAATAAAATGAGCTTATAAGCAAGGCAGAATTCTGTAAATCCACTTACAAAGCTATATCATTTGCTCACTGACTTGCTGAGACAACTTGAAGTTATTTTTATGTATTTTTTATGAAGTGTTTCCTTGACAGACTTTAATATATTTAATTTTATTTTTCAAAAACGTAGCCTAGAACTCAAGTTGAAATTATTCTTTCCACTAAAGCAAATTAACAAAAAACCCTTGGAGCAACAGGTAGACAAGATAAAACTGATGCTTCTATTTGGAAGATATATTTTCCTTCTAATCATTAAATATCAATACACCTTAGATATATTTCTCACCTTTCTGTCATAAAATCAATGGGAAAGGAACACAAACCAATTTCAGTTTCAGAGAATAAGTTGTCAAGATTTCAGGAATTAGTTTATCATTATCTGAAATGTATTTTAGAAAGAACAACAGTGTTTGTGACCCACGGTTTCATGTTTTGTGTGTTTTTAAAAAGAAATATAGTGGCATTCAGAATGTCACATATCGTTCAGGTGCAAGTTCTCAGCTGGTATTTTATGAAAGGCAATTTAAAAACATCTCGGCATTTTAGGATTTTGTGCTTGATTGTGTTTGATCTTTCTTTTACTTTTTAAAGTTTTGTATTAAAAAGTTACATAGTTATTAGTTGCACTGCTATCAAATGTTAATATAACATTCTAGGTTGCTGTTCCCTTCCAGGTTCTAGGTTACAATTGTGTTCTAGGTTACAATTGTGTTCTAGGTTACAATTGTGTTCTAGGTTACACTTATGTTCTAGGTCACAATTATGGTCTAGATTACACTTATGTTCTGGGTTACTATTGTGTTCTAGGTTCCAGTTTGTTCCAGGTCACAGTCATGTTCTATGTTCCAGTCATGTTCTAGGTTCCAGTTTGTTCTAGGTCACAATTATGTTTTCAGCCAGGAATGTTATGTTTTGTATTCCAACCAGGTCACAGACATGAACTTTAGGTTGTTCTAGATGTTTTAGATTCAGGTTCCCTTCCAGGTTCTGCGTCACTGTTCTGTTCCCAGGTTCTAGATCACAGTTATTATCTAGACACCAGTTCTATGTTCCGGTTCTAGGTTCCCTCCCAGGTTCTAGGTTCCAGTTCTAGGTCACAGTTCCCTTCCAGGTTCTAGGTTGCAGTTCCAGGATCTAGGTTCCGTTCATTATATAGTTTCATTATGATTGTCTAACATGTCAGCAGTGCTAGTGTTTTTCCATTTATTGTATTAGATATTTTTAGATTAGAGCAAGATGTTTACAAGTATTTTGGTGTTAACATATCAAGGCTGTCAATACGATGTGTCGTGTTAACATACGATACTGCATCTGGTAAGTTTTCTTAAATGCCCTACAGAAAAGCCCCAGCGTTTATACTTTCTGAACCCTTTGGTTGAAGTAGTATTGCTTAATGAGAGCTGGAAAGGGTACAGAGGATATTTGGGATGCTCCTCCGCCCTTTGTAGAAAGAACTATGTTTCTGCAAAGCATTTGTGCAGCCCTACAGTTGGGAGAAATAGGTTGTCTTAGAGTAGTTAAAACAAGACTAAGGAATCAGGTCTTTACTTTCGAATGGCCTGAAACCAGAAAAGATTGGGAAATTGTGTCCAAGTTTTTCTTTTTTTAGGCCATTATTGAAAATCAGTGAAAATTATTAATTAGTTTTAAAGATAATAAAAATATATATGTGGAGACAAATTTTAAAACTGTGTTGTACTGGAGAAATGTTTCCCCTATTACTGACAAGTATTACTGAACACTTCCTTGATGCATAGATAATGTCTCCCAGGGGAAGTATCAGTAAATGCTCATGGGTAAAGCATTCAGTGACAAGTATTCTTTTCTTTGCCGTGTGCAGATTGCTTGTGCAGCTTAATTCAGTTCATTTAATACTACTACTCTGCTTTCAGTTACTCTGTAAAGTTCAATAGCAATATTTCCTGTATCATAGTGTATGTGAGAATAAACATAGTGGTAACAGAAAAAGTCAGATACTACAGTGATTATATATTTCTGCATACCTAGAGAAGATCTTAAACATGTAACGATAAGAATACACTGTATTAAACACAGCAAAATGCTCAATGGAAAACCAGTTTATATAAAGGCAATAACTAAGTGACTGTTTATTGATGTTCTTCCTTATGCTTCCTTTTAGTGACATTTAAACTTTATTTTCTTAGGGAAGAGAAATGGATCTTTGAATTAGACAAACCCTGATTGATAACCTTGACATATAGTGAAGCACAGAGAGTACAAGGATCAAAAGTTAGCCATAAGATGTAACTTGCAAGTCTATTACAAGTATTTATCTTTGGCATGCAAAGAGTAAAAAGGAATTGATTTCACACTTATCAATTCACTGCTTATTTTTCAGCTCAACAGAAAACTTTTTAATGAGTGAAAGCAAATCAATTGATAGCAGTTGCACGTCTAGTCTGTTTAGAAATGATCTGATCGTGGAAGTTAATCCAAGAAAATATATCTAGACCTTAAAAATTAGGGTGGCTTGACTTCATGAATTAGTCTGACATCATACATTTATTTCATAATAGCTACATATCATAATAGACTGAATTAAGCATGTTCCAAGTTTAGGCTCAAAACCTGCAAAATATGCAATTAAGTCAAACCAACAAACCTGTAGACTTCAGGAGCTGTATCAGGATACTAGAGAAGAAATTAAATTAATGACTCCTGGGACTTGACCAAGCTCTGAAAGGAAGAGTGGATATACCCACATGATGTTTAGAATAATGAATTGCACAAAGTCTGTGGTGGCTTCTCAACATGTCTGGATTAATGTGTCCCTTTGGACAAGTATTGCAATTTTTCTGTGTATAATTTTTTCCACCTAGGTAATGAAGGTTAAACAATACCATTCATATGAACTGCTCATAGACCTGTGAAATTTTCTTATTTTGATACAATCAAACTGTGACTAAATACATAGATTTTTTTTTCAGAAGTGCAAGACTTTACTTTCAAAACCAGTTATTGGGCAGAATTGGTTTTCATTATAAGTAATGAATCAGTAAGACTTTCAGCACACTTCAATATTCAGGTGATTTTCATTCTCATCATAGAGTGTCTGCTCTAACCATTATTCAAATTTCTATTAGTCATCACACATAGTCTGTCTTTTCTGACTGGATATAGAGTCTAAATTCTCTCTTGTTATATGAGTGTCTATATATGCATGTTTACATTTTTATAACTATATATTTTATATACCATGTGCATATATGTGTAAATATATGTACAGGGTGTTTCACAAAGATGGACCCATTTGAAATGGACCTTCAATTGAAATTTGGTCCATCTTTTCGAAACACCCCGTATAAAAATAGGGGTTGTATTTTTTAAACACAGAAACATGCATGTATGTGTGTATTTTAAACTGTCTTCTGTGCTGTTTAAGATGTTGAGGTGCATCAGTGAATGAAGTATTCGGGAATATGGTAAAGGAAAGAAAAAGATGCTGTTTTAATCCAATGAGAGGTAATAATATGAATTGATGATGCGATGTACAAGCAGATTCTGTACTGTGTCGAAATTATTGAGCTTGAAATCTGATCAAAGATGGGAAATATTGAAAGCTAGTGTTTTAGAAATGGAAATTCTTCTTTGAGAAAGCAAGACAAGACGGCAGTAACCTTGACTTAGACGTGGAATCAGATGATTAGAGTCAGTGCAAATTTCAGACCCACTCCCTGACAATAAATAAATGGAGGTGTCGAGTCTCATTTCAGTCACCTTCTGTAATGACCTTGAATGCATGCAAATGTGAAATCTGCTCAATGGGGACTCTGGCAACTCTGCGATTCAACTGTGAAATTAGAGTAGCTTGTACTTAAACTGGAATTTCACACCTGCTGAACTGGTCTCAGAAGAAACATTTTACAAAGTCACGTTTCCATTTATTTATTTGAAATAATTTTTTTCTTCAGTTATGACTAAAGAGACTAAAAATAATTTTAAAGCCCAGCTGGGGGAACCTGAGACAAAGTGACTGTGATGGATTTTATTTGAAAGCTATGCTCGCTCTACTTTTAAAACATTTTTCATTGTTGAAATAAATGTTAAAATATTTGTAGGTGCTGTATGAATAAGAACTTACTGAAACACCAGTGTTTCAGAACCAGAAGTGTTCTTTTGGTTCTTAAAAAGGAAAAAAACTTTAACACAGTGTATCTGATATATAAAATAATTGTTAAAGTTACTGAAGTTGAGAATTATAGATATATGCTTGATTTCATAGGTGTGTCCACATATTTATTTCTTGGCATTGCTGTATAGAAATTTTCTTTTGTTTTGGAGTAGAATGAAATATGCATTGATTGAAGAGTGATATAGTGCAAATCGCACCCTATCCCTAGTGCTTTCCAAAGTCGTCAACTGAATATTGGCTGTGTAGACAAACAGTGCTTTCACAGCAGGCAATCTCAAATAGAAATGCATATTACAAAGTGGGGGTTTTTTTTGTGATACAGGAATTGGCACTTTCTGATTATAGACATCTTCTGGAATTGCATCATGACAGTGTTATTTCCTGTCTTGACCACCATCTGAAAAGAGAGCTGTTACTTCCAAGTTCCATTGAGCTCATTGCCTAAGCTTACCCATAATGGATTTTTACAGGTTGACTAAATTAATATGCACACAAAAAGATGAATTATAAAATATTTAACTGAAAAGTGGAATAATTTTTAATAGGGATGCATATTCTTTTTAAACAAATGTAACAGTTACCTACTTAAACCATGTCAAACAAATTAACCAAAGTCTTGTGTTTGGCTTTCTCCCATATGGATAGTTCTTTCTGATAAGTAATGCTTTGTGTATTTTCTTCGAACAAATTTCATTGTTCAAATGCTTTTAATGAAATGAAAATTAACAGAAGTTTATATATATTCTCAAATTATGACTGTGTAAAAACCATACATGATACCATGCGAAGCAAAAGAATCTCCATTACATCCCAGAATGTCTCCCTTTATGTAATAGAGTGAAAATGTCTATGCTGTGGAGTTCAGGTGACAATACCCATGTTTTGAGGGCACTTGTTGTCTAATCTGGTGGCTGGGACATCTTTCCAATCTTCAGACTTCAGCCCTGCTCTGTTTTGAAAGGGTTGAATTAGATCATGTCCAGTCTATGTCTGTTTCTACCACCACTAGTGCTTCAAACATTTGTCACTTCCCTGTGATAAAATCTCATGTGTTGAAGCTGCTTAAACAGAGAAGGGACTGAAACATCTGTAGGACTTTGCCGCTCTAGATATTGGACTGTTATGAGAACACAACCACTACCACAACTGTCTCCTAAATGAATCAAATGCAGTCACCAAGCCACTGGCTGGTGTCAACCCTTATCTCTTTGCTTTTATTACATTTGCCAAAGGGAAAATAAATACTTGAAGTGAAATTTCAATGTAATATTACATTGTATTATCAAACACTATTAGAAAACACTAAAATACATTTTAATGCATTCACAATTTCTCAGATTTTCTGAGTTTTTATGCCCTAAAAAAAAATAGTTATGAGAACATAGACCTGCTATTGTTCAGCTAGTCCAGCCTGCTTGCATTGTCTGATAGGTTTACTTATTTCTGCTTTTTCTTTTTCATCTTTCTCCTCAACATTTCAGAGTATTAACACAGTCTGGTCTTTGAGTTTTCTATTGCACTTTTTTCTGAAGTTAGTTCACTGTTCTTAAGCATTTGTTTACAGATGCATTTTATATTAAGTGCCTATCTCTACAGTTAATCAAGGTTATTTTTACAATACCTTGTTCTGTTCATTCTTATTGAAGCCATGTCTAAAAAAGTATCCCTGGTTGGTGATTCAGTGGTGAAGAGATTGTCTGCTATCACATCCATATATGCCCACTCCTAAAACCAATATTTGTTCTCTAAGCTATACCTTGAGGTCTCTACCGATATCCAGAGCCAATGCTTGTGGTCTTATCACTACCCTAGAAGACTTTGTTGGGTTTTTTTAGGAGATTTTGTCTATTCTAAAAGCTGAAGCAAGAGCTAAATAGTAGCAGAGTGGCTATGTTTAAATTTGATTCAACCATCATGGAAAGATTTTTTTCAATAGTTATATATAATTATCTAGAAGGGAAAATCATGAAAAAAAGGTTGCAAAATGCATCTTCTCTTTCTGTGATGAAAAGTCAGAGATCTCTTATTTAGCTTCCTGGAAATTTTTCCAGATCACACATCATGTAACAGTGATAGAAACATAAACATTTGCATTTTGGTGAAGCCTTTTAGAGTACACTTTGTTTTGACAGGTAGCATTTTAATTATTAGTTAAATATGTAATTATTGCAAGGCAAATGTGTTGTGTTTCAATGTAGTTGCAGAGAATCCATAGGCCCCAGTCTAGGAAATGCCTTAGGCAGATGCTTATCTTTAGACTGATGAGGTCTGTTAACTTTGATAAAACTAAACTTATGCTCTAAGTGGTTTGCTGGATTGGGGCCATAGACTCTAATTGAGTTGGATTTTTATCTTTAATCCTTCATCCATTTGTTAATTTTTTTGATGAATTTTGTTCTTTTACACGGAATTATCTTTGTTTAATGCTACTGGTTTCCTAATTTAATTATCTTCCAGGCTTCATTAATCATTTTTAAAGTACTTTCAGATATTCATGCATAATTGCTGCATGTTAATTTAACTTGGTTATCGGAATTTATTTAATATCCTTAAATATCACAGGATACATATCTGCATGTGTGTCCCGGTTCATAGACTGATCTGATTCACTGATAAGTACTTCTATTTGTATAAGGCTTAGCTGTAATGAATAAAGAGTCAATTTTGGCAACGTTTTGCATTGTAACTGCAGTGCATATGCTTCCCTCATGAGACAGGTCTACTGAAACCTGAACTTCAGAAAGTTTCTGAAGTGACTGCAGATAGAGGCTGTTTACTTTTTACTGTAAACATTAGTTTGCATCAGAATCTATTTCAGTGGTGATATTAGTGAGGAACCAATAAAAAGTAGATCAAGTAGAAGCTACCATTTGAGTATATATTAAAGGGTAAAGAGTATATTATTTATGCATATGATTGTTTTTGTAAGCACAAGGATTTATTATTCAACTCTGACTGTCTTACAATTTTCCTCTTATTTGTTTTATAATCACTTTGTTGTTCCTTTCGGATCGCGTAAGATTTATGTATGCTTGTATAGTATCTATCATAATGATTATAATTAATGCCTGCGATGACTGCCTTTAAATAAATAATTATAATGACGTAAAGAAATGGATACACTTTACCAGTGTTAGGAGACAAGACCATCCTGAGAATTACTGCTGCTTCAAATATATGATAATAGGCCCTGATACTTCCCCAACAAGATAATTCATTATTAACCAATTTAATTAATCATTATTGCACATTATTAATTATTACAAATTTAAAGTACCCATGGAATTGACAACAACTGAAAATTTATAAACATTTTTTAAGTTAATGTACCTTGAAATATATTTTCATTATTTCATACTTTTTATGTTGAAAATTTTCGGAATTTACTTTGAAAATATTTAAGTAATTTAATTATCAGATTTTTACATTGCTTTTTATCATATAATATAGTTCTGTTGTTTTCTATCTAACATTTTATTTCTTAATTTTCATTAGTCTTTTTGTTCCTCAATCAATATACTTGGCCATTGTCCATATCCTTGCTGGTTCACATGATTACAGATTAATGTGATAACAATAGTTAATGATCAGTGATGAAAAACATCTTTCTAGAAACTGAAAATACACTTCTAAATTGTCCTTTCAATGCCTTTTAAACATACATTCATTAGATCCTGCATATTTCACATGCTTCATTTAGGCAGAGAGACATGAGGTAAGAGATAGGCAAATTCCTTCCTTGGGCTACGTGTTTCTTCATACCCAAAAATATGCCAGGAGGGAAACTGTCAAAGGCCCAGTGCTCCATAGGTAAAGAAACCTAAGGATATTGTGAAATTAAGCACAGAGTTCTGTGGATATGGTTCTGGTACTTTTGAATATTTGCCTTTTATCTAGTTATCTTCAAAAAGGCTCCTTATTTGAATTATTTCTTTTCCAAAGTTGATTTATGGGGGAAGCTCTGCAGCACTATGGTAGTTGACTACTTCTACTCTGATGAGAGTATATTTATCTAATAATTTAAGTATTCTATTTTCAAGCTTTTTAATTCTAAATTGAAAGAGTAGGATTTGATCCATATTATGTTTGTCCATTTATATATAAAATGTCACAGTAGAAAAGACATTTTATTGTTGCTTGTAGTTCTCTTGAGCTATGACTATGTCTGGGTGAATGGTTCATCCCATCAAATCTGAACCTAGCTAATAAAAACAAGATCGTTTTTGTTCAGCAAATGCTAGTGCCTTGGCATGGATTAGATTCAGACCTAGCTCTGCTGAACTGTTCACCTCCTCTTATTCATTAATCAATTTAGTGACAGCTTAAATGTATGAGCAACTTTTTTATGACAGTTGTATCATGCCTTTAATAGCAGAGATGAAATGGTTTAGTGTGGTGCTTTCTGGAAAATATGCTGTTCTGTATCTTCTCTCTTCCTTTCATTTTATGCATTTAAGGGTATATGGTCAACCCCGAGTAATAGGATGTTTATCTGTCAGTCCTCATAAGTCAACATTAAAGACACTATATGTCCAATTTACTGCCAGATAATTTGCTGATGGAAGAAAGCTGTTGTTATTGCCGACATGGTCAGAAACTACCAACAAACTCTATATAGTGAATGAAACCTAAAAACTTTGTCTTGTGTCAGTTTCTGCTGGCTTATGGTGAGGACATAAATGGATGATCAACATTCCGGTTAAAGATAAGCATTGCTTTATTAGCTTCTGTGGAGGAAATATTAATTGTATGAACTTAGATTTGGGTCCAGTTGGTTGAAAAATGCATATAACTTTGCAGAGCTAAAATATAATGTTCCTTTATAAAACAGTTAGTCCTTTTGCTTGCTGCTAGAGGTTTTCCACCTTTGCGTGTGCACATGTGTATGCCTATCTAAGAGAAAGAGAGTATGGTGGCAAGCACAGCCTTTAATTGTAAAAGCTTTTTCAAAGACTAATAGGGATGTCAACCCCAAAGGCAAACATGCAGGAGCAACAGATACAGCTATGGTTTTAAGTTTACATTGAACTTAATACTGCTTTTGTAACTGTAAGATAAAGCCAAAGAAACAGAAACAAGGAAAAATATGTCTTGTTACAGGAAGGAATAATCTGTCATTATTTTTAATAAATATTATGTGAATTTGTTGATGTTTTGAATGTTAAAAAAGGAGATCTCTATTTCCAACCAAGGATGCACAGCATTTGCTGTAGCTGGGAAAAGCTGTAGCCTGGAAGCTCTCCATATAAAACATTAATTGTATTTAAAAACAAGGTCATAACATTATCCCATATTTTAAATAGAGGATAAAACATTCAAGACTTATCGTTTAGATCTTTTCTTCCACACAGCCTTAGTCCAGTAGACTGAAGTAAACATTGTGTGCATATTGAAGAAGTAAATTATATTGCATACAGCAAGATAAATACAATAGCTAAAATTAATAAAACCTCTTAGGTGCTTTTCAAATAATTTTATTGCTCTGTTCATTATATATAAAACACATAACACTGTAACAGAAACACTTTGTTTTCATTTGTTCAGGCTCATCTGTACAATTAATTTTTGACTTAGCTACCCGTGAGTTACAATCCAAATGCACACTCGTAAAATCTGTGTGCTGAACCATGTCATCAACTACTTTCTGAAGTACTCATATAAAACCAGTAACTATTATAAAGGATAGACACACGACAAATTGAAGGGTGATTAAAACAATTGGTAGTGCTCATTTAATTCTCTTGGTTGTATGGATACAGGCTGGATTTACTGCTTAGCTTTGAAGACAGCTATTAGTTTTCTAATGGTCTCTTCTAGTTTCCTCATTCCAAAAGTATCTGAGTGGTTTAGAAATACCAATGAATTTACGTTCACATGACTCCAGCAAGGTAAAAGGATGTTGCTATCCTGCTTTATAAATGAAGATCTGAAATGCAGAGGATTATGTCAGAAGTACCTACCTCCTATCTTCCACTAGGGACACCTTGGACATAGTTTTTGTAGCTTTTGTGGCATTCAGAGCACAGATCTCATTGTCTTCAGTTGCATCTCTGAGCACTTGACAGCTTGGAGAATCAGGTGTTACATAGCTCTGTGTAGACCTGAGTAAGAACATTGAGCAGAGATCAGTAGCAAGAATTCAGTGTCAAATGACTATCACCACATGAGACAGAGCTCCCATACATTTCTTTTGGCAAGTTTAACCACAGAACTGCTCTTTCTGCTCTTACCCCTGTACCTTGTTCATGCTTTCTAGCTCCTAAACAAGGGAAATGGGTCTGATAGAAAACAGCTTATTTGAGTTCGTAATGGTTCAGATTTATCTGTAAAGCAGACTCTTTGCAGAAAATGATTCAGGATTCTGTGAACAACTTAGTGCCATGTAAGTAATGCCTGTAATAGTAATGTCCAGTTCACGTACTTGATTACAGGTGCAAAGACAAACTGTAGAATCTAGTATTTCTCTAGTTCTGAGGCTTAACTGTGCAGTGTCAGGTGTGGTGTTTTTCTCTGTATTTTTTAAACTTAAGAACAAGATTTTAGCAGACTTAAGACATGGGGAAGTGTTGAATTTAAATCTGATTCCTTGACTGTGAAGAGCTCAAAGAGCACCTTGGCTAAGGAGAAAGCAGAAAGTGTTATCTTTACATGCTTCTTTTTAATGCTACAAGATTTTAAGATAATGCTATTGTATTTTCACCTATAGAGGAGTTTAATGAGAGTATCTACATGTCTTAATATACTTTCATTTTAGACTAAATGATAATCTCAGTACAAAAAATATTCCTGCTTTAATAAATTTTTTAAAAACACTTGCAAACTAATTTTTCTTTAACATATTCATATATGAGTAAAACATACTACTGCCTTTTATGATTAAGAGGCACATTCTTCTTAGTGCATTCTTTAGGGTTATCTATACCAATGCAAAAGTAGTTTTAAATGTTACATTTTATACTCTTTCCATTGACAAGGAAACAAAAAGTGCCTTCGTAATCCTTATACCTTGAGGTTGTGCTCGTTACCAAGGCATATATTTGGCACTATGCTTATCATGTGGGTGCTATAAAAACCCACACACACAGTCATTTCGGGAAATGAGAAAACTTATTGTGTGTTCTTGGTACTTTTGATGGATGGGACTATGCTGTGAATGTTCATGGCCGTTGCCATGTACATGGATAGTCCTAAAACTTCCTGTGTAACAGTTATTGCTCATAAAGTTGGAAGGTTCACTTGCTTTGCTACTGACTGATAAAATAATAACGAAGCAAACCAGGCCAGTTAGCAACTGGCTGCATGTCAACATGAGTTACTACTCAAGCGCTACATTAAGCTCTTGCTAGTAGTACTTGCAGTCTGCATCTCATTTTAAAGTGTTTTTTATTTAGATGCTGTGTATATATACGTGTATATATATACACACATCTATTATGTATAAATAAGTGTATGTATATGTGTTAGTGCAGATAAACAGTGCTCATTTGCCCTATTAATTACTCAAAGGTGTTGTCACATTAGTAGACACTGCATTCTGAAGGTTGTCAATGAACTAACTGAAGATTCTGACACATGTGAAATATGAAAGTACTAATTTGAAGATTTTTTTAACATTTATTAAATACAATATACATGTATGTACACAGATATGTAAATAGTATAAAATTAATATTTCCTCAACAAAGGGAAAAAAGATACTTATCCACTAAAGAAAGCAGCATCTGGTGCTGCCAATAAGCTAAAAATACTGAACATGGGTTCAGTTCTGAGAGAACAGGTTGTCTTTTTTCTATAATATATATTGTTTTCACACTTTGTCTCGGAAATGATCACTCCTGTGATGGTATTATTATTATTATTATTATTATTATTATCATCATCATCATTTACTTTTATAGAATTTTGGTTAGAAAAAGGTGCGATATATTACTTTGTCCTCTTTTTCTAAGTTCATACTGACAAAAGGAGAAGAGAGGCAAGATGAAACACATTAAGCAGGGTGTTGCCAAGGCAACAAGTACTTGAGCCCCCCAGGTGAAGTTTGACTGAAATGTGTATGATACCATTGCATAGGAACATGTGGTCTGCTATACCAAGGAAGTAAAATCAGGTCTATTATAAAAAAATCAAAAAGGGAAAAATAAATAAATAAATAAAAGCTCTATTTTTACTACTTGTGGTGGTTCAGATGGTTTAATTTCCAACCAATAACACCATGCAATGAACAATGAATTTCAGATATACTGGCAAATATCATACTCGTACTCACCTGTGGACAAATAATTAAATTGAATTTTAAGGTCTTCTAAGAAAGAGGGGGAGGTTCCTTTGTTGTGTTTTGACTTGGGAAAACTACTTATAGACAAACACTGATGTGAATGAGGGAAAAGGAACTAAGAATTCAGGATATGTCTGCAGACCTTCTGCTTCAGTAATTCTTTATGGAATCATTGTTAGAATCTATATGGGCTGCCTGAGGGTTCCCTGTCTAACCTGAAGCATGGTTGCATCAGAGATGATCTTTGATTTGTTTTTGCTCTTTCCTTGGAAACTGTCACAAAAGTTATTATTAACAGAAATAATTAAAGCTGAAAATATCATATGCATGCAACATTGTCTATCCAAAGCTCTAAAAAATCATGAGATAGGCTGAGAAAAAATGTCATTTATTTTCCTTTTCAATGATTTGGATTCTTTATGTTTGAGCTTCACATTTTTTCAGTCTCTTCAGGCAACTTACTAAATAAAGGTTGAGAGCTTCACAGAATCGTGTGACTCCAGAACGTGAGGATGTAAAGCTATAATGAAATATTGTATAGTATCAGCTAACTTCCTAGCTTCATAGCACTGAGCCAGTTTTATTCTTGCTGTTTACTGAGATAGTTCTTGGCTGGATGTTGCATGATCACAAGAGATCCAGGTATTAGTGCTGCACAAAGCACCTGAGGAGTGAGAGTGAGTAGTGAAATCAGTCTCAGACTAAAGATTATAAAGGTCTAGGATGAATGCAGCTCTGACTAAGTCTCAGGAAAATGCTAACACACACATACAAAAGAACTGACTCTCTTTCATTTTTTTATTAATCTAATTTTATCAAATTAAAGGCATGGAGAGCTATATGTATCAAGCCTTTTTTAAACTTTTCATATGGGTCAAACCTTAACAAATGTTTTAGTCAAAGTTACAAACAATGTAAAAAGTCAGTTACTTTTGAAGAATTTCTTCTCCAAATTGACTAAGTAATGTCTCTTCTGTGATAGTAATTGCTGATTTAGAATGAAGTTTAAATACTGTATAAAAGAGCAGAGTTAGAGGGAAACAAATCTTATCTACCATAGTGTGTTCTGCTTGCAGAGCTGTGTTTGCTATCCGGTGCTACAGAGTAGCTGTGAGAGTGTAACTTTCATTTTGTGTGTGGGTTATTTGGGGCAAGAGAATTTCTCTTATATTTGTTCTAGGGAAGAAGGAAGAGACGGGAAAAAGTCAAAGCTAGCACTAGTTTAACAACCATAATTGATAAGTAACAATATCATAATTGGATTTGGATTAATTTACCATGAAGAAGACTATTCAGTTGTCATTTCCTAGCATCTAGAACATTAGTTTCTAAACCCTTCAGTTGTTAATCTGTGATGCAGGAAAAAAAGGAACTTAAATGGATGAAATAGAGTAAACAACAAAAAGGATTATTCTGTTACTTACAAAGCATATCTAGACTAATAACCATGAATTAAGCCATGGATTCTCTACAATCAGAGGCATATTATGAGAAGAATTCAGACTGACATGGCTGGATGTGCTAAGAGGGGCAGAGTCTTGATCATGAGAATCATCTTTCTAGGTAATCATACAAATGTTATGCTTTGGATTTTGAACAAAATCAATGTTGAAAATGTCTTTGCAGTATGAGCAAATGTGTGCATATGTTTAATGTACTTACTTCTATGTGTATGTTTGTAGACATAGGGTTATACAGTTTCTATGTGTATATCCCATTCCAGCATCATATATTCTAGAGGAGGTTGAGTTTGCTTGGGGAAATTTGATACATAGCGCAGTGTTCTACCCCAGCTGGTTTTTCTCTTAGGAAATACTATTTGCTGCTAGTGTTTTATAGTGGAGAATACTCAATGTTGTAGTGGACAAAATGTTCTTTTTTGGTGCTAGTATATGGTTTGGCATGTTTTCTAGAGTGAACTCCATGGCATTTTCTAGTGGCCATGTGTTATATGCAATAATAGTTGCTCAAAAATTTAAAGTCAAATGTCATCAACATTGTGAAAATATGCCAATATTAGCTTTTTCCTTTCTTAGGAATGTGTGTCCTCCTTATGTTGACTAGACTAGACAGAATTTAATTTTAAATAATTGCAATTTTATGTTATAAACCAAATTACTAGTTTCTAATAAGAACCACTTTGACCATTCTTTGGAAGACTTTGCACAATCCTTTGGATTTTTTTAAATTATCATTTTCTCAAAACATGAAAACTTTATATCAAGCAGTTCCTAAAAAAATCCCCTTAAGTGAAAGTTATTTAACTTAGAAAAACCCATTCTGGTGAACTGAATGAGACAGCTATGCAGAAAATAATGAAAGTGCCTAAATTGTGTGTCTCTCTTTCAAGTTCCTGTTAAAATACATCTCTGAACACTTGTGATTGTTATCTGTTTCGTAAATTTTACCATATTTGCTAATTTGCAGAGAGATAGCAAGAGAGTCATAGACAAGGATTTTTTCTTAACTGTGATGACCAGAAGATGAAGTAGTACACCTGAATTGCACATCTACTCTGTTGCACATTCCTCTAAATTGTCGAACACTGGCCACAACAGGGCTTTTTTTGGTGTTACATAGCAGCTATTTAGGGTATACGTTCCTTCTGTGTAGCATACAAAAGAAGAGGCATGGGAAAATTTGGTGAGCGTGTACAGTTATGTCTAGCAAGTACGCAGATCCCCAAGCCAGAAACTCCTTAAATACCTTTACCTAAGATATCCTAATTTTCTGGTTACTCTTTACTCCTCCTCCCTGTCTGCCCTGGTTGTCCAGATTAGGATTTTTGGGGTTTACACTGACTGTATTGTACATCAAGGATTTCTATAAAACCAGACTCATTTGTTAAATCCATGAGCCTCACCTCCATGTGGGGCTTGAATAAGGCTGGGCAACACTGGGCACACCAATTTGGTGTCTTAAAAGTCATGTTGTCTGGTGGCTCTCAGCTCTGACGCTTGATATTTCAAGTTGATGTGACGTGATTTTCTGGTCAGCTGCTTTCCATGTTCTCTCTCTCGAGTCAGGTGAAAGTCGTTGGGAGAAGGGGCTGAAGTGGGGCATGTACAGACTGTTCCTAGAAGAACCAGCATCTCTTCATTCCCCCTTCCTTTGAGCAGTGAGAGAGTACAGAAATGCCATGGGAAGAGTGTATCTTGGTGATTAAACTCTACTTCCACCCTTGGAAACTGAGGAGACAAAGAGAATAGCTATCCTACCTTCCTGGCTCTGTTTTGTTCCTAGCTAGCACAAAGATATTATGGATGCTTTGACCCAAATCAGATTCAAGCAGATTCCTACTTCTCGTGAGATGAAATTACTTAAAGAAGCAGTTTTCTCTAATGATTTGTTTACCCAGCTTCATTTCACATCTTAAAACTATGTTTCCTGTTTGGTTCACAGTTGTACTCATCTCAGTATTAAAAACCAGAATACTTTTTCATCTTTTTTTTTAATATTCATCTCTGGACAATCTCCTATGAAAAGGAGAAAAATTTGGGTTTTGTTTTGCCAGAGAGAATAATCCTGCCTGTATGTGATAAATAACATAAACCTCAGCAGTAATACTTTCTAACAGGTCTTTCACTAGCAATTAAAAACCAAAAACCACCCACATCAAATAAATAAAAATAAAGCAAGCACAGGTGGCAGTAAAGCTTATTTCTGTGCTGGAATAATTGATAATTTGTGGGTTTGTTGTGTTTTTTTTTTCTTTTTCTCCGTGAAGCCTGCAAGACAGGCAATTCCTTAGCGTATTGCAGTAGCATGCAGTACAGATGTAAAGGAAAGCTATGTGTCACTCAGTAAGGAATCCTGTTGGTATGATTGACACATAAAGCAATCTTTTTTGCCATTCTGATGTATGCTTTCTTGCAGAGGGATATCTCGGGGACAAACCATTGGAGTAAACCCTTTCTGTTGTCATTTGGTGAGAAGATTTTTAATGAAAGCGATCTGTCTTGTGTGCAAATACTAGCCTTTGCTGTTTGATACGCACAGAAATTCAATCAGATGCTTAATTACATCTTAACATGAGTTCCAAACAGCTGGCTAATTCCCTTGTTTCTGATTAAAGAGATTACAAAAATAAAATTTAACATTGCATTTACATACAGCTCTAAAAGGAAACACTTGCCCATAAGTTTTAGGCTTTTAGGAAATTCATGTCTGTTCAATGCTAGGGATCAAAGCTTTTAGCATGATAAATTGCAGAGTGACAAGAGATTAAAAAAAAAAAAAAGAAATAGCAAATGGAATTTGTCAAATGTTCTGCTTCTTCATTATGGCAGGCTTTAACTTGAAGGTGTGAGTCTGTAGACATATGCAGGAAGTATTTTGTTTCATACTTCTTTGTGAAAACATAGAAATTAAGTTTGTTCACTAAGCCTTCACTTCCCATGAACTCAGAAGATTATTTTTCAAACAGGATTGTTAGGAACGTATGCCTTAATTTGTTTAAAGTTGATTTATTAACTGTCACAAAATAAGGTAGAATTTCATTTCTTTTCTGTCTAGTTTAATCTTTGAGTAGTTTATTTTTTAATCATTTTAAATTGAATTTATAATAAAAAGTATAGTTATTATAATGTCAGAGAGTGTTTGACATTTACATAAGTCTTCAGCAATAGTATAAAAATAGTCTGCCACAAAACCAGATAAACTCCTTTTAGCTGTAATTCTTGTATCAGTGCGTGCAACAGAGGTGAAACCGATCAGATTAACTGCTAAATGGTAGTAGAAAATAGATTCCTAATGTTGGCCTAATTGAGATTCATATAAATACATTAAAAGAGCTATTGTTACACACAGAGAATTCATATGAAAACCTTTCCTTAACAGCTAAGTAAGAAATATGTTGATTATATAGAAATAGAAAATCAAGGGAGCTACAGTGATAAGCAGCTAAATGAACTGTATGCATGACTCGCTGACACTGAAGGTTGTGAAGAAATACCTCCCTCTTTTGGCAATAAAGACTGAGCATTTGGGGAGGTTCTGGGACTATTCACACTTCTAAAAAAAATCAAATATTCAAGTCTGCTAAGAGAACTGGAGTATAAAATGAATGAGAGATTATTACAAATATACAGGTTTTCTTATTCAGGGTACCTGAAAGTGACACGTCTCTCAGCCATATTTTACAGATGTCTGTGTTTTGAACCAGGCAACTACTAACCTCCAAAACATACACTTCAGCCTAGTCTGTTAGTGAAAGGGAAGACCTGGGAGACCATGACATGATAAGTCTAAGCAGAAAAGTCTGTGTGAGGAAGAAAAGCTCTCCCTTCTTGATCTGTTGACATTTTACAAACACGTTAATAAATGATCATATTAAGAAAATTGCAAGTGACATTTTGTTTAGACTGCTGAGACTTTGAAGAGCTCTTTTACAATGCTCATCAAATATATTGAATAGTCATGGGATGCAAGCTATAAGCATTGTATTATATCGTATCAAAAACTGACTTAGGTACACAAGATGAAAATTGAGAATAAATGACCAGTTTTCACTGTAAACCCCCTGTTCCCCTGCATCCCCAATAAACAAACAAACAAACAAACTGAACAGAGGTGACTACTTTAAAGCTTCTGAAGGGCCTGCTTGTTTTGTACTGGCCAGCAGCTCAGGGAACAAGAACTGTTAGAAGATGGTATTTCCCCTCACATGCAGGTTAGGGAATGTCAGATGAAAGATTGTACTGAATAGTGGTGATTAATAGTCCTTAAAGGTGGGGGTTTTTTTTCTTACATTAAGTGAGCTAACCACTTTGGACTGCATGAATGTCAAGAGTCCACTTCTCTCTGACCAGGTTATTCTTGATATTCCACACTTGAAGAGTGGAATACACATGAAGAATACACACTTGAAGATTTATTCATTTGACATTATCTGATGTGACATGGGATTTTCATTTAGCACGGTGATGCAGCAGCGCGTGTAGATCAAAATATAAGTACACTTAACAGCATATAACAGTTGCAGTGCACAGCTGGATCCCAGTACAATCGCTGGGTGTCCCCTGCCACTAGGAAGGAGTATATGGGTTCAAACAAGCTGAAGCTCTTTGCTCTCTTCTGTTTGTTGGTTCACTTTTTGTAGTCTATGTTCAGCTGAGCCATGTATTGGCTTGCACCACACCAGTCTGGCTAGCTCACGAAGCTGATGTAGCCTAAAGGCTACCCGCTGGAGCCTTTTGTCTTGAGGTAAGTTCATCTTCCATTGAATCAGGAGTGAACAGACACTCCCCACATCCCATCAGGAACTACATGAGCACAAAACCCTTGCCTGTCTCCTCAGAGCCTTCTTCCACTGCAGGGGTTCGTTGATCAGTTACAGTTTCTACTTTTGATGTTCACGAGATTGTGGCAATGAGTGCTGTAATTTAAGGAAATAAATGTTGAAAGGCATGAAAATGAAGAATGGCACAGAGAAGGTTATTTCCAAAGTAATAACATAAAATAAAATGGTCAAGACTCAGATTCAAAACCACCTGAAGAGTCGTAGGCTAGCTTATCTCTCATACAAACTCTGTTATCTGTCTCCCATCAATTTTGTTACTCTTTCCTGTATTATTTCTGTTTCTGCTATGTACTACCTTTGATTGCATGTGGTATGCAAGATGTGGCCTTACTGTGGTTTTCTACTGTGGCATAATAATGCTAAACACTGGACCCAGATAGACCCCCAGCCACCTGCTGTATTTTGTTCCATTGCCAGTGAGAACTGAGAAAGAAAAACCAAGAGGGGTCCCCAGCAAACTGTTCTGTGCAAAATCCCTCCCTGGCTGATTCATGCAATGCTGTAAAAACAGAAAACTGTCACTGTACACATCTCATGATACCTTGTTCTGCTTTTGGATGCTTACGTGCATCACCTCATAGCCTAGCTGAGACCATAGGCTTTTGTTTCCATTTCACTGTGGCACAATCTTTTCCCTTGCAGCTCTGACCACTTAGTACCCTAAAGCTTTAGTGCACCTGACATACTGAAAGAGAGGGGAAAGTGGAAGGCTGTATTGTCTTTATTGGTAAACAAACAAAGTGGTACAAAAATTAACCTGTCTGCCTAATGAGAGAAACCTGCTCCAGTTAATCATTAATTTATATGTTTATCATATCATAAATTAATTGTCTCCTTTTTAATCTAAAGAGATCGTGGCTAGTTAATCTTTTCCTGGACAAAACTTGTTAAATACCTTCTCAGTGATCAATGGAAAGGGTCATGTAAGCTACTTAAAAATTTATGCAACAGAGCAGAGGTTTAGAATTACCAGTGAGAGACCAGGCTGACTGTGAGCTCTCAGTTCTGGCTTTGAGCCATGAAATGCTTCTTGAACTTTGCTGCTGGCCACCAACTCATGTCCTTATGGGATTTCAGGATAGCATGAGCTCTCTAATTAGAGAGTATGAGTGAGGTAGAAAATGCACTCTAGAGACCTGATGAAGGGTGTCCAGGCCATGCAGTGTCTGAAAATACCGAGAAGGTTAACAGATCTGTTGGGTTCTGCTAATAACTTATATTAGCTTCTTTACTAATTTCATAAGGTTCTACTATTTCTTTCTGTCATATTAGATATACACTTGCATGCATGCTACAGGAATCCAGTGATTCCTGGCAGAGCTCCAGGTTTACCTTGACTCATTCTGCTTGCTCTGCTCTTGCAACTTTGCTAAATCTTTTCTCATTGCTTTTACCTCTTTAACTGATTTACCCTCTCCTTTTTCTCCCCACACATGCTATCTTAACTACTTTTTTGAAGCAGCAGCTTGTGCAATATCAGAAACAAAGCTTTCTCTAGGAAGTATTTGGGAGGTTCAGTATCATACTCAAACTTTGGTTCCTAGAATATGTTGCAATAGAGCAAGAAGTATTATCTTTATAAAATAAGTGCACTATTTTAGGCTAAATGTAAATATTCAGGGAAAGCATATTAGCTTATTGGAAGTGCAGTGTTTCAATAAATTTAAACTGCTTTAATCTTCAATTGTTCTATTACACAATAAATGCTCATAATCAAACTGTGAAAATTGGTACTGGAATGGAGGTCAAGAGTTAGTGGGAATCAGGTAGTAGTTGGACATCCCAATAGACCTAAGAAAATTAGTTGTTCAAACACTGAAAACAAGAGCTTGTTTTATCTTTATCTGACTTTTGGCTACTATGATGAATCTTTAGTAAGAATGAAGAATAATTTTTGGTTCATATTTGTGGTGCATTTCCTTACAGTCTTCATTTAAAAATTATATTTAACTGCTGCTGATTTGTAGTAAGAGTGTTAACTGTGGTAGGACTTCAAGGTCATCCTTCAGAATTTGTCTGAATTGTTTGTTGTTTTTTTCCTAGAATGTGTTTTTTAGGATAAAGGTTTAATAACCAAAAAAACTCAGTGCTCCAGTAACTATATCCACTATGGAAGAAGGATTTCCAAATGTCTTCAAAGCTGAATTTCTTTCTCTCTTTTATTGCTGATTTAGAAACTGAAGCACTATTCGTTTGTTCTGTAGTTTTATTCCACTACTAGGAGTAACTTTTAGCATGTTTTGTGTACACAAACTACTATAGTAGATGTTAATTGTTACCAGTATACAACAGCTAACAGTAACTATGTAACTGTCATTCCTGTAGAAAACTATTTGTCAAAAAATAAAGCCACTAATTGCAGAGAGCCCCAAACACTTAATTTACAGTCTTTAACTGCATTCTGTATGATGAAGTATTTGTCTGCATATTGTTTATTTTAAAACTGGACCTCAATACGTCATCCAAAGTAGCAAATAAAGATCATTAGATCCATCTATGTGAGGAAACACATCAGAACAAGTCAGGCCATAGCAAATGTTGTCCTGTAATTATGGTTGCAAAAACCTTTCCAAGAGTCTGCTTTTTGCACAATTGTTAAAATTAAAACCAAAAAAGGCCCCATTTTCATTTTCCCAGTCAGAAGTGGGGTGCCATTGTGCATATATAGTGCCCATTAGTTATTTTTTCAAGTTTCATTAAAACTATATAAATATATATTTTATATGCGAAGACACATATGCCTCAGGATCAGATTGACGAAAGAGCAGGACAATTTCTTTGCTGCATTGTCAGCTAAGTTAACTGCTTATGTGTCTGCTCTGTTAGAAGTGTCTTGTTTTAAAACACTTAATTTTCAATCTCGGAGACTTTGTTTCTGTAAATGAAACCACTTTCCAATTCCTAGGATTTCAGTATTAAATTCTGTATTGTCGTGTTTGCATGATATTAAAAAATTCTTTGTTTTAGAAAAGAAAACTACATCATTCCCTGAAAGATTCTGAGAATTGGTTAATTGAACTTGTGTTTCCTCCCAAATTGAGCAAATGCCTCAAAAATCACTCCGAAACTTAGTCCAAACAAAGAAATGAAATAGAAGTATTTTAATTTAGCACATGAAATCCTACCCCCCCTTGCAGCCAGTGCTGAAACTGCCTTTACAGGAACCATAATGTTACCTAGAGCTTCTGCTCAGACTGACTCTGGGTGTGAACCTTCCCCAGAGGAAAATGAAAGACAAGGCTTTGAGCTGGGGCTTACGTCTGTGTTTACAAGTGTGGAATCTCTCTCAACCAATGTAGATATGTTTGTGTGCTTATGTTGAGATGACTAGCAATTGTGCTAGTGAAGTGATTATTCCGCTGTACTCAGCACTGGTGAGGCCACACCTTGAGTACTGTGTTCAGTTTCGGGCCCCTCACTTCAAAAAAGACATCAAGGCACTGGAGCGTGTCCAGAGAAGGGCAACAAAGCTGGTGAAGGGACTGGAAGGGAAGGGACTGGACCTCATCACTCTCTACAACTCCCTAAAAGAAGGTTGTAGTGAGGCAGGGATCAGTCTCTTCTGCCGTGCCCATAGTGAAAGGACGAGAGGGAACAGCTTTAAATGGCAGCAGAGAAGATTCCAGTTGGACATTAGAAAAAATTTCTTCACTGTAAGGGTGATTGGATATTGGAATCGGTTGCCCAGGAAGGTGGTGGAGTCACTGTCCCTGGAGGTGTTCAAGAGGCATCTGGATGTGGCACTGAGTGATATGGTTTAGTGGTGATGTAGGTAGGCAGTTGGACTGGATGATCTTGAAGGTCTCTTCCAACCTTCATGATTCCATGATTCTATGAATTATTGCAGCCTAAAACTTCCACTGTAATTAATAACTGTCTTGGTTTCTGCAGCAAAGGTGCGTTCATCAAATTAGCTTCAAAAAACTCATTCTTTAGAAGGGTGGATATATTTAGGTATTCTCACAGTCTTCAGTTAAATGAATCTGGTTTATATTAAAAAACTTGTTAAAAAAATTATCTTTCAATTTTTACTTAGTTTTCTAAAATTAAATTCATTCAGAAACGAGCTTGCACAGGCATGCAGTCATAGATTGGGTGAAAAAGAAAGAATGAAATCAGGGGGTTTAATCTTATCATTGTAAACATGTGAGAAAATGTTGTATCTTCTTTTGTTTTCCCGGGGAAATTGTATCGGTTTTAGGGAGCGCTGTTATTGTTTCCTTTGCAATATTTACTGTTTGTGAGATCTGAGTAAAGTATAAAGTACAGAGACAAACTTTCTGCACTGTTCCACATATGTATGGTAACTATCCTGTAACTCAGATAATTTAGCTTAGAATGATTACATTGATTGTATTTTCATTTTAGAATTACTGCAGTATGCTACATATGTTGCATCATGGCAGTGACATGTTCCTTTACTTTAGACTTCTACGTATTTACTTAGTTTTCAACACTACAAAAAAATGAAAGGATGAAGATATATGGCACATAATTATACTAAATTGTGGAATTTAGCTTGGAATGCAGACTGCCACATTCATAGTCCATCTCCTCCAAAGCGCGTTGTTTAGGCTTCTGTCAGATAAGGGTTGGGTGTAGAAGATATGGAGGCAAGTCTCATGCAGCAGATCATCAGGGCTGAGTTGACAAGTAGCCGAGAAGCCTGGAATACTGCCAGCCAAGCTATATTTTATTTCTGTATCATTTATACTGCTTACTAATACAAGGTACTACCTTTTATTCTCGTTTCCTATATTTAAAGGAGTTCATTGGGGAGGAACTCACAGTATTGCTGCTTTAAAGAGTGTTTTTTAGTATTACTATAGAGCAGAAATTTTAAAATGCATTAATTTGTAAAGGAATCTTCCCTCCCTTCCCCACACAGCAACCTGACCTAAAGGCTTGGGGAGAATTAAGAAGTCTTAAGTCTGAGTGAAGTCATCATTGCAGTTTTAGCAATTTTTGCTACAGCCTTCGCTGAGGCCCGGGTTGCACTCCCAGATTATCTATTGTTCTGCTTCTTTTACTGTTTTGCCTATTTTGTGCCTCGCTCTTCCCTCAGTTAAAGGTTGGCTTACAGAATCTTTGGCATTGAATTACCCAATATAAAAGTTTTTATGCTTGTATAGGAATATATATTTCCCTGCAATCATTTCCATAATAGAAAATGTATTGATGCTACTAATTTTGCAATATGTATTTCATGTGATAGCAGAGACAGATGTGAAATGGAAGTGGGTGAGTCTGTTTACCCAGCTCAACCTAATCTACCTTCTGGTGATGACCCTTCTGTCTAGGAGGTCATGTAAACTCTCTTAGGCGATGTATACACTGATCCTTTGTGTGTATGTGAATTTCAATGACATTTTTACATTAAGGCTAGAATAAATACCAGCAGAATGTTTTGCCAAGGGCTTAGTTAGCAGTATTTAAAAGTATTGAAATTAAATCAGAAAAAACAAATAAAATATATTGATGTGCAAGAAAGAAAAACATGAAAGATTCAGAAGAGCTGAGAAGTGTTCATAGTATCACTTGGAATTCAGGTCTTTCAAGAGTATAAATCAAGACTGAAAAGAAACAGAGTTTGGTATAAAACATCTATTTTTTAAACTTTCTCCCTAGAAGCAATGCAAGAGAGAGATGCATGTGTAGTTATATAGGGGAAGTACGTTTTGTGCATCAATGTAAAACCAATAACATATTTGCAAATGATGGAAATGAAGCAATTTCATTTAGAGATACATCAAAAATAACCAACTTTTTATGTGGAGATTAAGATGTAAAATAGATATATTTAATATTCTGAAAAGTAATAAACATCTTAGAAATGTAATCACTGCATTCACTTTTTCTGTCTCCTGAAACAGGATATATGCCAAGAAGTGTAATAGGATGGTCTCAGGTAGCACAAAAAGCTAGGGAAAGTAACATTTACCGGATTTGGCATGCATTGCGTTTGACTAATGAATCGCTTCCCTGGATTGGGTTTCTAGTCTAGAAGGCAAAGAAAATAAACACGTATAAGTCTGCAGTATTAGCTGATGTTTGTGAAGCAGTTGATGAATGAGGGGTGTAAATGTTAAGTGCTATTACCACTATAAGGAATCTTGTTGTGATATTTGAATTCTAAGAGAATCCAAGCCTTCAGACTTTTCTTCTTAATGAAATCTCAGTGAAGAATATGACACTTTTACTACTGAAACAATTAGGACATGTTTGGTGCTTATTGATCAGGAAGAGTATGAATTCATTGATCCTGTAGACAGAGATGAGATATTTACCACCTACTCTCCCTGCTCAAGACACGGATATGAAACTCGCTATCACAAAATATGATGTAGGTAACAAGAATTATCACATGTCTGCATTGCTTGAACACTAATCTAGTCCCAAATCCAATCTGGTAAACTTCACTTCATTAGATTACATGATGATATTGTCATCTTTTTCATATTCTTATAAATGTTCCACATCACTCACACCTTTATAAAAGCATCCTACAAAGACATCAGAAATTTTCAAAAATTATAACTGTAAACACTTCGCACGATGCAAAATAATAAAGCAGCAGGCTCCCCATTCTTTTTGTGCTGTATTCTGCTTGGTAATCATGTGCAGGAAGAATGCAAGAAGGCTTGCAAAGGTTTATCAAAAATATATTATATGAAGCTTTTCCATCATGTTCAGAATTCTCTCAAGTTTTACTTTCCTGCGAGGGCATTCAGGGTCACAAGTTGATATAGTCATCAGACAGAAATGGCTTTTTTCTTTCTTTTATTTTTTTCCCTTCGTTTTTGTCTTGGGGTCGACTCTTTAAACATTCCAGAAGTCTGACTGGAATAGTTATTTCCAGATTGTTAAAAATATGGTTATACTGCTTCCTAGTGGTGGATGAAAGACTATCTCCTTGTCATTTGGTGAAACATTTTTTGTGATTATGTGTGTGTAGTTTTTTATTCTTTGGATTTGGTGCAATACCAGAGTATTTAGAGCTTTTATCTTTTCTATTACATGGTTTTATATCAGTGTAGATTGACTTCAGAGAATTTTCCTAGTTGATACCAGTATGTGTAAGAGAATGTAAAAGCAGAATGCCTTGCTATTTTACAAGGGGTCTTAATTCAAGGCTACAGCATGCTGTTTACAATCCCAGTCAATGATTAGACTAGTCTAGCAGCTGTAATCTCACCTAGAGATGGGCAAGCAAAATACTGTTTTCCCTTACCATGGTTGTGACTTGTCTATGTTGGATAGCAGCACATGCTTCTAAAAAGAAGATATTTTCTAGGGAGGGAGAGAAAATGCAAGTAATTCAGAGTACATGAACGTAATTTAAAAAATAGTTTGGCAGAGAGCAATATCTGTCAGTGAGAGAGACAATTGCTTTTGAAACATTCATTGGGAAAGAGGTGACACTGTGCACCGACCTCCCCAGGAGGCCAAACTGTGAGTACCTTCAACAAATTAGTGATACTAGCCTGGTAGTAAAGATGTTGGACAGAAGCTCAAGAGATCTGCATACAGCTCTGGCTTCTACTATCATTTTCTTGCAAAAGGTTGCAGATGTACCACTCGGCAACAAAGCTCAGCACTGGCAAAATGGCAGTGCTCGATTTCCATCTCCTTCCTTTTGCTTGCCTTGGGGCGAACTTAATGCAGTTATTTGTGTTCAGCTATGACTTGAATACACCCACTAATTTTTACTGAGATTGTGGAAGCGGTAAGAAACTGCTGAGTGAGGGAGTATGGGTCTGTACTTCAGAGCAGAACAGACATGTGCAGTCTAAACAACACCTGGAGCTGAAGGTCCCGTGTCCAGTTCTGGGAATGTAACTCCGAGTTCAATGGTAATAATTCTTCTTCATGTCCTTTCAAGACACATACTTTGTTTCTCTCATTGAATGATTCTTTTTTGTCTAGAATCCCAAATCCAAATCCACCTGGAGTCAAAGAATATAAAAATTTTGCCTGAATCTACTTTTATGTATTTTTTTAAAAAGCAGTTCAGATTCTCTAAAATTGCTTTCCAATGTCAGCTGATTTTCTTCCAAAGGTCCATGGTTCATGAAACTAAGCGTGAACTGACAGAATTGCTACATTGCCATGTCTCAACTCAGATGTTAAGAGAATGGGTAGTACATTAGAATAGCTGCAACCCCTTCTTACATTTGTAAGAATGGCTGAAATTGTGATTATTTGTCATTCACAATCATATTTTCATGTTACACATACTTATTTATTGATTCATTGTACTATGACAACTGATACAATACAACATGTCATTTAAAAAAAAAATAATTAGAATCTGTTCTTATTACATAGAATATTTTCCTAATAATACCTGCTGCTGTTAATAGTGGTTATGAATATGACTCCCCTGTGCATTAAAATGAAAGTATATCCCTTTGTGTTTAGACAGACATATACCCAGAAGTAGTGTTATGTTAAATTTAGAATTTCATTATTGAAAAATAATTCAGCCTAGAGTGTGTCAAATTTCAGACGTTTGGTTATCAGGGTTCATATTAACTGAGTGCATATGCATTCATGGGAATTTTATGTTTTCCATAGCCTACAAAAATCACGATACGAGTCTGTACTGAGTGATTTTACCCTGTGACCCATTTCCAATTTTCCTCTCCCAAATTTATCTTTATTTATTTCACCAACTTTTACCAAAGTTATATGGTTACAAAAATGCTATACTATTTACTTTCATGAGAAACCAGTTTCTAATACACACAAGAAAGTGTGCAGATGGTTTCAACAGGCATTCTCTAGCAAGCCACACTGGGGTGTTAAAGATAAAAAATGAGTAAGTCTTCACCATGTTCTCTACATTTCTGCAAGAAATCCAGTCCCCTTGAAGAGGGATTGCAGAGAGGACCATATTCCCATACCCCAGGTGTGTCAGCCTACCATGTTAGTGTAAGCTGCTGTTGCTCACAGGCCCACCTGAGCAGAAGGCAGTGGATATTGCTGTCAGCAGAGCTTTGTCTTTCGCCACCCCTTGTGTTTTGGTGCTGGGTGCCTGCAAGCAGCCCCAGCATTGCTCATGGATTTAAGCCATTGTTTATCATGAGCAGCACTAGAGAATCTGACTGGTTGGATTCCCCTGTCAGAGACTAATATACAAAGTTTTCCAGGGGATCTGGATTTTTATTGTGTTTATTTATAGAGACTGTTCTAGAAGCTTAATTGGGCCTGAAATTTTTAACAAAGCTGAAGGCTGTAGGCAATTTCTCTAAGTACCAGTGACAAGGTGTTTCCTTTCAAAATAAAACGGCAAAGCTCCTGTAAGTAACTAGCAAAATAATTTCTTTCTTTTGAGTCAGAAACAGTGATAAGCTTTCAATGGTAAATTACAGCTGAAGTTATTTTTTCTGTGTTCAGAAAGGTGAAATAAAAATAATATGAACTAACTCATACACTGGCTTAATCAGTTTAAACAATATTTTACTGTCCAAGAGGTCTTACTTAGTTTACCGAACCTAAATGCTGTTTCTGTCTATGCTCACAGTTTGTGAGGATGACATGTTTTTACCAGCGTTTAGAATATTATCTGTGCTCATCAGAAATTTTATTTAGTTTGTAACAGTTTGCCTTAATCTTTTATTTAGTTTGTAACAGATTAAGTTTGCCTTAATCTGAATGAAAGTACAGAGAAAAATGCAGGAAAGCTGGGAAAAACTAGTGCTTTTGCTAGACTGTCTGACTAACCAAGGATAGCATTGTGCACAGACTTTATTAATTAAATATTTTCTTTAAAATCAACAAAAGTAAAGTTGTGTTTCTTTAACTAATTTTTTATAACAATCACTGAAATAATAGGGGTATGTTAACAAGTCACTCATCAAAACACACTAAAGCATAACGAGAGTGTAGAAAAGGCTATCATAGGAACCATCAGTGGTCTGTCTATCTTGATACCTCAAATGCAAAATTGTCAGCAGCAAATGTATAGGCAATACAAGAAGAACACAGAAAGCCCACCTCACTAAAACACTCCAGGGATTCCCAGGTCGAGGTAGCATCTTTCATTTCAATAGTCCGTAGCAGCATTGATGGTTGTCCATTAATCTGTCTAAACATTTTTTGTCACCATGTAAACTTTTAGCATCTTCTCTGTCTTGTGGCAAGAAGTGCAATGGCTTCTATGGTTTTTGAGAAAAAGAAAATACTCCAGGGGATATAAATATGCCACCTGCTGCTACCTGCTTTTGCTGCTCCACAGCTCTTGCATTATAGCTGGAGAATAATTCTTCCTATCCTTGAGTAACCTCTTCTTAGGTATTACTATTTTTAACCCAGTCAACACACTAGAGAGCTGATATTTTGAAGTATGAAAGAGGATGTTGTGCTCAGTCAAACATGAAGGCTCTTGAACTTGGCGTATGTGTATATGTAAGTAAAACTGTGGGCATCAAAGCATAAACCAGCAGTTTATGCTCTGGTGATAAGTAGTCAGGGTCACATTTTGGTTCATCTCTGTAATACTCAGACTCTTAAGAGAAGTCCTACTTGGAGTCTTGTTCTTTGTCAAATATATATATTAATATCTCTTTTTTATTTTATTTTTTTATTTTTTAATGCCAATTGAGTAATCGTGATACACTAGCAACTTGACAACTGCTTGAAAGAGACTAGAATCCGAGGTGAAAAACGAGTAGATTTGTTCTCATTTGGGAAAAAAAGAGCATAAGCTTTCTGAGACAGCTGGGAGCAATGCGAGAAGCTGTGAAATTACCTTCACCATAGTGCTTGTGCAGTGCTCAGTGTTAAAAAAAAGGGTTGAAAGAGAGCAGAGAGATGGATTCCTGGGTATGTGCATAAAGCTGTTTGTACATAAGATGAGGCATAGGAAAGCAGAAAAAACAGAAAAACTGAGCTATCAAAAATCTACTTGATTACGAGGATATTGGGTCTCCTTTCCCCCCTTTTAGTACCTCCTACACTAGTCTGACTGATTTCAGTTGATACACAGCTAATTCTGGAGAAAGATGGAAGAAATAATCCCTATTGTATATATTCATAATCTGACATTTGATATTTATGACTAGAGATGAGAAAACACAATTTACCCCTCGTTCTGCTTTTAAAGCATTTGAGGGGTAAACTTGCAGTGCCTAGTTAACCTGGGCAATATCAAACCCTGGACACAAAGGCTTGCATCACTCAGGCGTGAACAACTATGAAAGGAAATTCATATTAGCAAACTGTGGTGTCCCTTTTTTGCTGAATTTACTCTTTTGCAGCGCCAAGGCATCTGTGAGGAAAAAGAAAACAGCCATGAGTCTTTTGGGATACAGTAATCTGATTTTTTTCTGTGATACTTTCTTGGTAATTTTGGAGTTCATCCCTGGTTCAGGCCATTGGAGCTGCAGAGGGGGAGCTGAGGAAGGAGGGGCTGCAGGAAGAACAGACCCCTGGGAATGTCGGTGGGATTGCTCCTGCAGTGCAACAGCGGCCCAAGGGAAAGGGGAGTTGGAAGTCCAGTCATGTTCTTATTATTTCTGCCAGTTTGGGCTGAAATTACTGATTCATTCCAGTTAGACATGCAATTTTAAGAATGAGGCAAAACTGGAACAAAAGACAAGCCAGTGAGTGGCATAAACGGAGTGGGGCTTTTTCCTCTTTGTCTCCCTCTCTTCCCCTTCTTCTCCTTCCCTTCCCTCACCCCCGCCTTGTCTTTTATCAGTATTTTACATGCTTGTATGTTGATTTGTAAGAGACAATACAATTTCATCCTCCCCAAGTAGCAATCTCCAGTTTATCATTCACCATGAAGCCTGAAATATTACATATACGATATTACAAGCCTGAAATAAAGTAATGTGAATTACATGTTTGTTGACAAACGGTAGCTGTGCTGTTGCCCAAGCCATTCCCTTTGATTTCAAAATGTGTCTGAGTGAGTCCCTTTGCTGACTGGACGCGCCTTCCTTGCCCAGCAGTGCCAGGAGCAGCTCTGCATGGGGCGGCAGAGCTTCGAGCAGCTGCTCTGCCTCCCCCAGCGCAGCAGCTCAGCAGCCCTCCCCGACCATTTGCTGCCTTAGTTTGTGACATTTCTGCCTTTTGTTTTCATGTAGTGTATGTTCAGAGACCTCCTAAGGGGCTGTGCTGGAGAGCTCTGCCAAAACCAGAAAGCCTGAAGCTTCTAAAGTATAACTCCAGGCGTATGAAGAAATAAAATGCAGCTAGGACATAGGATAGGAGATAATGTCTGTATACATAGATTTTTTTTGTCAGTGCTACCCAACATGTCTGGGCTATAACAGAACCATTGCTGCTTTTATGCAGTCTGTAGCTTCCACAGATGAGGCTTACTGCACAAGAACACGAGGCAGAGTTGCAGCACTGCCTCAGTGAAATTTGCTGTCCCATCTAAAGAGTATCCTCAGTCCCGTTAGCAGCAAATCACAAGCAGCACTGCTCAAGTGCAACTTCTCAGATCGCCAACACACGTTGTTTTCCACTTACCCAAAATGTGAGATGCTGCACTGAGGAGCTGCAGTGGGATTTGTCAAAGACACAGTGGGACACAGGGGTCTATGAGCCTGATGGTGAACAAGATGGTATCTTAATTCCTTTCAGCGGCAATGCAACTGAATCACAGCTTGCCTTTATTAATTTGTTAAGGTGCATTATTTTGTTGTATTCTTTTATGCATGAAGCTGGACAGGTGAGCCAGTGTACCTGTTAATCCTTTAATTTCTGTTAAACCCTTAATTCAGTTAATATTGTTTAGAAAGAACAATTTCAAATTTTAGAAGAGGTCTTTTTAATCTGTTCATTTCTGCGTTTCAGTGGTTTCTGTCCTAGTCCTGTTCCTGTGCCCCTTACTGTTAGATTCTTGACCAGCCTGAAAGGTAAATCTCTTTCCTTTGACCTGTACTTCAGCCTAAATCCTAAACTCTCCGTTCACTTCCTGGTGGTTTTGGGCTTAAACATGCAGCCGTTTGAAGTCAATATGATTTGGCTTCATTCAGGAACTGACCTAAGGGCTTTGCGGCTCTGCAGCCACCCCAGGGACACTGGACCCTCCGCGCTAGGGCCGGGGCAGCAGCTGCGGGCCCAGGGAGAGTGGGGGAGCAGGAAGGGGAGCAGAAAAGGAGGAGAAACAGGAGCAGGCACCTTAGGGCACTGCCAGGAGCCTACCAGGGTGACACCTCTGGCTTTGCTTTTTCAGTGAAGAAAAACAATGTGTGTATGCAAAGATTGTAACATATGGGGATGATTTTTATGTAGCTACTGACAACTTTTGTAGAAAAAACAGGTGAAATAGTTCAAGAGGCATCTTTGAAATGCTCCATGTAAAATGCAAGGCTGGTTTAGTGGCTGCCTTTTCCAGATGCTCAGCTCCAGCCTTGTTCTGCCATCTAGTGTCTAACGTACCCAATTTCAACTTCGGCAAGGTGATTTTTGAAGTATGTTTTTAGGACAAAACTGTTTAAAAACAAGAACGAGCTAGAGAAACAGAATTTGTTAGTATGAAACAAATGTAACAAAAGCAGGGAAGACAATACAAATGGCATTTTTTTGCATTCCTAAGTAGAACTGCTCTCGTAGACAGTAAATTGAGTGGTTGTCATAGGTTCTAACATTTTTCATTCATAGAACTGTAAAAATTTTTATTACCATGCCATGGTTTTGGACTCCCCTTTGTTTAGTTAAGAGTAAATTTATTTTAAGACTGAATCCAGATGTTCCTTGCACTGTATCTGTTACCATAAATAGTCACAGAGCACTTAGTATAATTGGCTCAGATTTTTTTTGTCCTTTTCAGACTGTTTACTTTTGACTGTTTCACACTTGTATTTGTGCCATGTTTGACTTATGAATAATTAGTTGATTATATGGGCTTTTAAAACTAGAAAATAATTGAATCTGATTCAGATCTTACATGATGGATTCATCTTTATCAGACAGATTACTTCTGTCATGGGATGGAGTGGAAACTTATTTACCTGGAACTTATACACAATCTTCTGTGTTGATGATTAACTTGGTTAAACTCTGGAACAAAAAGCATATCAGCTAAATACAATTTTTTTTATTTTATTTTTGCTTGGTTTACAGCTTATTTAATCTTCTGATTAATAGAGTTTCTGGCTAGGAAAGTGATTCTTAATGCTGCAAATCTTTCACAGCCACTGTTTTCTGCCAGCAAGTTCTACTTAATCGGCTGGTTGCTTTTCTGTGTTGTTTTTGGGTTTTTTTCGGTTGGTTTGCTTGGGGTTTTTTTAATACAAATTTGTTTTAAATTATAACTAGTAGTGGTATCACTGAGAAACAAAAAACAAAAACAAAAAAACCAAAACCAAAACCATCAACAAACCAAAAACAAAACAAAACAAAAAAACCCAAATCAAACATTTTCAGAAATCTAAACTACAACAGTGAGCTCTTGAAGAGCCAGTCTGTATTGTTTTGATATTTGTCTGAGGAAAAGGAGGAGATGAGAAGATGAAGGGTGCTTTTGCTTTAACACATTCGGCTCTGGCAAAGTGAGGGAAAGGCATTTGCCATATGGGGAGCCAGAAGGTATTTTGCCTGAGAAACCAACCTGTGCCATGCCTTTCTAGTTCTTTAATGGAAGACCATTTGCAGACTGCAAGTAAATCACATGCAAGAAATGATAGTGGAACCACTGCTGAATGCTAGACCACAAGAATGAAAGGGGTGGAATAGACAGGACTTGTATTATCCCAGCCATATTGAAAGGCAGAGAAAATTATGGGAGAATAGAGAGGAAATCCATTCCATACCCGTTCACTTTGGTGGGGTTACACTAATTTGCAATTACTGGAAGACCTTTTCTTTAGACTTAAACGGTTTCATTTCCTATTTTGAAATCTGAAATCTAATCTTCTTATGTTACAATCTTATCAAAACTTACTGATGAAGTACGAATACGTAAAAGAATTCCATAAAATGCCTGAAGACACCATTGTTTAACATGCATGACGGATTCTCCATGGTGCCCATCGTTGTCCTTATCCAATTTTAATACTACTTCTGATCAATCTCTGGGCATATTTTATTTTTACATCTTTTTTTTCCCCAAGTATTTAACAAAAGCTTGATATTATGTTAAATACTTCTCAGTCACTGATGTATTCCACTGGAATATGAGACTTTTCAGGGTCCTTTGAGATAAACTACTATGCTAATAAAACATTTTTTTCAGAGATACTATTTAAATGTGATTCTAAATTCATTAACTCATTGAGGTGTTTAACAAATTTTCTAATAAAGTCTCCATTTCTTTGGTTAGAAATTATGACTCAAGGAGCATTTTGTGATAAGAATTACAGCAGTGATTTTGTGTCTTATTTACCTATGCAAATTTTTGTCAAATTCATTGAACTACCTGCAATGAAGGCATATGAGAATTTTGTTTTGTTTATGAAAGCTTACAGCTCATGCACCTGAAGGCCATGATATATTGTTGTTTTGAAGCTACATTGTAGGATAATTAAAAATATATAAAATCATAGGTTTTGGAACAATCAGAAATTTTTAGTATCTTCTAAAGAATTCCTGCTGCAGCTTTCTGGTTATTTTCTGTGAAAAGGGCTAACAGGATGAAATTAAACTGGATTAAAATATCCTGTTGGCATGTTGAGCAGTAGAGTACAGCACAAATCTCCAAGAAAAGCATGAATCAGGAAATCGTACACTGTATCTCTTCAGTGATACCACACTTTCAAATTTCCTTCAGATTTGGATCTTTGTTGGTCTTTGTAATAACTAGAAGAATTAGGAACATAAAGAAATTTGGCTGTCTTTCCCTTTCAGAAGGTAAAAACTTAACATCATTGAAAAGACAGTGTGGTCATGAAGTTCTTCCAACCATTTTTCAGGGCCTTTAAAATAAAGATACCTGTTTTTCTCTCCTGTTTTGAAGAGAGGCAAGAAAATCCTGTTTGTCTACTTTTCTTTTAAACTTTAGCATTTTGAGTGACAGCTTCATCTTTTACTCACTCTCTTTGTTGAAGCATACTGCAAGTTTCCATCTTTCCTCTCCTTATGTACATGGACTGCTAATCCCCAAAGAGCTTCAACTGCAGCCCAAACAGCATTAGAGCATGCTGCAGCTCTGCAGTAGTTCACCTCTGAAGTGTAATCCACAGGCTTTCAGTGTTTTTTCTGCTTTTTGGAAAATATGATGCTGTCTGCTGGTATTTACATGTCGTAAGCTTATGAAATAAAAAAAACACTGCCTTGTTTTGCTTTCTGTCAGATGCAGCTCATAATCTTAACAGCTAACTTTCTTTGTAGAATAGGATATTTGCTCCTTTTTGCACTATCACATGTGAAATTTATTTATTTTATAAAACAATCTATGTTCAACCTTTTTGTTTTCTGGTATGAAGCAATTTGTGACCAAAAGAAAAAATCTACTACTTAAAAATTCAGTACAGAATGTTCATTTTTGGTGTGTTTGCAAGTTAGCTAGGAAAATCGCCTACTGCTAGCGCAGAAGGTCCGTATCCTGTATGTCAAGTGTTTGTGTATGTATTCTTGCCACCATTAAAGTCAATTGATGTTATCAGGGTTCAGCCATCCAAAAATATCTTGTACATTCTGAATTTTATAACACTCAGCACCCAATCTTGTCTTTCTTCTTTCACAATAACTTCTCAGCATTCAGTCTTATCTGTATTCTTCACAGATAGACGGGATTATTTGTTTTTAAGTCAAAATCAACATACCTATTCAGAAGTGTCAAGTGTGTATACATTATTTATGCAGTAGTAAAAACTCTGATGGGTAAATATGTTCAACTGTGTATTGAGATGGCACAACACAGCTCCGTTATTTTTCAAGTCGGCTGCAGACAACAGCAGTGGAAATTTCATGTGGAAATTTACATCTCAAAAAGAAGAGATGATGTGTTTGCCATACAGTAATCTCAAATCCATTGTGGTTGCATTTTTGCATACCCTATTGCTTTGTCACTTTGAATCAAAATTTTAATGTGTCCTGATAACTGTCCACATTCATGAAAAAAAAAGAAATAAAAAATGATTGCATAATTACAGCTAATGAAGAGAAGGAAAAAGACATTGAAAAAAATAATTTTCAATTTCCATCTTACAATAGGCTTAAAGATATCCATTTAATAATATTAAAATAGACTTCAGTGCTCTTGTCCAAGGAAGGGGAACATTTTCAGTGTGAGGAAGAGCAAGTGCCCCTCAGTAAGATCACACTTCTAACCTTTCTTCAGCATTGTGGTCTAGAGCAAAACACTCTATGTGTTTAAACAAACATACAGTCTGTATTTTGCAGGAAACTTTTAGCAAACATGATGTAACTCTAAAAAAGTACAAGATAAAAGAGGAGAGGGAATATGTTGTCCTCAGTTCAGAACAACAGTGTTTTATCTTTGAATCAGCAGATAAAAAAGGAGCCATGCCAACAAGTAAAGCTTGTGTGGCCTGGATTTCTTTCTCCCTCCTCACTCAACGCATACATCTTCCAGTGACTGAAGATGAAGAAGCATGTAGGGGTTTTTTTTTGCATATTTTCTCTGTCCTCATTGTCTCAACAGTGCCTCCTGGAACAGAGGACATTTGCAGACATCCATTTATTTTCCGTGCCTTTCTCCCATAGTGCTCAGATCATTTATAGAACAATATGAAAAGGGTTCTGTCATAAGCTTGTATTAGCTGATTTCCTCAAAGTTAACAACCTACTTGCTGTCATGAAGTACTGGAGTTACCTCTAGTAACACACATATATTGTTTCTTAAATGTTTGCACCTCAAATTCTGCTGATAATCCTGTAGGGAGAGAAAAGCAGCAACATACACTAGAGGCTGTCCATGCTTATTCAGCACGGGAGTGAACATGAAAGGGCTGGCAGTGGAGAGATGCCCAAGGAAAGGCAGTGGACAACCACACCACTAAAGGGTACGATGATAAGGAAAAATGAGAAGGGTAAAAATGGAAATAAGATACAATATTTTTCTAATTCTTAGGTAGAAATGTCTCTTTAAGAAGGTAAAAGGTAGGGCACCAGAAAAGACTGCTAAGAAATTTATGTCGGTACTTTGCCCTATTCTAGTCAGTAGTAACTAAAAAGCCTTATTTTCCCCCAGCATGTTAGTATTAAAAGACTGTAAATTCAAAGTGTAAATTATTTTAATTGTTTTTCAATCCTTGCAATCATTTCATCATCATATTCCAAACGTAATCAAGTTGTATAATTTTGCCTTGTATACTGTATGTGCATATATGTGTGTATGTACTACAACCCATTGGGCTGCAGCTGTGAAGGAGTTCCTGCTGACAGCTTCACAGGCTCAGGTGCCACTTTGGTTGATTCAAGCCACTTCAACTCCAAGTTGCAGTTACAAATCTGTATGCTGTAAATAAACATAGCTCTGGCTGAATTGTTTGGCTACTGGTAAAAATATATTTTTAAAATCAATTCAGCATCATTGGAGTCTGTTTGCATTATTCCATGTGGGCAACAAAATCCAATGAGATCTATTTTATTTCCAGAATGAAACCAATAGATTTATATAACTTACTCCAAGGTATAAGCAATGCATCTACTCAGTATTCAGTCTTCATTACTCTAAACAGCTGAAGTTTCATAATCAATAACATTACTGGCATCTTTTTCAATTGTCAGAAACATTTGAAATGTTAATTAAGAAAAAAAAGAAGTTTTGAAAAAATACATAGCTTACAGACAAATTTCTACTTAAAGAGATGTTCTTTCTTTTAAAAGCATGAAATTAGCTAAATAATGAAAAACTTGCAACTTGTTTTCCTAGAAATGCTATTGCCTTCTTGAAGATAAAATGTGCTACTCTTTATAAAAACAACAGTGTGGTCCCATTGCTAATAGCATTTTCTGAAATACTAGGTCTGCAGATGCATGGATCGGTCAGTAAACGTAAAAAATATGTCTTATGCTTCATCAAATATCATAGTTTGTTTGCTGATATTTCTTTTGATATTATTTGTTCTCTGAAACTGTTTCACTGGCTACAAGCATTTCACAGATCAGTAATCGGAAATGGGATTTTGATATTCAACCCTAACTCTGCTGATAGACATTACATATTCTATGTGAAGGTCAGTTTACTGCTGGCTCATAGTATGTACTTGGATATACAGCATACAGAATATATCTTCTGCTTAGGGGATGCTCCTCACCACTGCTCCTCTCACCTGGTTGTTGTTGCCTGAAGGACCAGCTTTCTTGTTACTGAATAGAGATGTCACGTATTTCAAGATGCTTCTCTTGAAATACTGGGGCTCTGGTCAAATACTAGGTGATATAGAATACAAATAACAAGATTCTGTAAACTTGTCTCAGCTCACAATGTGTTTGTGAGTGGGTCCTTGCATGCAGCCTTGGTTCCAGTTACCTTGGCTGCTTTGACTGAGAGCCAGCTCTGCACAGTCCCCTGAAAGCTCCTCCACCCAGACTGTGAGCAGGCAGCTGGTACCTGTAGGTAGCTTGGAATTTCTATTCTTGAACTGAAACTATTTCTTCATTAAAGGTACTAGGCATATTTTTAGGAAGGAAGGAAAGAATGAATCAAAATTTAATGTTTCTGTTAAGATAAACAATCTGTTAATAACAGACACAGAAATCTGAAGTTTCACAAGAGCCAGTTTTGGAATATGACATATTCCTTTGGAATCTGTATTCCACTGTCTATGCGTATCTTAGGATAATCCAGGTACTTTGACTACATCTTGACAATGGCTGGTACAGTTTCAGGAAAAAAGCAGGGTTGTCCTGACTCCTGCCAGCTGCTATGCCACCCCAGAGGGCTGCCTGCCAGCTGAATCTAAGCAGGCACAGGCAGTGATCTGGCATCCTCTCAGCACAGATGCCACATTCCCCCATTCCAAAGGCAAGGAGAGGAGGAGTGTGAATAGCAGTTACCTCCTACAGATTTTATGCCACTCATAAACAAGTAAAATACATAAAAATGAGTAATAATGAGATGTAAAAATATGTTAATATCTAGGTCAGTTTTTCTTCTCTTTCACTTGTTGATGTGGAAGAAATACTCTCAGAGGTCATAGACAAATAATTTATTTATTAACCAGTGCAAGGGAAAAGTATAGAGATCAAAATGAAATCCAGAGAAATCTCCTGTCAAACTGAAGGAAAGTGTTTGTATCTGGTTTTTATGAAGTTGTTTCTAAAATACTGTGCTGGAAGAAACAATTTATTTAAGATGTTTCTTTAAGCTGTGACTTTCTTCTGGGATGGAAAGTTTCCCTATAAACTAAATCCACAAAATTCTGGAGTAAACCCAGTGGTAGTTTTTCCCGAGTTTGTTAGGGTTGGTTTTGTTTACCAGCAAGTAGGTTGGCTGGCTGACTCTTTCCTTCCCATCCCCTGCTGTTGGAGCTCTTGTACAGATGGTACTGATGCAAAGTTCTCTTCTCCATGCTGATAATTATAATCAACCGTAATGGGCTGGAGCCCTGTAGTGGGTGAATACAATAATAATTTGCAGGCAACTGGAAAAAGGGGTATTACTTGATTTTCTTTCTTATTTCAGGGTCAATTTCTGTGTTTTGCTACGTATTTTTAGCTGACTGTGCACATTCCAACATCTATAGGTGTTCACATCACTCCTCAGCTGATGGCAGTGTCTTGAATAACTCACTCCTTCCATGAGTTGTGACTTTGCTTCTAGAAATTGCATAGGTGTCTTGTCTAAGTGATTAAAGCAACTCTTAAAGAATGCTATTGATTTAAAACATTTAGGGATTTGGCTCACCCTTTAAAAGCCATCAGTCTAAAAACAAAGGTGAAATAGAGACATGATGCAAGATACATTTATTTTGAAAATGATGATCGAGAATGTTTAATGGGAATTGGGGAGGTTGCCAGATCCAATTGGGAAGAACACTGTGGGGAAAGGGAAGGATATTAAAAGGGAGGGAGAAAGTCAGGCAAAGTAAAAGCTGTACATTTTTCATCATGAGGAATCATTCTAACAGAGCTGACTCAGGGCTTCTCAACAATGTAGGCAAAAATAAATTTTGCTCACCCAGCTGCTGTGGAATAGAGCTTTGACAGAGTGCTGGATGAAGAGCAAAGATAAATTTTTTAGCTTGATGCTGGCCATGCCAATAGCCATTAGGTAGGCAAAAGGCATAAGGGTAGCACCTCTTCCTGAGGAAGGAAAAATGAAAATGAGAGATGTGCCCTGCTAGCAGTGTCTGCTACAGCCGCTGGTTCTAACCTCTCCCTTTGGCTACTGCCTGGACTAGTTTTCCAGGACTGGGGTGTAGGCTATCAACTCAGAAGATCCATGACTGTTCTTGCCAAGGAGAGGGAAGGAGGTCCTAGGCAACCTTTTACTATCCCTTTTAACACTGTCTTGATAAATAATACCATACATAAACAATTTTAGAGTTTACATTGTGAGGCCTACGTAAATAACTGTCAAATGATGTTGAATCCTGTTGTATTTTTCCCAGGACTACTTTATCATATTGTTCATGTGTCATGAATGGTCTTGCATGGGTTACCATAAACTGTGATCAGGGCTTCTGTCACCCATCGTGTTCAGTGTAAGAGTTAATGGGACAACAGTGAAGAGCAGAAGATGTAGAAGCTGCAGGTAGCCATAAGAATTGACAGAGAAGCTGTAAATCCTGTGATTAAAGGGATGTAACCTCCTTTTATTACTGAGCTTTAACATTAGGTTCATTTTAATCCTTGGCTGTTACTGGAGCCTAATGCAGTAATTCAGAACCCACCAGTTTTAATGAGTTTGTGGGGACTTTGGGCCAAATGCTACTACTCCTTATCCTTGTATTCAGAATCAGGTTTGCTTGAAAATTATTATTCTCATGATTCAGTTTTAGAACAGAAACAGGATGAAGTGGTTTAGTATGTTGTAGTAGTGCTTTCTTCATATACACCTTGTGTTAAGACAATTAAAATAGCATTCAGTGTAACAAAAAAGTTTTGGGTATTGTTCTGCCAAGATGTTACTGCAAAGAAGAGCTTTTTTTTAACGGGCTAAGAAACAAAACAAGAGATCTGAAAGTTTTACATTGATTTTAGTTGTAAAGTTGCTTTACGTGCACATTCACTATGAAGCAAAGTCAGCAGGGAACTGAAGTACCACATAAATCTTTTACTAGCTGGAAAGCACAAGAATGTCAGTAGGGCTAATGTTGTGGCCTCTCACCCCTTCCTAACTCACATGAAGTATGTTAAATAAAGATATTTTGTTTGAGTTCTGGATACCAAAAATAAAAATTAATTTATGAGAGAAGACTATGTTTTGAACATTAAATTGTCAGGTTGTATTATCGTTGGATATAACATCGTATTTGAGGGAGCTAGATTAAAAGAATGTTGGGGAACAGTACTGCATTTAATACATTCTTTTTAATACAGTCTTTTTAAAGTGCAATAACTCTTGAAGGTAAAATGTTTTAAAGCATATTGATTTTTATTTTTTTTTGGTGGGCGGGGTGAAATGGGAGAGGGAAGAGAAGCTATTTTAGAGGCTTTTTGAGACATCCAGCCTTTGGAAGGTCTGTTGAACCAAGAAGCTTTTTCACTCACCTTTGTAAAGGAATACAGCTGCTAATCTAAATTTATCAGAGTATGAAACATTGATCATGACCCATTAAATGTTTTATCCAACTGAAAGCAATTTGAGTACACAGAATGGCTTTTATTTGTTCCTCAAAGGGACTGTTTGCAGAGTTTCTTAATAGTCCTTGGGCTGATCATTGTTAGTAAAAAGGACTTGCAAGTAACAGCTTGTGTTTCTGTGTTGCTCAGTGACAGATAGAAACCAGAAAGCACTTTTGCTTGGTATGTTTAAAAACGTGATTCTCTTTAAGATGTAAGATTCTAAGGAATTATTTTAAGAGCAAATCAGGTAATGTTTTTATACATTTAATGCAGTCACCAGTTCACTACTTAATCAATTACTAACATAGTCAACAGTGAAAATTTCACAGGCCACACCAGAGTTATTTCTGAGTTACAGTGGTGAAATTCAGATCTAGCACGACTGTCACCTTAATTCTTTACTATAACAGGCTTGATCCTAACCATTTACTTACTAATCATGAACTTAGAATCCTGTATTTTTTCCTTTGTTTTGCATCCAGGTGCAAACAAGTTTTCCAAGATTTAGCCTTTTCTTCTCATATAACACCTGAATTTATGAAGCTTATGTGTGGACAGTCTTTAGTGTTTTTCACCTAAATCTGTGAAGAAATGAAGGAGATGGCAGGGATGCTGAGGTTAGGACCCTTTCCCCACACTGACTGTAGTATTGAATATTGCTTAAATTTTTCCTTGGAGCATTTCACACCAGACATCTTCATTCCTAATTTTCTGCAGATACAACTCTCTAATTCTCCTCTGCAGAAGTAACCCAAAGACTGAGTGGCCCCACCAGGAAGTTATTATCACACTAAAATAATGAAAACATTGACTGAGCTAGCCGTCAGACTGGTCAAAATCCAAACTACTGGCACTGATTTGCTTGTATCTGTCTTGCAAAGAACCCAAAAGTTATACTGGGAACTGTAGAGATTTCACTTAGTTGTGTATGTGTGTATACGTGCATCTCTGTATGTGCTACATATGAAGGACTAGTTTTCACTTCTTTTTTTTCCTCACATTTCTCTAGTTTTTTTAATGGATAAAACGTTTTTGGTGCACTGATGATTTTCTGCTCCATATGAACCATTTGTCAGAATCTACAGAAGTATCAAGTACTTTGGCTGTTCCTTCATGGCTCTGGTAAATGGTAGCTTTCCAAGCTGCTTTACCAGATAGATAAGATGAAGATGTAAATGGCTGATAAATCAGGAGAAAATATGTTTTGTTATTTGAAATGAGAACAATTGCCACCTGGATATTATTAGAATTACTGGTGCTGTATTTATGTCTGCTGTTGAGCAAGAATATAAAAGCATAAAAGAATATGTTTTCATTTATCCTCGGTTTAGATGTTATGATAATTGCTCCTAAAGTTTTATGATCCATACCTTCCTGATGTGGAGATCAGTTCTGCTACATGATGCTCCTTCATGAATAAAGTTACAGGAGCTTGTCGAAAGGGCAAGGGCTATGTCAGTACTGCTGTTCTTTGTGAACATGTGGGCCTAATGCTTTGTGTTATATGTAGGTGGTTTGGGGTTTAAAGTCTGGGCATTATTGACCTCAAACCACTAAAGCCTCAATTCACCTAGGTCATCTAACTGTGTTATTGCTTCACATTTCAACCAAGTCAAAGTAAACTGACACCGTTGACAAAAGCAATGGTTTTGTTCTCCCCAGTGCTCTATGCCAGGCATCCCTTCCGCTTCCCCTGAGTCAGCATTGATGTTTGTGGAGCTACATGGTCAGTCAGCTCAAAGAATTGATCAGTTTAGCCCTGATAAACAAACCCAACAAAAAAAAAATAATTACTTTTCAGTCAGATCAGCTTATCTCATACTGCCATAAGCCTTATGCAATAGTTTTGTTTCTATATTAATAACATTGAGATTATATATTGGTATATATTTGATGATATAAAAGTCATAATGCATTAAAAATTGCAGATGCTATTCACCTTTAACACACTTCCGTGAGGCAGAGGTAACTCGAATAATTTAGGTCCAATAAGCATGTATGAGTGTATATTAGAAGGCATATATATGTGTATACGAACACAAGCATACACATTCTAATACTGTAAAAGCACAGAACCAGATTTAAGGGATGTTTTAGATGATAAAATTCTAAGGTAAAAATTCAGGAAATACAAGGCTATTCTTAGAAAACTGGGCTAGAAGAAACATGGAATAATCACCTGAAGATGCTAGCAAGTTTTCTAGGGCCTTATCAGTTCACACAACCTCAGCTTCTAGGATGCTCATTAATCATTGTTTTCCTAGAGCAGGCAGGAGCTGTAGCCAAAAACTGCAGAGAAAAGAAAAGAGTGAGTTGTTAGAAACAAAACGAAGCTTGAGGACTTGCTTTCATCCAAATATTTATCAATGACATTGTGGCCCCGAGTTGTTCACAGTCTCCATAAACAATCCTGTATATTGAAAGAATTAAAACATTCTGTAAATTTACTTTCTTGTGAGACAATCCAGGGATACCAACCAGTTAAACTTTGAAGCCCCTGCCTCCTGGTTTGATTTCATCCAGGCAAATCAAGGTGAAATGTTTAGTTTGTGCCAGCACTAGGAAAAGGGTCATGGGACAGGGTGAACTGAAATGTGTTAGCTAATCACAACCACCCTTCAACCCCTTTTTCTAAACTAAATAAAACCTCAGTGGGTGAAGAATAAAGCAATCACACCAAATCCATCAGATCCTACAGACATATCAGTGACACCTCGCTGTCAGCAGTATCAGAGGCCACTGATAACATTAACATGGACACCTGACCTTTGTCCACAGCTGATGGAAATCTTTGATCAAGGGTACAAGTGTTGTACTAAATTGACTCATGTCTGAAATCAAGCTGAATTGGTAAAAAGAAAACAACCAACAAAACCCAACCCCTTAGAGGCTGAAGTTACCCTAAATATAATCATACATAAATGTGTTAAATATAAATTGCCTTCTGTTAGAAGACATTCTAAAGGAATTAAAAAGTTTGTATTCGCATATGAGCAGATTTTCCCAGGGAAAATTCAGGTACAGTTGATTTTTTAACTCTTTTAAAATATCCTGATAGTGTGTTAAACTGCCTTTGAAGTCCTTGATTCTTTTCTTTGGCTTCATTAAAATCTATTCTCTAATGTTTGCGTAAATGTTTAACTCAGGCTTCTCCTTTTCTTCTTGGTTCATAAGGAAAATATTTTTCTCTTAAATATGTATTGAAAAAAAGAAGATGATTAAATGTATTGTTCTTTCAAAGATAGTATTTTAATTACTCTGCATTTCAAGAATGTGAGTGATTTGATAGGGAAATATAAAGCATCCAAGGAATTCTACTTATGTCATAACTGATACAGGTAGTAGCAGTCATAGGTGAAGTGTGGGATTTTCAGTAATAAACAGCTAAAAATTCAAAAATACCATTTTGCATGATTAGTAAAAAAATTAACTTTTAGTAGAATCTAAAATTATATATAATTTTTAATTTGTTTTTTCAAAATGAACAAATAAAACATGGACTAATATTCTAAAGCTCTACGATTTGCAGTGCATGGGTGTGATTTACTAGAGTTAGTTATGTAGGTTTGTTTGTCAAATGTAGCCATTTACAGAATATATTCAGTGTTTATCATTATGAGCTACTCATATAATGAATTTAATAAATAATTACAATCCAGACATTAAAATATAACTGCAAAATTATAAAATAAATAAAAAGTAACTTGTACTTCATTATAGATTCCACAAGAGGGCAACATGTACCAGGCATTTAACTACAACGGTATTAAAATCCTTTCATTATCACACAGTCTTGGATGAAATTAAGTTCATTGATTTTTTTTTTTTAGCATTCTTCTGTATTAATTTGTACTGTTATCTAAACCTTGCACACTGATGGGTGTTTGTAGAAACCAATCCTATTTTAGATGGTACTGAATATGGGCGTTGTTATGTGTACTTATAATTAATTACAATTAAGGCTTAATATGTGTTTCATTTATCACTTGGACTGTTTTAACAGAGGCACTCTCTTACTGGAAATGCCTTCCTGGCTAACAGAAATGTACAGTGTCTGGTAGAAGGTCACTGTTTATGGTTAATGGCAATGCTGGGAGGTTTCTTGAAGGAAAAAAAACACAACACCATGTTACGCACTGAAGGATATAATCTTTGCAGAGTACATAAAAAACAAGTTGTAAAGGTATACATACAATTTTTGTGAGAATAGTCCTCTTGCATTCGCTCACTAGGGCATGAGCCTGCATTTCTTATGTGTGCTGCGTAGAAATTTTTTCTGCAAGTAATCACAGTGAAATCAATTACACTCTTAATAGAAGAAGGGTGGTCCAACCTGGTCCAAAACAATTAAATCAGTCCTGTGAGACAGCGACATCTGATCCATTGGCATAAAACTCACCATTTCATCCGTTTCTTGAGACTCACAAAGCTCATATGTAAGGGCTGAGCATTTTTATCTCTCTTTCCAAAGAATGAAGAAGTTTTACTTCTCAATCTTTTGTGCATGCTGCACAGAACCTGTAAGAATATTTTTATATAGTCTAACTCTGAAGTAGTTTTATTTTATAGGAATTGATACATCTATTTCAGTGTCAAAATGGGCAGTATCTGTATACAGTGTGGTCATAAAAACTGATCAATACAGCAGGATGTCTAAACTCTGAAAAAATATATTCTTTAATATACGGGAAATACTTCATTTTTCATACACTTGTCTCTTCAGCCTGACTGTATGATGAACAATTTGTTGTAATTTACAGAATGTCTGACACTTTATATCAGTGTTTAGGAACCGAGACAGCCATCATTGTCTTCACAGAGCACTCAAACGGACTTCTTCCTTCTTTATAGCAGCCTCACTGAAAGGGGCAAATCTTTGCTGGAAAAATTAATGCTACACATCCAAAGTCTCCAGAAACAGCAGACAAAAAATATTACCTTTTTTGCTTTGTTTTGCTTTGAGTAATTCTTAACAAAAATAATAAATTATGTACTATTCAATATGCTAGGAACTCATTGCTTTGAGTCAACCACATGATAAAATAGTAGATGTATGTGAAGAATGAATACCCTTGCTTAGGAAACGGGAGATGCAATGCATACCCAAGTAAAACTGCATATATTTAAACTGCAGTTACAGAAGTTACTTATCTATGAATTAGCCTGTGGTGAGGTCTATGCTGTCACAACTGATTGACTTCTGAAACCCAACCCAGATAAAGATTGGCTGGTTTGTCTCTCAGCGACTCAGCACTGACTACAATGTGGACATGATTAACTCTAGCATACTTGTTTTACTGTATGTATTTATCTTTGCTGATCAAGAGTCTTGATGTAATCTCCTTTTGCTTTTCTATTTGTCTTATTTTTCCTTTGCTTTCTCCTGGAGTAGTGTGAATCAGTAGTATTAAAGGGTTGTCTCAAGTAGCTGATACCTGTTTTTGCAATCTGCTGGCTCAGTCAGCGATTGCCTGGATGTTCAAACTGCATTTCCAGCAAAAGGAGTTCTTTTATCCTTAGGTCTTCCAGATGCACCATAGCTGAATAAAAGACTCCTTTGCTTGTGTGTCCTTTCCTATGCAGATAAGTTCTTGATGCTATTGCTTGTCCCATCTCTGCACACCAATAGTTCTTTTAAGAAAAATAATAAAATAAAAAATATAATCCAGCTCCCTTTCTTTCATATTGCAGCCATTTTGGCTTTTGTTTCTGTGATAATTATCCTTTGTGCAGTGATGCACTAAGTAAAATGAGCTTCATTTGTGTTTTCTCACTACGATGTCCTAGTTTCAAAAGTTGCCCTGTGCTTCTAAAGAAATCAAGATGGCTTTGTTTACAGCCTGTTACCCCTGATATGCTTAATTGACTCTAAAAAATTTCTAATGCCACATTTGATGCTGGGTGATATAAAAAAAAAATATTAGATTTGTTTTAGTGTTACTTAGGACGTTTTTGAAGTTGCTACTAGTAATAAAATTTACTTCTACTAGTGTAAAATTTGAACCATTGATAAAGGGTTTCTTTTAGTCCCTGTAAGATAAAGTCTCGTCTCATGATTACACACACAGTTGTTTATATTCCAAGTGCCATCTGGAATATGCGTGCACTGGAATTAAAAACTGTCTCTGACTTTGTAAAAGCTGCATGTCCATAAAGCTGCTGGTCTTCCCGGAAAAGGAGTGTGAGGGAACATGTCTGCTGATGCCAATGATCATATCATGCTGTGAAGTCTTGATTTCATACTGGAGGGGTGATATGGGGTGGGTGGTGTGTCCTGCAGTACGCATCAGGTCTCAGTGCATCACTCTAACCCTTTCAAGGTTATGGATAGCTTGTAATATATATTGCTGCACTAGGAAAGGATACGATCCTTTTATTTTTCTTATCTGGGAAACCTTTCCTGGTTGCAGGTCAAGGGTGTCCCAAGAGTAATGCAATCTCCTCTGGAAATTTCAAAGAACTTGATGATTATCTGCAATTGACTGAGGACATCTGTGCTGGCATACTGACACCCTACCTAATTGATTATCCCACATTCATGCAGCTACATTCAAAAGCAGGGCCCCAGCTGAACAGATGCTGTGGCTAACAACCCCTCACATTTCATCAAAAAGTTCCACAAGTGGTTTGTTGTCTGTCAGAACAAGGAACATGTACGTATACTGATTGTATTATATCAGGTTTTTCTTTCTGTAGTCGGGAAAAACCTTACACAACTTCAGCCAGTAGCCTGGAGGCATAAGTAATGGGTTGCTAATAATACCTGTGGCAGAACCGTCCTTAACCCCTGGCTATGAGGTAGCAATATTAAAATGTGATTTTGTCCTGTAACTCAGAAGGTGCCCAGGGTTCTGAGGGCTGTTCCTAGAAAAGTTCCTTGTCTCTTTCCCTGGGGAACTTGTTCCTTCAGTTCTCTGAAATAACCAAAATGTTTGGTAAATCCTAGTACTGTGTGATCATATCTATGTTTTTCAGTGGGATAGTCACTTTGACCTTGACTGCTGTAGGAGTAATTCTCCCTTCTAGTCTCTGCAGTTGACCACATGCTCCAATTTTATATCCAATACAGCTTAAGCAAATTCTCATAGCTTTTAGCCAGTCTAGTCCCTTTCTTTTGCTGGCAGATGTTTATCATCATTTCTGCCAGTAGTGGAAATGCCATCAGTCCTTAATATAACATATGGGATACTTTTCAACATATTTTCCACAGCAATCTATCCAGCAGATGAAAATCAAGTGTAAGCATGTATTACAGCACATTTCTTAAAGTTTTCTAGTAAATAAGTGGGAAGTCCATCATAATAAATTTTCTAACTTTAATTTCGGTAGCAGGTTGTGCTTTTATGGAAAGGAACAGCAACTAGTCAATTGTAAGTGTATGATTCTTGCAGATACAGCTTGTGTAGTTATGAACATTACAGAAAATGTCTGTTAAAAGCAGGTGAAAAATATGAAGTGAAAATTGAAAATATTCTTCCCCGATTTATCTAATTCACCTTTAATTTTGGTGACTAAACAAAGGACTGATCTACTTTTGACTTGACTAAATATCAGTTCTTCATATGAATCTTGGCTCTAACACCTTTCAAGGCGTTTTCTGTGAAAATGATTGGGTGGACAACCACAGCATAGCAGGAGTTCTTATTTTATGCTTCACTGCAGACTAAATTGAGTTTTACAGCTGATCTTTGCTTAATGTATTCTAACTTTCTGACCTGATTATCAGAACTAGGATGTCTTTCAGGTGATACAAAGCCTACCATCTGGGTGAGGTCTCTGGTTAAAGTGGGGTTTTGTGGATTATTTCTGTATTTGCAATCAGGTCACTACAGTGCACATATGTTCTTTCATTGATCACAGCTGCTGAGCTCTCTGTACCTGTTTCCACCTGTAGACTGACTGTATCATTACTTGCTAAAATTCATCCCGCTGTCTCCATTTTAGTAATGGATAAGAGCTAAAATGAAAAGAACTTTCAGTTTCTTTCTTTCCCTCAGTGTAAAATGTGCTGTGAGAAGATGTCTGTCCACTCTGCCTGTTTGATAGGTAATAACTTTAGATTGATCTGCTTTAAAACTACAAATTAGTATTCAGAAATGTCCACAATAGCAAGAGAAACAGAAGCCTCTTACAGCTAGCTTAACATTTCACTGTCATGGAAAATATCTGTTCCATCTATTTTTTTCTGCTTTGAAGCAGATTATAGTTTGGAAGACATCATCTTGGGTTTCTTCCTTACTAATACCTCAAGTTAATTCATCTTGCAGCATATTTTCTAGAACACTTCCTACACTGAGCAATGCTTCGTTAATGGTTTAGTTCCACCCATTTAGTTCATTTTAGGCCTGCTCACTGATTAGGAAATTTTTATGTTCAGTAATTACATTTGACATCCATGTGTGCTGATATAAAGAAGCTCTGAGGAACAAGAATGGAAGTTGCCTTCAAAAGATAGCCACCCGGGAACTCGTGACCTTCTTCAGTTGCATTGCAAGAGAATGGGAAGGAAAGTCTCATTTGTAAAACAGAAAATGAAAAGTTAGAGCATGACTTTGTGCTAAATTAATTCAAAAAATGCAGAATATGCTTTCCTGATCATTTTACTGTTTGCTTACATAAATAAAATGTTGGGGTTGGTTTTGCTTTTGTTTGGGGTTTTTTTGGCCCAGAAAAAAAACAAGTTGAAGCATTTTAGTTTACAATCACTTTTGTTCAGCTTTGAGTTTTTGAATCAAATCCTCTTGCAGTTGAAGCCTCTACTTTTGGACCTTAATGCTATAGAAACATACAGATTGCCAGCAGCTAATGTCCTTGCTCCAAAAGCAGATTGGTGTTATCTCTCAGATGTTCTCATGATTTGTTCTCAAAGAGGCAAACAAATATAACAGATAATTATATTTCCTTGTCAGTTCTTAATGCATTGAAATGTTTACAGAATTTGCTAAGGACAAAGGAATTCCCTATAAGGTGTGAGGTTGCCTCTATTGGACTCGCCATACCTCAGATCCAGGTCAGTGCAAGGAGAATAAATGTACTTCCCTTCACACGGGTGTGCTAGAAGTACATTGGAAAGGTGATATGGTGCTTAGATACTGTAGTAAGGGGAGCCATGAAAATAGAGAAAACAGATAAATAGAATTCAAACAAGAATTTTAGAGGAAAATGATTCTCCATCTGCTTTGTGCTGCTCTTACAGAGCAACTCAGGGGTAGACATAGCTTACCACATCTGGGTACTCGGTGCAGCCCAGGATGGAAAGGGGCTGCCGGAGGATTCTCATAAATAGGCATTGTCGCCAGACATGCAGGGGAAAAGCTGCAAACACACATGCAAAATACACTGTCCAATGAAAGATTGGTTTATTTGGTCAAGGCATGCAAATGACTAAAAAGAGACAAATTGGAGTAGGCTACTTCATCAGTTTAATTTAGCTGCCTCGTACAGGGATTAGGATACAATGGTCATTATTCAGCCTCCCGAAGGAATTCAACTCTGTGTAAGAGGGACAAAATGGTATATAATACCATTTTAAATAACAGAAAATCTACTTGTAACATTTTTTGTTTTGCCCTTTGTCTGTATTGCTATCACAACAAAAAGGAAATAATCCCAACATTCATATTAACTGTTAAAAGTATGAATTATTGCCCACCTTTGCTGCCTGTTCTGAGAAAGATGAAATATTTAACCAAATCTCTATCAGTTTTGACCCACTGCTAAGCAATCATGGTTTCCTTAACAGTCAGTCTATAAAACCTGAGGCATCCTGCAAATGTTGACCTTAAATTACAACATGGAGGAAAGGTGCTTTAGTTGCAGTGAAAATATGCAAGTCAACCTCTGCATTTTAAAGGAAGCTGCCTTCCTTCACCTCCTGGCCAGGGAACAGGAAGAGCCTCCAGAAGGGGGAGATTCTTTGTAAGTGAAGGGTGTGCTACAGAGTTTATCATTCACATTATGAATTTTTTCATCTACTGACAAAGCTGGAGGATGTTTCCATTGATATCAAACAGACAACAGATATTGATATTTTCTTTGAAATTACCAAGTACGGTGCTTGTACATATGCGTGTACATAAATGTGGATAAATATTTGACTGAATTTCCTTTGAATAAGGTACTGGCATATAACTAAATAGACAATCTGGATAAAATTAAATATGTTAAGAAATTTTAAAAATCTCTATTCACAGAATGAAAGATTTAAAACCATTTGTTCAGCTATACATGTTAAAATCAGTTTAAAAGTAAACAGTTTTAATTAATGATTGCCGATAGTGTCTTGAGCTTTCCTCAAAACCGCTGGTCAGTGAAAATGCCACGCAAGCAATATTGAACAAAGGATTATCCCAGGGTGTACTGTAAATTGCATTAAGTTATCAGAAAGCGTTCACCCAAGCAGCAAAGGTTGCTGCATCCTTGACTGCAATCGGTAGAAAGGAAGCAGTAGCTAAGATTATATTTGAATTTAGCCAGTCTGCAGCAGGAAAAATCCTGTTAGTCATGCATTGATTCGGAATATTCAAGTGCAGCCTGTATTGGTTTGGTTGAGAAGTAATCCTGATTTAAATGTTAAGCTTCTGAGGGCTAGCTTAATTTAAAGATGATAAACCTAGGGATTGTGTAAGATATTTACCACAAAGAACATGCTCTATATTTGAGATACGACCTAGCAGTTTAAAGAGCCAGAGAAATTTGAAGTTCCGAAAGCCATAGAAATTCTAGACTTCAGTAACAGTTTTTACATAACCTGTGTGTATATATGTGAAAATTAGAGTGCCTGTTCCATTAGGATAATTCAAGCCTTCAGCAGCAGCAGTGGAGGCAGGTCTCTCTATCGCCAATGACAGCTTCTGGTCATGGATCTAGCTTATTCTGTGGCATACCTGGAGAAGCAGTGGTGTAACAGACGTGTAGCTGCTGAATGTCACAGCTTGAGAACCTGTGCTCCAGGGAGTACAGCACTGCTCCAAGACTCAGGTGTGCTCATTTCCATTCTAACAAGGGAAGTTTGGTTTTCCCTTCACATTTCTGTTTCTTTTGTTCATCTTGCTTAACTGTTTAAGCTCTATCTCGGTTAATAAGGCTAGACATTTCTGTAGTGTAATCACAGAATAGGTAAGTTGGTGAGGACCTCTAGAGGTGATCTCATCCATCATTCCCCCTTTTGAGCAGGGCCGCCTAGAGCAGGCTGCCCAAAACCATGTCAAGACAGCTTTTGAAAAAGTCTATGAATAGGGAGACTCCACAACCACTCAGGATAACCTGTGCCGGTGCTCTGGCACCCTCACAGTGAAAAAGTGTTTCCTGATGTTCCGAGGGTACCTCCTGTGGTTCAGTTTGTGCCCATTGCCTCTGATCCTGTCATGGAGCCTGTCCCCATCCTCTTTATACCTTCCCCTCAGGTATTTACATGCATTGATAAGATTCCTCCTGAGCCTGGAGTGCATTAAGCATGGTGTTGCTAGCCAGTTGAGGGAGGTGATTGTCCCATGGGCCTCACCTTGAGTACTGTGTGCAGTTTTAGGCACCACAGTATAAAAAACACATCAAGCTATTAGAGAGCATCCAAAGGAGGGCCGCAAGGATGGTGAAGGGTCTGGAGGGCATGCCTTATGAAGAGTGGCTGAGGTCACTTGGATTATTCAGCCTGGAGAAGAGGAGGCTGAGGGGTGACCTCATTGCAGTCTATGGCTTCCTCACGAGGGGAAGAGAAGGGGCAGGTACCGATCTCTTCACTCCTGTGACCAGTGGCAGGACTCAGGGTAACAGCAGGAAGCTGAATCAGGGGAGGTTTAGGTTAGATATCAGGAAAAGGTTTTTCACCCAGGGAGTGGTTGAGGAGTGGAACAGGCTCCCCAGGGCAGTGGTCACAGCACCAAGCCTGACTGAGCTCAAGAGGCATTTGGATGCTCTCAGGTACGTGGTGTCATTTTTTGGCATGTCCTACACAGGGACAGGAGTTGGACTTGATGGTCCTGATGGGTCCCTTCCAATTCAGCATATTTTATGATTCTGTGATTCTATGATTCTATAATATTCAGTGGATCATAAGAATCTTGCAAAAAATTAAAAGAATACTTAGGAAATTGACTTCTTTCAAAGGGCCTCAAAGGGCCCTTCTGTAACCAAAACAGAAATTTTACTTATGTCAACTTTTCTGTTGTTTTTGTAGTATTATTATTATTATGTTTCCATGTTATATCAGGCAAAAAATGTTTGAGTATAGTGATTCTGACCTTTGTATTCCTGTTGAATTTGAAATACATACTTCCTTTTAAAAGAAATAAAAGATGAAAATTGATAATGACTTACGATCCCTTAGAATGAAACATGCAAGGGAGGATTGTGCTTTAGCTATGGTAGTGCTTTAAATACCATACTCTGAGATATCCTTAGAGAATCTGGATGGACACAGCTGAATGTTTTTCTTGGAAATCACCTTTTGTGATACACAAGTTGCCCTTGTAATGCAGTAAAACATACAAATATATATCAATACATACAAAATATAGAGGTTATATATAAAAGCTTACTGCTGTGATGGCATTAATGTACTCTGTCTTTTTGAAAAGAAAGAAATGGTCAGAAAAATGCTAAGACTTTTGCTTTTTTGTTTTTTATTTGTTTGTTTGTTTGTTTTTGGCTTACATGGTTTCATATTTCATAGCCTATTCCAGTAGACTTAATGAAATTCAGAATGCCGACCAGATATCATAGAGAAATCGTGCCGGGACATTAAAATGAACAATAGCAAATATAAACTTAAAGTCTCCTTCAGATTCCAATTACAACACACCCATCACTCTCCATTTTCTTCTGTTCCCAAGGAACACAGGGAAAATACCCAATAATGTAAGATATGAATTAATAGCAAGCTATCTAATTCTAACATACACTAAGAATACCTTTATACAAGATAGTTTACTTCATTCTGCCTTATCCAGCTAGACTGTCCAGAAAAGGAATTAGTGAAAGAGACGTAGGTTATTGTAAATCCATAATTTTATTTGATATGTAGGAAATTTTTACATAGATTCAATACTTTTTTGAAGGGTAGCAAACTAAACAGGAAAGCAAAACATCTACTATTAATCAAGGGAATATACAGACCTTTCTAAGCCAGTCAAGTCAGCAGAATATGTTCATTTTAAAATTACTGGACATCCCAATCATAAAGACAGATTTGGGCCTTAGAATTTCTATGGATCTCTTTTAAGACTCATTAACCGAATGAACCCAAAATACAAATAAATATAGAAATATTTATTCAAGCTAGTGCAAGAGTATTGCAGCACAAAATTGGAGACAGTGCCTGGAGCATTGCATAGACACCAAAATGAAAATTACAGGTAGTATTTAGAAAAATGTTTGAAGACTAGGAAGTCACAAAGTGCACATTGAAAAAGTGTGATAGAAACATTGAAACAACTCCGTGGTATCAAAAATTACAGAGAAGGGGGAAGTTCCTCCATTGTTTGTACTTTCCATTCAACTCTTCCCTTATTCATCTCACTCCTCACCTTTTTTTCCTTGTTCTTATCCTCTGTTATGCTCTTATTTATTACCTCCTTTCTTTAAATGCCCTCAATCATCATTTTCTGTTGCCTTTCTCTTTGTTTTCATGTTACTGTTGGGTCTGTGGTTTGATTTATAGATTTTGAATTTTGGAGAGAGCTTTCTGTTAAACCTATCATCTTCCAGATAGAAATTACGGATGGCAGTTGCTTTGTGTAAAAGCCTAAAGACCTTTACCTGAGATTTCCTCCCTGCTTCCCGCCCCAGTGGGGAAGCTAAAGCATCTGATGGCTTTCCATCAGGATCACGCTGGAACTGTGATGGAGCAGGGGGGGAATCTGTCATGGGGGAAGTTGGTGACAGGGACCACTCAGGTTTCATACCAACTTCTTCATTTGAAATTCTTTCTCAAGTAGCCTAAGACCATTGACCTTCCCATGGTGTTATAAAGCTCTTGATTCAGCATTCACAGGGGGTGGGGAAACCTGAGATACTGTTGTGTGTATGTCTATGTATGAGAAAAGCTTACTTCCCTTTTTTTCCTCCAAAATTCAAGGGCTGGAAAAATCTTCTATTTATAGTCTATCAAAGTATTGGTAAGAGAGTGTAGAATATGAAACAGAGGATAGTTCTATTATTTCAGATAAAGCTTCAGATAAAGCTATAGAAGTAAACATGTATTTGTTGCGTTACTCTCTATGCCAAGGCTCATTAGTGGTTGCTAGTTTTGCTAGAGTCTGTGAATGAAACTGAGTTGTTGCTTCATAAAGAAGACATAAACTCTTAGATTCGTATTGTATGCACTAAATAGTCCAGGAGACTTCCTGACTGCCATTTTGTAAAAAATAAATAAATAAATAAATAAATAAATAAAGGAGAACCAGTACTTACATAAACATATGCCTGACATGTTTATGAGAAAATAAAACATGAGTAAGATGAAAATGGTATTCAGGTACAAAGTTTTCAAGATAAGCCTTAGGTCATATAAATGTTAACTACATATTGATCTTCTAAGAGAGAATTTTAAGGCAAAACAGACTACATAAGGGCAAGAACTCTAGTTAAACTACAGAGACCTTGCTACGGTGATACTTTCTTGGTGCAGTATCTAAAACATATTTTCAGAAGGAAAGCAGGATATGCATGTTACAAAATATTAAGCTATGCTATTTTGTGTGTTTCACTAACCTGATAAGTATGTGAAATTTCAGCTTACTTCTTGGTTGAGAGATACTAGTTGCTTAATAGTTTTTAACTTTCTTTCCTCATCTTTCCCAAGTTGAAGGCAATATATCTGTATGGCCTGAGATAACTGGGCTTGAACCATTTCAATTCTTGCTCCCTATAAAAGCAAAGCTCAGGTGTCAGTCAGTCCTTACCCTGTATCGGAATTTTCTTGCCAAGAAAGTCAGAGTGTGAAACAACATGTGAAGAATGAAGATAATCTGGGGGTTTGGGCTGCAGTACAGACTGGAGTCCCAAGGAAAAATGATGTTACAGATACAGTTCTGCCTTGCTTTCTCTCCATAAAGCGGAGGAAGGAAACTAGACTCTCACATCAGGGAAATACATAACACCTTAAAGGCAAAGGTTCATTCTGAAAGCCTAAAGTGAAGAATCAATTCCAATCCATAACTGCTTGTCACAAGTAGCTCTTTCATGCATGAATAATAATATTGAACTCAATGAATTGCTTTCCCCGAGATAGCTAAGTCCTTTTTTTTTTTACTGCTTTGTGATTCTTGGTCAAGATAGTACACCATGTTGCTAAAGGACACAACTAAAATATTCTAAAACCAGTGGATAATAGTGGGCCAAACCTCTTAATATAAGAGAAATAGCTGCTCATATATTTACAGTCTAATATGGCTCCTGAGCACCTGCCCAGGACCTGATAGTATTACACTGCACTTTCATGCCTGTTCCAGCAAATAAAGAGTTAACTGTCCTGACCATTAAATGGGTTCCTTCATACTGGTAAGCTCCTTCGGCAATTCCAGTACTTATTGAGGAGGGCTGATTTTTATCTATGATTTGGATTGCCTGCTTAAAAAGCACATTCTCTTCCTAAGCCACAAATAATACGATTGCATAGTGAAGCTTCTGCTGTCACTGCATTCTCTAGAACCTAAATCAGAGCATGACACAAGTGTGATTGGCATAGCTACTGGTACCACGGTTATGAAAGTACATTTTTCAGAAATGTACATGGCCTGCAGTGTGTATTGTCATACTTCTCTATATTAACATTGATTTCAAGTTACAGTCATTTCTTTTATTGCAATTTTCACAGGGAAATCATGTACTAGCTGCTAATATGCTATCTGTCTCCAGGATGCTTGAGTAGCTGAACCTAATATTAGTATTTGACTGACCTTATAAATTTTACCTTTGGGTTTATTTGTGTTTTGTAATGGATTTTTTTTTTTTAATATTTAAGCTTTAAATCTTGTTTGATGTGTTAGTGGACAAATAACCTCTAATGAAACTGATGGGACTGTCCCTTTCAATTACAAAGACAAAGGGATCAATGGGACTCATTTCACACATTAAATGAGGTTGGTATTATTTAACACTACAATGAGGGACAACAATTGATGATAAATTACAAATGAAGTCCTATTGGGTTATGCTTTACTTTACTCATAGTGATGTGAAGGATTAATTAAATTGTGTAGGAAGCTGCAATGCATAAAGTTTTATCAACTCTGCCTCAGCTATCAAACCATAGGGTAGGCATGCAAAGCATGCTTTTATTTTTGCTTATTTGAGGAGAGAAGATTCAAATAAAGGACTTTGTATTTTTCTATACAAGCATTTAGATGGACCATCATCAGCCTTTAATTGTTCATTTCTGCAATGCAAGGGAAAGGAAAACTAAAATTAGGAGAGAAGTCATAAAATATATTTCATATAATAACATAAACACTACCACTTATGTAAGGCAAGGAGAATTCAATTGAAGTATGTATTCTAATTTTTACTGTACACAAAGATATATGAAATTAGTTGGTATTCCTCCTTGATCACTGCAAGTAAGTGCTAGTGCTTTTCTGTGCTAGCACTGTCAGTTCTTTTGTAAGAAAAATTTGATAAAGTATCATTTACATTTCTCCTGAAAAAAAAACCTAAAAGAAATGTGTTTATCAAAATTATTTCTGTAATGCTTTCATCCACCAGATGCAAATGGTGGACCCCAGCAGTACATCCCAGCAGTAAGTGTTTTTACATATTTATTTTAATTTCTGTAACTAATTGGGTAAAGATACGAGGCTTGATATTAATTTCTTAAGGATCTGTTTATTACTCTTCTGCTTTATTCCCACCATTAGTCCACTTATGCACTCAGTATTTCCTTCTGCTACCCTCGCCCTATCACCTGAGCTCAGTTTCTTCATCCGCCTGGTTACAACGGAGCAGAGACACCTTTGTAGCCCACCCTGGTCTCTGGGAAGTGTTCACTTGTAATTCAGTCAGTCAGAGCTTTTCCAAGATGTCTGGAGCGATGCTCAAGTTAACATTGGTGGACCTTTAGCCAGATGCTAAATTGTTTTGCTCCAATATCCTGCTCAGTTCTTGTAGGGGCAGAAACCCCTGTTTCTGCCTCTGGGGTGGCTATTCTGTTTCACTAGGTGTTTTCTTTGAAAGTGTAAATGTCAGAAGCTGTAGAGGAGTCAGCCTCATTGCTGAGTGCTTTTATCATGAGGATCTTCCTTACTCACCATGGCAGCCTGTACAGCTATTTTGTGACATCCTGGCTCTTTTGCAGGTAGGTAACACTAGGAATAGGATAAAGTATCACAGATAACATCTTTCCTGCAATACAGCACCTTTTTTTCTCTTGAATCTGAGGCAGGCTAGCCAACATAAAGGAAATGCTCTGACCAATGTAGACCAATTTAAGAATTCATTTGGAGAAGTTACTAGATATCCTTTTATTCTATGGAATATAATCTTGTGAAATGTAATATCAGTGGGATTACTCAAGGTTTAAAAACAAAAACCCCAAACAAAACCACACACCTTTTCACATGAACAAAGGTTTGCAATGAGGTCTTCTCTTATGCTGGGGGTACTTCTCTTTTTATTTTCTCTTCCCATCAGGAGGAAAGATAGTAAGTTAAATACGCAACCAGAAGATGTTTCCTAAGAGATAAAAATTTTACCTTCAACTGACCTTGGGAGGTGTTTATAACATTGGGAAGTAATATTTCAAGGTTTTCAGCAACCTGCTTTGTAGTCTATAGTTCTTTTTTTCTTTTAATATTTCTTCTGTGGTGATGACAGTACAGAAAACTGTCAGTCGCAACTAGCTGATGCACACCCTCCTGTCAGTATGTGTGTGGAGCACTGTGGAGATCTAATGGAGCAAGGGAATGAAAATCAGAAGGCAAAGTCATCCCTGTGTGACTTTGAAAAGTCACTTAGCCTTTCTAAACAGGAGCTGTCACAAGTGGACTCAGCTGTGCTTGTTATCCTTTGTTGTGTTCAGGAAAAGATCTGTGTATGTTAATCAACACTTCCACCTCTTGCACTCTTGTTTCAAGTCTTGAAATTCCCATCAACTTCTAGCTCATACTAACAGCATCAGAATTTTAAACTTTTTTTTTTCTTCATTTTAAAGAAGAGTTTTCAACTCTCTCATATAGAGCAAGCTTCTAGAGGAATGCTTAAAAGCTTCAGAGAATGCACTTTAAAGTCATAATAGGGAAAACAGAAAACAAATTAGAACACTAGATCTGAACTGTATTTTAAAAGATTGTTATTTGGGAGGTCTTGTTATTTAGTGTTACATTTTCATGGGCTAATTATAATGAGATGTTTCTTTTGATTGTCAAGCAAACATTTAATACAATCATAGAAAGTGCTTAGCTTCTTCATACAGTAAAATAATTTTGAAAACTCAAAAGTTCCTGGAAAGAAAAATCAAATTCTGTTATCTCACTTAAATGAGAATAAGCTTAAGAAAGGTTAATTGCACTGTTCTGATTCCAGGCCATCCATCATCATGTTGACAGAACATTTTCTTCAGTGGTGGGAACAATGATAGGCTGTGACAGTGATGATATTAATTTAATAGTCACTTTTTCATGTAGATATATGCACTTGCAAAAATAATGCATTGGGATTCCCAAGTTGTGACAATGTGGGAAGTTGTGATTAGAAAAAATGGCAAGAAAGGGCTTGAAATGTTCAAGTATATTTCATTGACATGAAATACGGAACAAATTGTATTTAATAACCTCCTTTTAAAGTTATTTCTAATTAGTGAGACATTTTGGCAGATGCGCTTTCCTTTTAATCTTTGAAATTTTACCTTAATTTTTTTGACAGACTAGTCTCATAATAATTACAAAAGAAAGGGCAAAGCACCTAGGTCATCTAATCTACAATTAACTCCGTTAATTTCCTGGAAGAATAAAAATGATTGATGTAAAATGTTACACATTACCTGATTCATCAGAATTATTGTTAAACCTAGGAGCAGAGCTTTAAGCCATATTTATTCTGCTAAAGGTACATCACTGCAAGGTACAACGCTTTAAAATAAAAGTCTTTTCTGATCATATATTAGTGTGTACAGTAAGGTGAGAAATCAAATCCAACTCAGTGATGTGCCTTTAGCCTCTGAGAATTTAGTACAAGTGAGCGAGATTTAGCCTCTAATTATATAACTAAATGTGGTGTAAAAAAAGAAGTGTGAATTTTCTATGGGGAAAAGTATTTGTAGGCGATTTCTATGGTGTGGTTTAACTTGTCTTTCTGTGTTTGTAGAATCATTTTGATGTTATAATGGTGGAAACAACAAGGAGAATGTTTATCCTAAATTCTGGATGACCAGCATAACTTGGGGTCCACAATGACAAGTGCAAAATAAATAGCATAGAAGAAAACCATAGTCATGCAAAAACTAAATAATGACTCTGCTCTTTCTGAATGTCAGCTATCTCTTCTCTCTTATCCTTGGAAAGTAAAGAGAGAGGGGCATGATCAGGGGGCTGTGCCATACAAGTTTTGTTTCTGATGTGCAGTTCTACTCAGTGAATGCAAACCAACAGACCCTTTCTGTTCATGATGGAATAGCTGCAGGTATTTCTCACACAGAAGGCGGCACATTCTCATTTAAGCATATACTGAAACCATTTGCAAGTTTTTAGATTAAAACCAACATGTTGAATTCTATGAGTTCATTCTTTGGCACCCTGTAGATCTGCTCAGAGCACTAATGAAACATTCCCAGGTGTGAAATCCCCTGTAACCAAAAGGTCCCAGAATGCTGCAGTGGTTTAAGTTTACCTTGATTTCAGTGTAACACCTTTCCTAATGTGGGATTTATAGCAATCAAATGATCAAGTACCAAAGCCATGAGTATTTGCATGGAAAATTTTATATTGCAGAAAAGTTTTGCAGTTTCATACAGAGACAAATCTTTATTAGAGCTATATTCAAAAGCAAACTGTGATGCAACTCTGTTTTCTGTTGAAGGCGGCATCAAAAATCCCCATTGCTTTTGCCAATATCAGTTAAATCCACATTGAGTGTCTCTGAAAATCCTATTTTAGATGCTTTAGCCACAATTTACCAGATCTGTTCAAACTCACCATTACCAGCACCTAGTATTCCCAAGGGCATTTGCAAGGGCATCGTGTTAAACACTGTCCCTTAATTTTATGGGTGTGGGTTATTTATGTGTGTGATTTTGTATCTTTTTGTCTTTCTAATCTTCCTGCTCTCTGTCAGAGGAAAGAAAGGGCTCCAGTTTTTCACTACCCTGTCCTCATAGATTCTTTGTGAAAGTGGCATTACAGTGTAACACTGGGGGCTTTGTCAGCTTCTAAAATGCCTTTTAAGCTGTCATCCTCTGGACATGGGAGATTGGATCTTCTAATAGGAACAGCCAAGGCAGGCTGTAAAACTTACCCTTTACAATTATTTTCTTCATTGACCACAAACACTTTTGTCTCCATCACAATGTTCAAACCCCAACTCCATTTCTGTTTTTCCTAAAGTATTATGTTTCTAAACTCATTTGCTTTACACTCTTCATCAATCCATTCCCTATACCTTGCAAACCCAGTGAGAATAAAGCTCACCCAGAAGAAATGAATGGCGTCTATTGCGAGGTTATTATTTTTCACTGGGAAAAAAAACCCAAAACACCAACAATTCCTTATGCTGTAAATTTTTCTGCTTATGGTACATGGAAACATCTTTAGAAAACACTAGGTGTGGGCAGATATTTGGATTATAAATGAAGGAATGAAAGTAAGCTAGCAAAAAAAAAAAAGACACTGTAGATTTTTAAGTATCTATTACTAAATGACAAGCATGCAGCTACAGATAAGTAATAGTTTTGTTTTGAAGTGCTGACTTCTTTCTAGAGCTCCTCTAGAGTATTTAACACACACACACACATACACACACACGAAAATAGTTTCAAAAAATGAAATTTTAATGCAGGTTTTTGCAAGCATACATTACTTTGAAGATTTGTGCCAAAAGTGTGGATTTGTGTAGCACTTCTGATTTGTTTTTTTCAGTTTCCCTTTACATATTCATCCAAGGCATACAAACAATACCAAGCAAAAATGGTAAATATTTGAAGACCGAGATGAAATTTAGACACTAAATACCTAAAAATATTTTGTGAATGCAAGGAATTGATAAGGCAAAGAGCATTTGTTTAATAACTCTTATAAACACTACCTGTTTACACAAAATTAACTGAACTTTAAATGAGAAAAATCATTAGGAGAAACCTGCACATATATGCAGGCAGCCACAGAGGAAGTGAGATGCAAATATTAAGCAAGGGTGCATCTTTACAAGTCTCTCAAACAATGCCAACAATAGTAAGAAAATCCTAGCTGAAGGTGAGGTAAAAAGTATTTCCTGCTGCTTGTTCTTTTTTCATTTACTAGGCATTGCTGAATAGGGATGATGGATTCTGACCACAAATTTCAACACACGTTTCTATTTTTCCTCCACCTCCGTGTGACACATTTTTTTTATCAGCACTGGAACATATTCCAGTGAGCTTGAAGTACCCTGACAGCTAACAGGCAGGTTGAATAAATTCTTGCTATGTGCCTGGGGGTCTACATTTCCCTGACTCCTTCTGTTTTCTTTTTTCCCCTGTCCTCATTCCTCTCCCTCCCCTTCCCCTCTCTCATTTTCCTGTCCTGTCAGCTGTTGCAGAATTCCATTTTTAATGCATCATGTACAAGACTGTGTGCACAGGCAGGCTTGTCTTCGTAATCATGATTTGCCCTTCTAGTAGCACACATTGCAATAACAACAACAATATTTTAACATTCATAGCAAGGTGTTTTACATGCACAGAATTTGGAGGTATCGTGATACCTAATACTGTATTCTTTTAATATCAAATTCACTTCAGTGTATGTGACATTAGTAAACTAGGGAATTGTGCCTTGGCTTTGTTCTTGATTATACCTTTGATCACATCATGCTTTAAGGAGTCTATTTGCTGGCAAATAGGAGTTGCCCCTCTGACCTTAAAGAAGAATATTATCCTTTCCCACTGCAGTAATGACTTCTTTTTCCCACATGCCCAGAAGGATGGAGCTTGAGAACTGTATTCCTAGTAGATTATACTGACATGCAGTAGCTCTCTGGTGCATGTGTTATAGTTTTGCTGGCTTACAATTGTTTGGTTTTCTTTTCTCCTTGAGTGAATATAATGTTGAGTTTGGGTTTCTCTTTGCTGTGGCATGATGTAGTCACAACTTACAAAGATATGGATGTGGTCATTAGAAAAATTTTCAATTTATTTCGATTTATCACATTAGGACCTTTCAGAATTTACCTGGTGTGTCATGTAGCTGGAACTGAACAACTCACCAGCAAAGACCTCAATTGTTAATTACTAGGAGTTTCTACCCTTTCTGTAGAGGTGTACAGAGGCAAGAGTGAGAGAAAGAGTGAGAGGGAACATGTACATGGCACCAAAATATTTTAAATGTCAAGGGCTTTTTGTACAGCATGTCCACGTGCAGATTCAGAAGCCAGGCAAAAACTTTCAGTCTGTATTGTCTCTTGTTTGCTTTGGCCCAAAGTCTGTGCAACCAAGTTCTGAATGCTAGTGTGGGATATCTGGTGCTCTCTCCAAGTTTGATGTACCCAGGCTGGGGGAATGTGAATACCCTTTAAGGTGTTAAGCAAGTATGATTCCTCCTCCAGAGGTTCCTGATCCATGGCCCAAATGTGCATATGAGCATTGGGATGGTAGGGCAGGCTGAGCTCAGACCTGAATTTGGCTGATGGAAGTGACTGACTGACACTAACCAGAGTGATCTGTACAGTTCCCTCCTTGCTGACTTGATTTACAAACAAAAGACACAACGATCACATGGCAAAGTCATTGCTACCCTCATCTTTCTGAGTTCATTGAGTCGAATAATTTGCATGTTAAGCAGCTACTGGACTGCTCGCAGCACACTTTTATATTGAAACACTGGACTGTAAATTGTGACATCTATGATTGGTTTTTGGTCTCGGCATCAGGCAGAAGAGATGGATGAAGATCATGTGAAATAAGCTGAGAAGTTTCCCTGTGGTAACCCATCTTCCCTCATAAATGCAATTCTTGTGCTTTTTCTTGTCCAAGGCTGACTAATGACTCAAAAAAAGGCACTTCTGCTTTCTGTGGAGAGATATTAACTAGTTCACTATGTCCCTGAGCTATATGTTGTAATGTAATTTCTGGGGAGCACAAAGATTAATTTCAGTGCTAGTTACATTTCATAATGAACTCTTAGAAAGTACAGTTTTGACATTCCTGACTTCTGTGAGGTATCAGTTCAAAACCTCATTTGTCTTGACTGAATTTATGGTATGTGGTAATTTGAAAGAGACCATCTCTCTTTTATCAACTATGCTTTTATCACTTTACTGTCATCATTACTATTTTATCTTCTGTACTCTGTAAGTTATATTGAAAACAGAAATTTTATTCTATAAGATAATTATATCTATAGGATATTTTCAGGACTTTTATTTCATTTTTTGGACATTAATTAATTTATACAGTAGACATTCTGTGTGGTCTCAGATTTTTTTCAGGACGTACTGTATCAATTCACCTGAAGTTCCCATTTATAAGCCACTGAGGACTATCTGTAGGCATATGTATATGCTTATCCTTCACCTTGTTTCTGGAGAAATATTTTAAAATATTTGCTACAGAACATAAATTGAAAGTATTGGTAAGGAGCATTTTAATTTATGTATCTGTTAGTTTCACTGTGAGAATTAGTCCACCTGAGTCTTGTGTCTTAATAGCATTACGTATAAGGGTTAAATTTTAGAATACTAAATGAAACAGAACTTAAACTTCAAATACAGTATTTAATATAGTTGTCAGAGGAATGTGTTTTGTTAATATATTGTTCCTTGCAAACCTCACTAAATTAGAATTAACTTCTGCTTGGGAACAATGAGGACTGTAACACATTCTCCTGTATTACGTTAGTTGGAGGAGGAGGATATCAGTAACAAGAACCATGGATGAAGTTTCTGCTGGAAAAATTAGTTTAGAAAAAGTAGTAAATCGGATTGAAGTTTGAATAAATAGTATTGCTTTTAAAACTTATTTGGTAAACAAAGCTAAAGGTACTAGATATGTTATTGTAAATTACTTCACTATTAAGTTTTCTTTAATTATAGATGGAACATAGAGAAAATTTCAGCAGGATGAACTAGCGAAATATGCCTAACAATTATATTTTTAAAATTGCATCTTATTTCCTGAGTATGGACACTCATGAGAAAAAAGCATTATAAGACTATTTAAAGTAAGAGAAAGTGACTTCAGCACATTTAGTAATCTACTGTAATCCTTTGCATAACTTTGTGGCTATGATTCTTATAGAATACAGAAAATTATTTAATCTAAAAAGTACTAAATTATTGAACTTTATGTTATAAATTTAATTACACAAGTTTTAAGTACTCAAGATTCTTTATTGGGTCTTTCTAAAATGAGTAGAGATTATATTAACCTCCAGCAGTCTTTATTAAAAGACAAAAATGGAACAAACTAGAACTTTAAAATAGATGACATTCTCATTTTTATGCATTGCTTAAGTTTGTCAAAGCAAGTTTATATTATTTCCTTGAGGGACGAAATATTGTGTATTAGGATTTTGATAGCATTATATGTTATTTTTATAACAACAATTCAGCATTAGCTGGGGTTTTTATTGCATGCATATTTTCTGGAATTTATCATCTTGAGTAGAGCAGTGCTTTTCCTCTTCCCCATGCCATCTGATTAAAAGGTCTTTGTGAGACACTGACACTTCCTTTTCTCAGTCTTTGTCTAAACTCTATAAAAGTCAGTGGAAAAAAATTCCATTAACATCCACATGGCTATATTACCTCTAAGGGTAGTATTCTGTAAGGGTATTTTCGTTACTGGAAGCTACATAAATAATTCACATGTGTGGGACTTCATAGCTTTGCACCATCTTGATTGTACATCCTTTGCTTTCAAAATGTTTGTTTAATTTTTTTTAAGCAAGAGATTAGTTGAAGCAAAACAATTTCAACAGACAACTTGCATCTGGTTCCCTAGTGTTGGAAGATTCATGTATCTTATTTTGGATCATTCTCCTTGAAGTTCAAGTCTTACTATGAATTTATAACTCTACAATTTCCACAGCTTAGAGAGGAAGAGAGAGTGAGGAAAAAACCCCTTGAAATAGTACTAATTTTTAAGATGGTTGAATTGCTTTTGATATTGTATGAGGTAAAAACAACTTAAAATACTCCATGTGAGCATTTTTTTATATTTAAATCCTACTACCTCATCTAAAAATTTCATGGCACTTTATTATGTGCCTGAGAGCCATAAGATATCCTCAAATCTCCTCTGCAGATCTCTGACATCTGGTTTTATTTTTGTGTTTATGGGACTAGGAGCAGCCCCTCTGGCTAATGGAAGACTTACTGCTGTGTTCCTATTCTCCAAAAGGAGGTGGATGACCCAACCTCCACTGTGTGGTTGGAGCAAAAATGAATAGAATTAGTGCAAAGTGATATTATTCAGCATATATGGTATTCTAATAAAATTAAAACCGGAGAGATGTATTGTAGAGCATATACTGGAATTAGTGTTAGCTGCAATAACATATATTGTTTGATACATACTGGGTATAGGAAGGGAATACTTTTATACTAGTGACAAAAAAAAATTATAGTCACAAATGTTATACTTGCTAACTGGTAATTATCCTACTTCATAGTTAAGCTGAGATTGCAAAGTCTGAAATAAAAATAACTCCAGAGTTTATCACATTTAATTTTTTAAAGAATAAATGAGCAAGGAAATGATATACATGTTTTTCAGAACAAAATATAGGGTGAGGTCATAATTTCAGTGATGAAAAACTTTACTAAACGTATGTTGAACATTTTGGACTGTCATTTTGTGCAATATGCAACAGAGATATTTTAAAGGCTGTAGTAAATTTCATGTAGTCTCACTCCTGTCAAGTGAGAGAGGTATATACGTATACCTATGCATACCGCTTTATTTGTCAAGACCTGTGACAAAACAATGTTATAGTTTTAAGTAAATAATACTGCTTTTAAATGTCTCTTTGTAAACAAAGCTACAAGCATTAGATAGATTATTGTAAATTACTTCAATTTTTTATTGTGTTTAATTATAGACTATTATAATTATAGCCATATAGACTATTTCAGAAACAAGTTTTGGTGTAGAATGTCTAACAGAATTTTATTTAACAAAATTCCTATAAAAAGAGTTCTCAACCATAAATTTTGCATTATGGATTTCAGGCAAATTAAATGCACAAAAATAAACAGGTTTTGAGCAGATGAATCTTCAGCTACTACACTCCTGATGAGAAAAAATTATGTCATTTTAGCCTTTATGCTTTTTAACCATTTTGCAAATTACAAAGAGGGGTTCAGACAGGAGTGACAATCACACTGCAACTCATTTCACTGGAGTGGAGATCACATTTTATGGTAGGAACTTGGTTTAGAAGATCGTTGTGATATGTTATTTTAAGTTCCTTGGCTCTCAGACCTCACATTTCCTATCCTTTTTTGCCAAAGACTATTTGGAATAGGTTATCAGCTTCACAGTGCCCAGCAAAGCGCCCGGCAAAATTTTGACCAGAAATATTTCTTTTTTCTCCTGATTTTTTCCTTTTTGTTTTTTGTTTTAATTTTTATTCATTATATTACTTCTCTCCAATCTTCATAAATACTTCTTACCATTTCACTTTTCAAATTCTGCCTTATGCTTTTCTTCTCTACAGCTCCTTCATGCTGGAAGGAAAAGCATGTTCTTGTGCATTTTTTTCATGAGGAACTGGAGAAATTTTTAAGATTCAAAGAATAAAAGAAAATCCAGATGTTCTGCTGTAAGAATCAGAAATCTTGCATGAAGTACTATTTCAAGAGTAAAATCTTGTAGGGTGGTTTTGAAGGAACCATCTGCTGGCACAGAGAGACAGAATAAAAGATTTGGCTCCTGAAGCTATTCCTATCCACTCTAGAAAATTTTAAATTCATTAACTCACCCTTTCAAGAATGGTGAAAAATTCTGAAATTACTATTTCCAAGTGCATATATTCCTATTTGACAAATTGTATCATTTAGCTATGTATAAATTAGAGTTTTATTCTAATGAGTTGTGGTTTACCAATAAAAATTAAATATGTGCTACAATTAAAAAATGCTGATGAAGAACTTCACAAGTTAATTCAAAGCCAACTATTTATCCATTGATGTATAGTGGTTCAAGTTCAAAAACACGTGCTTCTATCCCAGAACAAATTTTATCCAGAGGTCTATATCAAAACTTTTGCAACTACTAATTAATCAATTCTTCTGTGCTGCACAAGAAAAAAATGTTTCTGTATATCAAAAGAATATTTATAGGTCTGGTGAATCCTCACCTTTGGAATTTGAACTGACAGAGCCAAGTCTGTATTTGATAGCAAAGGATTTAGAAAGTAGCCCTAAGCCTTTCACATCTCAGTATTAAAGCGTGAAAAAATGTTTCATGTTAAGTAATTATCGGTATAATATCTACAGTCACTTGCTCTAGCCTTCATTTTAGCTGGCTATACACTTTGAGTCCAAATGCTGTTAGATTTGTTTGATTATTTAAATCCAGTAACAATTAAAATTGTTTTTTCTTTATGTTAAAATTCTGCTTTTTAAAATTAATCTGGCAATATTGGTGCCATTTATAATTAACTACTATTTGCTTTAACAACAGTTGATGCAGTGAAATCTACAGTCTTAATTTTTTCCATTAAAAAAAAACACATAAAAAGGTGTTTCAAAAATCAGTTTTCAAAAGTGATTGCTTTCTAGACTTTCTTAGAGGTTACTTTGGTTGAGCACTGGAACAGGCTCCCCGGGCAGTGGTCACAGGACCAAGCCTGACTGAGTTCAAGAAGCATTTGGACAATGCTCTCAGACACATGGTGTGACTCCTGGGATGCCCTACACAAGGACAGGAGGTGAACTCGATGATCCTGATGGGTCCCTTCCAACTCAGCACATTCTATGATTAACTTTAAAAAGCTGATACGGTGAGCTTGAGTTAGTCGTGAAATAAAGTTCAGACATTTCCCTGTAGCTGCAAATATAATAGAATGTTTCATTATTTTGTTAAGTACTGAGGAAGCTGTCCTTTGGTTATAAGTCCTGCTGATTTCAAGAAAAAATTAGTTCCTACTTCTCCTTTCAGGTGTTTGTTTGTTTGGGGTTTTTTCCCCTTTTTCTTTTATACCATTTTCTATACTGTGTCATAGCAAGTTAGAGTTCCTAGTTTCTGGTCTACATTGCATTACATAATGAGCACAATAAGCATGGTAATGTATGAAGCAATTACATACATCTCAGAATAATGAATTTAAAATACATCTAATTCAAAACAAATCAAACAGCAATGCAGGTTACAAATATAACTTGTTACTCTAGGGATTTCTGTGTATACACTGCACAATTTTGCTGTGTGCTAACACTTTAGATTCAGTAAATGGACCTCACAGAGTGAAACTGCCAACATATGTTCTAAGAAGAGAATTATGTCATGTAGCGTTAAGGCTAATAGGCTAAATTGCAGATAAGTGGTAATGGATCCACAGGTGGCCTTACAATGCCTCCTACAAAGTGTAGCAGCTAGTTAGAGAAGAAGATATTACCTTACAAAACAAGATGTTAGGTATTGGCTTAATATTATTCTCAATCTATTTACTTACTATAAACAAATAGTAAATACATATCTAATATATATTACATATATATTGTGTATATATAAATATGTTAGGGGATATATAACTATAAAAAAGATTTGAACTGCTCTAAAGAGAGAACTGCATTGCATCAGTCACATTAGGAGAGGAAAAGAAGAAATTATTAAAGAATCCCTAGAGAGTTAGAATGAAGGGAATGGGTTTGTTAATTCAACTGAGGCCGACTCTTTCTGTAAAAAGATCCTCTAAATGTGTAGTCTGATAAACCAATCAACTTTATGTTAAATGGCTAAATTACTTAAATTAAATGCATTGGCATAACTGAAGCCATGCGGCTTGTCCAAGCTGACCAGTTACATGCGAGTTTAGTGAAGAAGTATAAAGGATGGACAGGAGGAGAAGAAAATGAAAAGGAAGATGGGGGAATGAAAGCAAGGGTGAACAAAGGAAAGAGTTCTTGTGCTGTTCTTACAGAGCTTTCCCTCCCCTCTTTCCTCATTTCCAGATGATACTGGGATTTATGTGGGATTGAAATCTGCCCTGAGGTTTGTGAACCAAATGCTTTTGATTTCTGTGGCGTTTGTTACATCAGAATTGACTGTGGCTTCTCTTTGACTGATTTTTTTTTTCTGTTTTAACTTAAATTAATGAATAAAACCCCACTGCATAGCAGAAGCTAATGGTAGATCCTGGGAGATGGTGGGAGAAAAAAGAAATTTAGAGGCAGAGGTTCACTCCAGAACCAATGTGAATGTTGAAAGTGTTCCTGTACAGCAAGGCTGAGAGACTCATGTATATAATGTATGTTGAGTGTAACTAAAATAAAAAAAAATACCTCTGGGCCAGCCCTCTGTGTTTGCATTAGATATTTTGAGCTGAATTGCAGCGCTCTAAAGTAGAGAGAAGGAAATGCAGAGTGGGAGTCAGCCAGGAATACTATTGCCTACTTCCAGGGCCTGACAAAAAAGCATGCTCGGGCTTTTGCCAGGATGAGCTTCCATCAGACCGCTCGCTGGCACCCGGTCAGCCCAGAGCCTGCGCGGGTGCATACCCATCCCAAGGACTGCCACTCAAACTTTGCACTTACTCACCTCATTCGTGGCACTCTTGGTCTTTGTTTTTGCTAATGTCAAGTCTTCAGTCTGAGAAGATGGTAGCGTGTTCTTTGCAAGGCACAGGCTGGCTGTCACACTGCGTACTTGTACAGGTTTCGTTTTACAGTCTCCATATTAAATCTGCAGTGCAAATACACTATATGCAAAACCAGTAAGTTTCAGAGGTTAATCTTTACTCCTTTCAAAAACCTGCCATGTTATAATACAGAAAATACAAATGTACTTTAATTTTTTAGTAATCCTAAATAGTGATATAATTTCTATACTTAAAAATTCAGTCTTTTATCTAGTAAGCTAACAGTATTTCCGTGACTGCTAATATTTTAAAGATCTAATTAAAATACAAAAAAGAGAACACTTTTGAACTTTTTTAAAATGGGGTTTTTTACAGACTCAGAAAATTGAAACAATTGTTGTAACTGGCCTGTCTGAGAAGTACAGCTTTCATCTTTAATATAGCTCTGAATGTATCTAGAGTAGCTATCAACAGAGCAGAAATCTGTGAAATGTATCAGACAGCAGGTCCATGTGCAAGTGAGAAGCAAATGTGTTAACTTAGCTAACATGGAAAATCAACAATCGGGGAAAAATAAAGAGAAGAATAGGCTAGATTTACTGTTTAGAGGAAAAACTAGGCTTTCTGTGGGAAGCAACACCTGCAGGCACTGAAACCATTTTACACCATTCTGGCTACATTCGTTTTCATATACAGGAATTTGTACTGATAATTCCAAAAGGTGATACTCATCATTCCCATCTTATGAGAAAGCATGATAATCACTCTCTCATCTTCCCTGACTAAATTAGAGTTTTTAAATTTTATTTTTATGATTATTACTTATTTTTCTGTTATACATAATATATCTATCTTATCTGAAAAAAAAATAAAAAATAGCCTGTTGAGAAATTACATTACTACATACCGCTGCCTCTGAAAAATTCATCTCTTCCATAGCATAATTTAGTCACATTTCATCTCGATATTAGAGAATTATTAGGAGAATTTGATTATTACAGCCACACTGTTCTTGTTAAAACTACATCTTTCACTTACATGTACAATTTTATTGTCATAACAAACTCTACCAAAAAATGAAAGTTGTATTTGCATTTCCTGGGTAGGTTTATTTCAAAGGAAAATGGTCAGGATTAAATGTCTCCAAAAAGTGATTTGATAACCTTTAAAACAGTCACTTGGATGTTTCCAGCTATTTCCTGGTTATTTCTCATGCATATTTTCAATGATTTCCCACAATAATGTTTATCTTTATGATAGATAAAAATGGTAATATGAACCAAAATCTGAAGCAAGCCCTATGGTGACATTTAAGAAATTTAATTTAACAAATGACAAAAGCTTCTGTGCATTGAGTCAGAGCTTATATTGGAAGCAGTTCCTAATACTATGAGAAAAGTATTGATTTTATTATTGAAGTTATTATTCTCAAGTAGCTCATATAGTTTTAGGAATGTTTGTTATCCTGTGTCTTAGTTATTATTATATCATTCTAACCACCAATATATTATACTGGTCATTTTCTAGATTAGAAAGTGTGGAACTCATTAAAAACACATACTTCTTTTCATTGAGCTGACTTCCATTAACACATCTGTGTATGGTAGTACAACATGAAACTTATAGTGAAAAGCTGCCCTGAATCAGCTAAGAAAGTAGTTTTTAGTTTGATATATAAACCAAACCAGGCACAGTGTTCTGAGTATCCCTATACCCTAACCCATAGAAAAATGCATTTATATTGTATTTCACTTAAACATAGACTTGGTATAAGATTTTGAATGGTAATTTTAGCCCCACACTCTTTATGACGTATCAGCTAGTGGTGAGACTTTTTTATTTCCATATGTCTATTAAGGATACTACATTTTTAATTCCATCAGCTCAGGATTTAAATTAGAGTTTAAGGTAAATGTTTTCATTTAGCTTATTGATTCTGTTCCAATTTAGGAGATTACCCCATAGCTCTAATTCATCGAAAGAATCTCACTGGGGAGATTTTCAAAGGCACAAATAGAAGTCAGACCACTAACTTTCCATTGACTGCTGAAAATTGTATTACTGCCTTCTCTCTTGATACACGGAAACCCAGTTCCCATTGTTCTCTTAATAGAAATGAGCATCCATCTTTCTCAAATAGGCTTTGAAAATGTTGATCAAAGCAGAGGAGGCCAGATGTTCACAGTTTGCAATAGTTCTGCTACAGTCAGTGAATTATTTGCACCATTTGGGACGCAAGCCGTATCATTGCTAAAATGATTATAAGTTACTTTGTCTCCCTATAACAAAGTTCAACACCAACAAATTAAATTCTCCCATCTAAAACTGAAAAAAAGAAAAAATGTTTTATTCAAAAATATCTATTCATTAACACCAAAGCAATTGCCTGTTAAAGTAATCCTTCAACTGATGTTAACCTTCCTTCTTGTTCTGATCAGTATTGAAGCACTGCAGAGGAAATATCCTCCCCCACTTGGATAAAGATAGTGTACTGTCTTCACTGCTTTGCAATTTAGGTTTAAACAGTGTTGGCAGATGCAGAAAAAGTGCATCCAGACTCTTATACCTGTTTTTACACATTTTGTCATAGTTCCTCTTCTCTGCCCATTTCCCAGAATAGTTCCCTGTGATTCTGGTGCCAGCCATCCCACAAAAAATTTGCTGATTTTGTGTTCCAGCATCATGCCCCATTCAGCAAGTATGTGTAGAAAGCAATTTTTTTTCTTAAATGAACATAATGAATGCCAGGAATATCTCCATCTTCTGGGATAAATTTAATGGGTTTTTATATACTTGGTAGGCTGGCTCCAATTGCTAGCTTTTCGATCTAAAATGTACAACAGGGCCAGCATACAAGGTGTATCGCATTTTTACCTCATGTCATCTACTCAAAATCAGCTGCTGAGATAACACCACCCTCGCCTTGGTTTCTCATCATCTGTTATTTGCATGTATTGGCACAGTTCTCAGCCCAGCTACCTTTCCTTTGCACCTCTTCCATGTGGTACCCCAGTGCTGACTAGGGGTTGGTTAGCTGGAGATCCAGAAGAAGGAGGTGAGGAACGATAAGCGGAGGTTATACTGGAAAAAAAGAGAGTAGTTCACTGAGATAGGGAATGAAGAAGTCAGAGCTAGGTGGAAAGGAATATAAGATTTCAGTAAATTAGCACAAAGGGAAGAAATTTTAAAACAATAAGAAATAAAGATAAAAAAATGCAGCAAGCTTTATCTTTCATCTTGCAATTATAAAATGTACAGATCTTCTCTAAATGCTTTCTTGAAGCCCACTAACATTATATTTTAAGTGGATGAGAAAAAAATAAATATAGCAATGCAAATTAGGCCTGACAGATTAGCCTAACAATCACTTTTGAAAAACAGAAGGCCAACCACAGTTTAGCAGTTTATTTTGAGAGCTGAGTAGGATGGCATATTTTTACATCAAACAGTATTCATTTTAGTTTTCTTGTGTTTATTTTTGTCTGAACATATCCTTATAATTCTCCACCACTCAGTAAACACTCCTACATTTGCCTGAATTAACAGGATAAAGATTACCAGCTTATTAGAACAGACAATGATAAATGACTTGCATATATGAAATGTGTTTGGGACATGTTTAATCCCTAAATTTGATGTTAAAAGCACCAACATTATCTTACAAAATTTTACTATCAACATGATCTAGGAAGCATTCTTGTGGTAGTCTCATACGGCTTCTCCTTTATTCTAACATAAAACACCGACTATGCTGAAATATCAGTTCACACAGAACTATGTAGATCTATTAGTTGTGCAGTCACACATAAAAATCCTAAATAATCATTATAAGAAGGAACGCTATGGCTGCCGTTCTGAGGTCAAAACAGTAAGAGGCAGAATGCCTGTAAAAGACTGAAGTGCCATGGTGTAAGGGTCCTGAGAGCTCTTGAGATGTACTCAGGTGTTTTGCTGATTTAATGCCAGAGCTAAGAAGGGATATTGAGTTGTGATGCTTTCATGAAAATCGTTCTTCCTTTACTAATGGTGTGTTAGGTTTAGAGTTTGCTGGTACTTTCTGCTTTTCAAGAAGTAATTTTGTATTCCATAGAAGCTATTTATGGCTGTAGAAGGAGAAGGTACAGGAAGGAACTTGACCCTACAGTTGCATCAGCATCACTCAGATACCACGGCTCAGCTGGGGTGGGAATGCCCTGCTCTTCTGGTCCTTAGCCATTTGGCTACATTTTTTTTTATATATAGTGACTGTAAATACATAAACTCTCCTGGAATATCATGGTATAAAGGATAAGTTATCGACTTCCAGCTCAAATAGCAACTCTTAAGAGACATTTTCTTATGCAAACTTTAGCCAGTTGTAATGTCTCAGATGTCTAGATTGCTTAGGAAGGCTGGGGTTTTTTATTATTTTTTTTTTATGCCTGAGTGCAAGTTTGGAGACACCCCACTTGGAACTTACCCTTCTCTATTGCATCTTTATAGATCACTTTTTCTTTCATTTACTTCCTGATGGGCTTAAAACAAAGAGAAAAAAATGTGTTATAAGAAAAAAATAGTCACAGTTCTTGCTTTTCTCATACTAATTAGGTCAAAAATGTGAAATTTTTTGTAAGAGACACAGGAGTTGCTGTCTTAGCTTTACAGACATTGTCTAATGCCTACTCTTCTGCAGCCAGATGGAAAAAATAAGTCTGGTAATATTCTTTGATCTCTGTATGTGTTTTGAAATCTCCTTTATAGTTGATACAGCTGATAGTCTCAGACCCTTGCACTTTAAAAAAAATAAATCTGTTACCTTGAGGGCACGAGGATAGATGGCAAATTGATAAGGCACATGGGTAAGAAAAATTATGTTTTTTTCCTTCAAAGATCAGATAATTTCTTTTAAAATTTTAATTAAGAGGAACTATATTCCATGTTAATTGTATAAAATAAAAGGGTATATATGTAAGTCTGGTTGACCCAAACCAAGATTAGTTTACTCAAATGTTACTTCAGTCAAGATTAAATAAGGTGTATCAAAACTGATCTTCTAATTGTGCAACTCTTGCTTTTTTTATGTGTTTGTGAGTTTATTAGCAGGATTATGTACATAGATGCATGTACATGCTCTTAAAGATTTGTATGTATGTATCCATTTATGAAGAACACATTTGTTTTCCTCTACCATCAAGAACTTAAAAGGTGCTAGCAAAATGTTATGGTTGAGAATTTAAAAACTCAAAAGTGAGAAAATTAAGAAACTGTGTGTGCCCTCATAGAAGTGATGACTTTTATAGACATAGAAAGTCTAGAGGAGAGGTAATGTCAATTTATATCTTTATACAGTCCTGCGTGTACTGTTGGTGTTCAGTAAGTAAACAGAAAAAGTAAAGGCTATGTTAATAGGATGGTACTTTTTGCATCTTTCTTTAATGCTATGCATTTGGATGATAAAAAAAATAAATGTTAAGGCGTGTTTTATACTCTCCATGAGCTACAGAAAGTCTCAGGATCCTGTGTTTGGTTGTTGTATTTAATGGTTCTATATTACAAGCAAAACAAAAAATAAAACCCTACCAAGCTGATGTGGGAACCATTTCCCCCGCCTTGCAGGGCTAAAATGACGTGTAGGTCTGGTCCCCACACACACTGCTAAATTGTGAGAGTGTGCCTTCTGCTTCACAGAATTGCACTGTTTTCATGGCAAACATTGCTGTGTCTGAGTTGATCTCCCCAGAGTTGTTAAGAGTCATAGGGGCTGCAAAATAGAACTCCGGTCATTTTTAGCTTTAATTAGTTCTTTAGCTGTTGTCCTGTCATGCCCTAAAGTCTCTGTTTGGCTGCCTCACAGAGGTTCTCTGATAGTCACTAGATTTAGTCTTTCTTCTAGAGTGGGAGACTGGCAGAAATGTACCAAAGGCAGTGTAAGAACTGTGTGTGGCAGCAGTTTGTGCTGCAGAAATAGAGACCTTTGTTTTGCAAACTCGATAAAGGTGCCTAAAATCAAGGACCCTAACGGGCAGCTCATTATCCTCAATGATAAGGCAGGGAGAGAGCAGTAGATGCCCTCACTTATGAGTTGACCCTGTCCTAGTGTGACTGTCAGGAGAGGATGACTCAGCCCATTTCAGTGGCCAGGCTTTCCCTGTCAGCCTGTCTTCTCTCAGCACTAACGCAGCTTGTGACCTCTGAAAAAAAAGCTTTCCCAGATCATCAATTTCCAGCGCAATCAGTGGTGGGTTCTTCAGAAGAGGTGACAGAGAGGTCTCTGTGTAAGGAAGTAGCTTTGGCTTTGAGGAGAGTGAAGGACTTCTGTGCACAAAAGGGCTGACCTCAGCCTTGCAGGTTTCTAGTGAGAGAGGCTGTAGCTTTCATCACGTCTCAGTGAATGAAGTATCCCCTGTGCAGAAGAGAGGAAAGGTGCTTCAAACGCTTCCTGGAAGGTTGTGCCAAGATGCTGCAGAGAGCTCTGGTACCCTTTAGAAGAAGGTAAAGGTGAAGTCTCTAATGAAGGGAGAGAGAACTTTAGAAAAAGTTCTGTTCTTTATGGATAAAAAGATCTGTGAAAGATATCTGATCCAAGGAAAGAATTGTGCTGTAAATTGCTAGTGACATTCATCTATGACACACTAAAACAAAAATTAAAGGGCTGGGGCATAATGAAAGCTGAGGAGGAAAGAAATTAAATATGTCTGAAGATTTTAGAGAATGACATATATTAAAGTAGATAGAACTAGCATAACACAGACCATAAATTCATTTTGTAATTTTATCTTTAAGTCCTTAATTAAAGCTGCAGCATACAAGACAGAAAGGCATCCAGTTGTGGTCTAACATCTTCAAGTGGTCCACTGCATCTCTGAAAAAGTTGTCCACATGGCTGATTCCAGAATTAGCTTTTGAGTAAGCTTTCAAATTGGTAAGGAACTCACATGAGCAGAAATTATACAGCAGAAACTGAAACTGGTTAAATGAGCTATAAAACACTGAATCACATAGAAGCAGTCCACCTTTCATTGCACTTCACACCTCTGAATGCTTAATCAGTTCAGTTTTGCTTGCTATTACTCCAGTGGGGAAGGCAGTGAACTGGCATTACTTCTATGGCGGTAATTGTCCACTAACCTGCTAACCAGCAACACTGTGCATGAGACATTCTGTCAAGCAAGGTGATATAAAAACTTTTTCAGTGATAAATTTTCCCTGTCTGACTGCATTTTTGGTGTGAATGAAGAGAAAAATGGTCATTTATGAGATGCTGCTTCGGGCATCCCTTTACATCCATCAGAATACAGGGCAGCTTTTCTGAAGGCAAGAACTCCTCCTGTGACAGGATAAATGGATGATGCAACCTGTGCAAAAATGTCTGTCAAGGTACCTTTCCGTTGGTTTTGCAAGATTAAAAGCTGTCTGGCCTATGGTTCTGAAACTTCCATTAACGCTGTGTTAGTTTGCGTGCCAGACAAAACTGTGTGGCTTGAGTGCTGAGCAGAGGTCTGCTGAAACACCCATCTGATGCACCATTTTACTTTTGCGCAGCACAAAGCTCAGTAAGATTTGGACCTGGGACCAAATAAAGGATAACAAGCATTAGCTACAAGACAAAGGTTTCTTCTGTGAGGCAGCTCAAGTTTTTGGCTGGGATCGTTTTGTGTAGCTCATTCTGGAATTCCATGCTTTCCTTTTATTTTTTTTTAATTTCTTTTCTTCTTGAGAATCTTTATCTTCAGCCCTTCAGACAGCACACTGCCAACTGTAAGATCACAAAGCCTTTTGGTTTTGGTGCTCAAAACTGCAGCTGTCATTTGAAAAGGCAATTTTTCTGCATTCATAACAGATGGGCCATTCCACATTACTGCTAATGTGCCCCTAAAGGACGACCTTGTATTAACTAAGGTTTTTTCCTGGGCCATATTTTGGTGCAGTGAGCACTTTGATACATTCAGGTGCCTTACATAACCAGCAATGTGATGAGTCATCTTCAAGAGAGGGAGTATTGACACGCTTCCCTGGCATGAGTTCAGATGGCGAAGGATGTGCAGTTAGAATGCACTTAAACAAAAAAGACAATCTGAAATCCTTAACCGTTTCTTTTAATGCTTTATGTTACCATAGGAGTTATTTTTGCTAGGGGCAAGAGCCCAATGACAAGTATGGGTCTGATGCTCCATTGTTCTTTAGCCCATACATGTGACTCCTGTCGAATAAAACAATGGCAAAGAAATGAAACCTCTTCATCAGAAACTTCCACTGAGATGAGGAGGAGGTGAGTCTCTCCCTGCCCAGACAGCGCTGGGTCCATATGGAGAAACCACCCCTTCCTGGTCATCTGCATGGGGAAACAGCCGCACGGAGGCTGCTGGGGTCAGACTGAAACCGAAGACTGCTTGTAATGTGTAACATGCAGGGGATTTGGCAGATCACCTGTTCTTTATATCCTCTGCTACAAATGCCTCACGTTTTGTACTGAACGTTATTAGCCCAAACTGAAATAAGAGCACATCTCCCTTCCTAATTTCTCCAACTAATGAAGAAACAGGATTCTTGTTGAAGGACTTGTGGATAACTGCTTTAATAGTCATGGAAAACTTTCTGGTACAATATCACTGTTATCATCTGAAGTCTGACCACTTTAGGTAAAAAACTGCTCCTGGTCTCTTTGGAAAGTTATAATCGCTAACATGAGAATGTCTAGAGTTGAATGGCTTCAGATGGTCATGCTTTAACTTGTCACTGTGGAGTATTTCAATAGCACAAATCATTTTGAGATCAAATTTCACAAAGAGCGGTGGCTGTGAACACTATAAATTAATAGATGAATTGCTAAGGCTAGAATAGCTTGATTAGTCTCTCCTTTCTTTGTAATCAAAATTGTATCTAGAAAATTATTGCAGTACTTTATTCAGAAACCTCCTGAACTATGCAGCTCATGTATGAACCATGGCATCTACACAACAGCCAGTGTGCAATGGGTGAGGCAGAAGATCAGCCTGTAGAATGCTAATTCATTGTTGTTCTATTAAGAAAATAAGTTTTACCATTGTATAAGTAAGTTATATTTGTACGTATTCCTGATGCTGATGCTTAATGATGCTGAAGAACTAGATATTTTGCAATTTCTTTTATTGAATATAAATGTAGACTTCATCCAGATTGAAGTCCTGTGTCACCATGCTTATGGTCTTATTATAGTGATTTTCAGCTCTCTGGATGAAGCTTTCCTGGGCCTCCACAGGTCACGTGTAATGATTTCATAACTGTGGTGAAAGGGTTAGCAGATAATTTTTGTTACAGTTCTTCCTTGAGACTGTTTCTATCTCCATGGGGAAGTTTCTGATCTAGCTGCCTGGTACTGATAGATACGGGGTTAAATAGCTTCCAAAAATACTGCTGCTGCTGCTGCAAGCACTGGGGTCTGCTGGCAGGAGGTACTGGCTGCCCAGGGGTGGTTGGGCTGGAGGACGAAGGTTTGTTAGGTAACATAGATTGTATATATAAATTCTCAGAGCATCTCTTACTGTCAGTGAGCTGTTCATTCATGCAGGGTCTACTGAAAGAAATCTGGGTTAGAGGTAGTATTGTTTGTACTATTTTCCCTAGAAATAGGAGACATTTATGCAGAATAAGAGACGGAATTATTGAACAGATTTTTTTTAAAAAAAAGTAGTTTCTTTTTTAAGTCTTGCTTTCTCATCCTAGATACATTATTTTTTCTCCCTTCCCTTGCCCCTTTTTTGTGGGTATAGGAGAGGAAGCTTTACAAACTGTGTTTTTACGCCCATTGATAAATGTAATGAGTTTAGAGTGTTAACATTAAAATGTTCTGTGCCATCAGCTCTGTGAAACTGCAGTGAAATATGCAAGTGAAGAAGAAAGAAATCCTCCTGTTTCAGCCCAGCTGTGTCCCCTGCTAGGGTGCTGTGGGGAATGTTGATAAACATTGGGAAAGGCTGAGAGGTGGCAGAGGCAGGTGAGGAGCCAGTGGCTTCTGAGGGACCACAGAAAGCTGCCAGTGCTTCTCTTCCGGCGTTGGAGTGCCAGAGGCTCCCGGATAGGGGAAGCCTTTATGACTGTTCTGTTTTTACATTCCCTGGATAAAGGAAATAAGCGATGCAATGGAAATACAATTTTTAATAAACATTTATAGTAGGAATAATATTTTACATCTCCCTCTGCCTCTGCTGAGTAAGTGCTGTTAGCTCCAATTATTCATTCCTAAGGAAAGTCTTCTAATTCATCTTTACCGGTCCTCCAGATAGAGGTGGTTTATTTTTTTTGTTACCTGGCATGGCTGTGCTGTCAGTGCTGCTGCTGCTGGGGATAGTAGACATAACTGCTGCTGCGGACGTCGCACCTAGAATAAAAGCGGGGTCAAGGTGGAGAGGTGAAAAGAATCGTGAGTAACCCAGGCTTTTCCTTCTCTTCTTCTCGGCTCTCTGTTTGAAGAAATGTGTCAGGCCTCTTTTCACTGTGCAATTCTTCCTCCCCGTGAGGTTATTCTTTAATAATAACCTGAAGGCCATATATTTTCAGGTATTTAAATATGCATGTAGAAAGCACGGGCCACACCTTCGGTATGCTCCACACATCTGCAGCACAGTCCTGTGTTTCACTGCGAGCTTTCCAAACTGCCTGTGCCGATTAACTCCTCTATTTCCAGAGAGCTGTGAGACTTCCAGGCTACAATCAACTCTGCCTTTTCTGTTTCTAGTCTTATTATTTTGCATGGTATTTCAAATGTTGGCATATATAAAGGTAGCACATTTTACAGGTCTACTGTTTATGTGAAGGAACCTTGTAACCACGGTGATTATACTGGGTAACTTTATGGATATAAGTGGGTAACTGCAGTATAAAATCTACAGATTTTGAAAGGGAGATTTAATGCAGTGTTACAGCTTGTGCAGGGTTTATCATTGCTGCATTTAGAAAAGAATATTAGTATTAGAAAAGGAAAGTAGATGAGTCATGATAATATTTGGAAGTGAGACTTCTCACTGCATACACAGTTGCTGGACTGAAATAGGCAGATGACTATTCTCATTTAAAGGGCAACTCAGTTCTTGCTGAGATTATTCTTTATTCCTCACCAGCTATTTGTAAATAAGCATGACTGCGATGGGCAACATACTATTATCATTATGTGTGTGAATTTTTACCTTTTTAAAAAAGAAAATCAATAAATTTTAGATTACAAAAAGGGGAAGAGTACTGAAAATTGAATTGAGGTTTTCAGTTTAATTCAGATAAATGTGATGTGGTTGATTGAAAAAAGAAAATATGATGGAAGTCCATAGAATAACCAGAACTTGTAGGGGTGGCTGTTAGTACCCTTGTGATACTGTCTTGACAGTCATATTGTCTGGAAATTAATCTGCAACTTGAGTAATATTTGTTTTTCCTAAAGTGCAAACATACATATCAATAAATCTGCCACTTCACTCTGTTCCCCAAATCAGCAGAATTAAGGAAAGAGGAGCTGGACTGACTGGAACTGAGAACTGTCTCACTCATTCACAAGTAATTTACATCTAAAAAATATGCTGCCCAAACTAGCAGGCTGTTAATGTGTTTACAAGTGATGCACAAAAATAACATTTTACAGCTTATAAATATGTAAGCATATTAACAAATAATGACTAAAAGAGCCCTTTCATTTACTGGATGTGGAAACTGAGGCCGACATCTAATAAGGCCTGAAATACATCAATTGACATTTTTCTAAGGCATGCTTCTTGCTCAGTAAAAAGGTCTTCTAAAATATGTATCCATACATCTTTTCAAGTATTATTTTTATGGGAAAAGTCAGTTCCCAGAGTAAAAATAGTGTATTTTCAGTTTTGATTCATTAATTTTCAAGTGTCTGGAAGTTTGTGATTCTGAGTATATAGTCTGTTTTTTTTTTCTATGAAGAGCTGAAATAGATGGAGATATAGATGTTAATGTCTCACCAAAGAATTGCTGAAATTAATCAGTTTGGGATGGCATTTAGCCACGATGAGTAAATTACACAAAGATATAGGAGTTTAAGAGCACCACATCTTTTGAAAATCATTTTGCAATTATAATAAGTAATTTAAAGTAATCTATAGTTAGCTATCAGACCTTATGAATTCAAATTGCTTTACTTCTTTCAGGACATGGGGTTCTCAATCCAGCACATTAGCAAATTCCTAATATTTATTTAAAGGAACAATAAGGATGTAAATTTGTTTTTATATCATATTGATATTATGATACCTAATTGCTTAGAGAGATCAGTTGTGGAATGTGTTAAAAGTTATGGATCTGAATCAAGTCTCCCTGAAATTAAGAGAAGGTGTTTGGATTAGATCTTAATGTTCCTTTTATTTAATTTTTACAATATACATACTAGGAACAACTGTTAGACAAGAGAGGCTTTACAAGAATGCTATTTGAATTGTATACTTTTTGACTTTGCTATTCATGATGCAAAAATTTCTCCAGCAGCAGAATGCAGATATCATGGAGAGCTATGGGAAGTAGCTAGCTCCTTCTTTCTGAGAAAGCAGAAAGCCAAAATGTTATGTAATTGCAGTTGACTGAGTCTTTCAGTTGCTATTGATGTTATATATTTGCCTGTCAATTGTACTTCTGAGTACAGAGTACTCAAAGGTGTTCTTTTACTGGGTCATTTTTGCACATCATAGTTAAAATACTAATAAAAAATACTGGTGTGTGATTATGTAATATATGTGTTAATTTAACTGGGTTACACTTAAATTGCAGAACCCAAGCCAAAAAATATGACTTAAGGACAGGACTGGTTTCTGCATCTCTTAACAGGAAGTTTTATTAAAGCCTTCAGGTGTAGCAGTTGAGCAATGCTTTAAAAGACTTACATTTGCTATAGTGAGATTTCAAAATACTTTTGCTCCATGTTGTCTTTAAAAGGTAGAATAACTTTACATTTCTTTAGATTCTCTGTGATGCTATTCCAAACGAGATCATGGCATATTAAAAGTTGTAATGAGTTGCCTAGAAAAGTCATGGTCCAGTAAGGAGCACAACAAAGCTCTCATTTCTGTGAGTGGTATTTGCTTTATCTGAGCTTACATCTCCTTGGAACAAAGTTTTGCTGTTTATTTTTACATAGAAGGGTCTTGGAGCTGGGAATTTTGTAACCTTGTTTCTGCTCCATCACAGCTCAAATGAATGAAATCAGATTTAGGGAGAGTGGGGAGAAATTATCATTACTGACAAACACAATAACTGCAAAAAATAGTATGGAAGGTAAATAAGGGGGTTTATTCCCATACACATCTGTACTTTTGATTGTAGCAGCACCTGGATGGGACAAGCGGGGGGACAGTGCGTATCTTGGAGGTAATATTAAACATATTGTTAATATTGTTTAAATATATAAAAAATATCATGGCTTTATTGCTTATTCTATGATGTCTTCTCTCGCATGTTATTACTTTTTTGTATTACATGCTTATGATCATGGGAAATAATACAAAGAAATCTCATTGTTATTTCGATACTGAAGTGGCGTTGTATTAAGACTGTCTTACTATCCCCTCAGAAAAACTGTATTATAGAGTAATGCCATGGTTATTATTAATCACCATATACGTACTGCATATAATGTTTACATTGAAGACTGTACAAATGTATTTTCTAACATTATAACTTTTATACTTATTGCTGTACTATATGGAGTTTTCTTTATTAGGAAATTTTATTCAAAATGGTTTGCTTACTCAGTGAATAAAAATATTTTCTCATTTTATAGAAAATAAAATTGTAATTTTCTGGGCAAGATTTGGATGTAAAGATCAGCACTTAAAGTTGTCACAGAGTGAATTGCTGCAGCAGAAATGTGGCTTTCGTATTTTTGGTAGAAATAGAATTATGAAGTTTTAAGAATTTGCAAGGCCTCAAAACTATTCTTTCTATTAATTCTTCAATTCATTTTTTGCATTTTAGGCAAACAGCTTGAGATCAGCATCATTCTCGTATTTATTATAGTTGTCACTAGGAATGTCAAATGACATAGACATTACTAGGAACATCACTAATATATCACTAGTAAAGAAGAGTGATACCTGCTTTTGCTGATTCTTTATATGTTGAAATGCATATATGTACACACATATGCATACGTACATATGTGTATGTAATATATACATCCATATGCTTTCTAAAAGCTCCATAACTTTCTCACTTGAGCACTCTGGGACAAAAACCACTCTGAACTTGAGTGATTGTAAATATATCCTATAGTTGATTTTTGTGAAGAACTGATTTTAATGGCATTGTAATATTTTTAACAGAAATTGTGTTCTAGGAAAACAGGAAAGAGAAGGTCTCACAGTAGAACAGGCTCTTGAGAAAGGACAGACTTTTACTTCAAACTTTTACTCCTGAAGCTTAGAATGTAAACAGCATGCATGCATATCATGGGCTGACAGTATGCATGTGTGTTGGCCTCAGTTCTTTGTAGGATCTTTATGTAGGCAAAAAGATGATCAAGAAGGCAAAACCACATGGTTACAGGATTACAGGACTGTCACTCTAGAGCAGAATGTGTTGTGCATTTGTGAACAACAAATTTAATGTTCAAAGCATTTTGCAACTCAAACTGATAGAAAAAGAAGGTAAAAGTGAAGTACTTATTTGACAATAAAGGTCTCTGAATAGAGGATAGAGCTAAGTTGCTAAATATTATAAATATTTGCATAGTACTGATAACCTCTTATAAAGCATTTTTATCTTTGTTGCAGTCTTATTTTATAATGTTTATGTTCTTCATGTCTTGTTCAATAGTACATTTTCTGATTTTTCTCCTTAAATTGTACACAACATAGAATATGGAGTTCAGGAGAAGAAAGGTAATAAGATTACCGAAGTTTTCTAAGCAATAAATCTAGCAATTAGAACTAGCACCCCCTAAAAAAGTCAGCATATGTGTGATGTTCTTCTGGATTTCAAAACTATCTAATTATTTAATATAATATATTGCATTAGAACATGTCAGAAAAATGTCAGTGTATTTGTTAATCTAATCTATCAATATGTAAATTACTGTATAAAAACTATTTATTATGTTGATAAGAATGTTCACTTTTGAAAAGCAAATGTGTATATACATATACAAAATGGAAAAAAATATTCGTAAATAATGGTGATATTTTTCTACTGCTATCTCCCTGTAGAAAAAAGCCAACCAAAATAAGCACCTTTTTTGCCTGGACAGTGGATACATTTCATTTTTCAGATTTATTTAGAAGTAGACAATAATTAAAACTCTGAATCTATTGAGAGATTTATTGGCACAGAAAGCTTTAAAATTCCTGTAATGTGTATGGTAAAGAGTAATAGAAATAATTTCCTGTAATCACTTTCTGTATTCACTGAAGCTTCCAGTGGCTAAGGAATTTCCTTAAAATTATACTGGAAATCATAATTTACTTTTTTATTTTAAAATATTTCACTCTCTTTAGGGTTCACACTGGTACCTGAAGCTTTTTTGGTATTTCTATATGACTCAGCTAATGCTGAGTCATCAGTCTAACATTTAATGTAGATATATACAGAGGCACTTTACTCTGTTAAAAGCTTTAACAATCTGCTGTTATGGTGCTAAAAGCCCATCAGCAACATATTAGTCATTTCTCAGTTAGTCCTAGTTCAATGTTTTCTAGGTAGAGTAAATATGATGAAACTGTTTTCATATTTTCTGCTAAAAATGCTGCATTGCTGTTCATTGTTGATCGTTTGAGAATTTATTATGGTACTTCATGGTCACAATTTTTACCTGTCTTCCACTGAATAAGAAATACTGTCCTAATTCTGTTAATGCAAAATCTAGCTGTTTCTTTCCAGATTTCCTCAGATTCATCACAACTTAGACAAGTGGAAGTGTGCATTGGGGTTAAATATTGCAAATTATTCCATGGCTTATACTTGACTATCAAATAAATATATCTTTCAAATAGGTTTTGTAAGAAGGAAAAGAAATTTGGTATGTGGCTTTATCTGTGTGAATCCATGAAAAAAACCACTTTCAGATTTAACAGTAATGTTGCAGCCTTAAATTTAAATACACTTGAATAGAAAAGGATCAAAGACAGTACTGAAATAATTTAGGAGGAATATCTTACAGATTAAAAACTTTAAAAAAGTGTTTTTGCTTACAGTGTTAAGAATGCACTAAGTCTATATGCTGTTTCTGTGAAAAAGTCACCTTTAACTTCAAACCAGACCCAGGTCCATAAGTTATCAATGCACTCCCAGTATGTACGTACTGATAGTGACTGGTAGGAGGTGGAATTCTCATCCTACCCAAGACTCCCTGGAGCAGCCTGTCCCTGCCCACGTGCCTTGCCCATCCTCTGCCAGCACCACAGGTCTGGCACCTGTAGGTCAGAAGTATTGGTTTCATGGTGGGTACTGAAACCAAAGTTGTGTCTCACTGTGATGAGGGGGTGGCAGGACAAAGGACAGCAAAGGGCAGCTTGCTGCTGCCCAAGCAACTAGTGTAATCCAGCAGTGTCGTGTCCTGCAATGATCCCAGACGTGTTTTATCCAGAAGTATTTTTAAAAGGAAGTGGGCTATAAGGTTTAGATTTCCCTGCAGTCACTATCTTACCAGGGAGCCATTAGCCCTAAGGTGACATTGCCCGGGCACGCCACTGGCGTATGCCTGGCTCTCTGTGTGATAATGACCACTGGGATGCCCAGACAAATAGCTGCTGGAAGCATGCCATAGGCAACAGATGAATTTATCTGCCCAGATGAACTCTCCTGGTTTGATGTTAAAAAGTGTAAGGTTGAGTACACCTGCTTTAGACTGCTAAAAAGAAGTGTTCCTTTAAAGAAACCAGCAAGTTCCTTAGCGTACAGGAAAGAATAAAAATTTGTTCTTCCTGAACTGCTACAGAATAGTCTTTGATGTTCAAATTTGATCCTTTGTTACAGTATTTAACCCTGACATGTATCTAATAATTTTAATGTGCAAGTTTGCATTATCTTGCTCTACATGCTTCACTGGAAGCTTTAAACAGAATCCCAAACCAAAACCACTTAGTGGTCTTTGGTGTCAACGTGTAACCAGAAGGTTTAATACAGCCTTTCCTAACCTTGAAGCGACCTTCAAAGTACTTTTTTTCTGCTTTCAGGTAGTTTTTTCTTATAAGAAATCTTGTTTCACATAACCCTGTCTTAGAGGACAGCATTTTATCACAGACATTTTAATGTCAAGTAGCTCAGTATCTGAAAAAAGCTATGAACAGAAAAGACAGTTGCCTTTAGGTGCTGTGGAGTTTTTTTCTTCTTGAGTAGTTGTGGCTGATAAGAAACTTAAAAGAATGGTGAAAAGAGAGATTAAGAAAAGAAGGAGAGAGATTTAAAAAGGGAGAAAAAGAAGGGAGAATTGGAAGCAAACAAAAATTGACAGTTAAATAGCTGAAGGCTGAAGGAAAGCAAAGAAAAGGAAAAAGAAAGATAAGGAGAAAAGAAGAGAATGTAGAAGGGCATAAAACAAACTACTTCTGCTGTTACTATTTAACTAATTTGCAATTTCTTATGCAAACTATTTAGTCTGTAGTATTAACTTCCATGTTCCACTTCCATCAAAATGTTGGATCTAGGAAATGACCTCTTATATCAAGAACTTTAAAACTTTAATTTGTCTAAGTTATGAGGATAAAATGAACTGTTTTATTTTAAAATTGCCTCAGTAGTAATTGAAATGAAATGACATTGATTCATAAAAGCCTAAGGATTTTGGGGTAATTAAAATCTGGAACATTTGTTGCTCCAGAACTTTTGACCCTTAATAAATTTGAATGTAATTCAACTGAATTTCAACGTACAGTTTACATATGATAGCTAGTCAATGAAGCTGCTGTGAGATTATATTTCTGCAAGAGTTTCCACAATTTCAAGGGGGCCCTTAAAAGATTTTTAAGTACTTATATGAAGAGAAAAAAGCATAATTTTTGTGATCCTATTTGTTCTATTTTTGTGTAAAATTATGTAATTAGAAATTTTAGGAACCTTATTTTTCATTTATTATTTCTGAGTAACAAAAAATACTCTTTTTATGACTTAATTATGTTAAGAGATAAATGCCCATTTCTCTTTGTGTGCCTCCCTGTACCATCTGTTAAAGCCAGCCTGTGTATATTCTCCTTTCAATATATTTGATGATAATTTCTTTTTAATCACTCTGTTGTCAAGTCTTAAAACATTATTTATGTTTCCTAAGACCTACAGGAGTAGCTGTATTTATTTTTATTTATAAGACCTTATTTTATCCATCATCTAAGGATGATGGAAGAGTTAAAACTATTCTCTACATGTACTCTACTAAAATCCTCAGTGACTGCATTCCCATCTTTTTTCTCCTTATCTTAGATAGTCAAGCTTCCCGATAATTCCTCTGCCTCTTTGCTTGGAATCTTCAGGCACATGTATCCAAACAGGAACATGAAGACCACCCAGTACCTAGATAAATAGTTTATGGTGCTCTAAGTTGGCTTTGCTGGCAAGAGCAGTGTCATTAACTCCAAACATCTAAAAGCATGATTTAAAAAATCTCAAGATTTAGAGAAGGACCTTCTTGTTCCTCTTACAGTGATTTTACAGCCTTGCACTAGCACTCATCTTCTGTGTTTTCAGGCTATTTCCCAACACAAGGAACATTCAAATAGTCATCTCTAATCACCAGGGCCTGGAGCTGTAACTGGGACACTGTCCTGTGTCCCACTCTTAGTGATACTGCAAGACATGGCCAGCCACATGAGACACAGATGCATTACTGTCTAATAGGGGAAAAACATCTCTAAATCACAACACTTTACAGAATCACAGAATCACTTGAGTTGGAAGGGACCTTAAAGGTCATCTAGTCCAACTCCCCTGCCATGGGCAGGGACATCCCCCACTAGACCAGGTTGCTCAGGGCCCATCTAACCTGGCCTTGAACATCTCCAGGAATGGGGAATCTACCACCTCTCTGGGCAATCTGTTCCAGTGTTTTACCACCCTCATGGTGAAAAACTTCCTTATATTTAACCTAAACTTATCCTCCTCAGTTTAAAACCATTACCCCTCATCCTATCACAACAGTCTCTGTTAAATACTTTATGCATTTCCTTTTTCTCTTTAAGGGATGCTTTCCTTTTGATGATCTTTCTCCTCTTCTTGTGAATCTGAAATTCCACTGCCAGCTTCTTTTCCCTGAGCCAGCAAGGGGGAAGGAGACAGGGACTCTCAATTCCTCTCTATCCCTCCAGGGAACAGAAATTAGGACTAGAGCAATGCCATATTGCCTGGGCGTGTACTTGGGAGTATCTTTTATCTTTTCATCTCATGTGTTCATTTCATTTCTGCCTTATCCTTGTGCCACCTTCTTTCTCACATACTTTTCTGGTGCCTTGGTTGTGATATTGTTAAGATTTTTCAAGCTTTTCCATTCTATTGCATTTTTTCCAGTACCTTGTGTGAGTGTTGCTAGCCCACGTGGCAGTGAGCACTGGACAACCAGCCTTCCCATGGAAATGAACTGATACTGCTGTGATCAATATTCTAGTCTATCCTTGGGATTTTATTTCTCTTGGAGAACTGGGGACTTGACTGGTACTTCACTCCTCAGAGTAACTTTATGTGTCTCTCTGAAATACCTGTTGAATTTCAGCGTGATGAAGATTTTGGATTGCAGATTGAAGGATCAAAAAATCTGGCTACCACTGTATAAGTTCAGGTTAGAACATGGCAGCACTTCAGGGCTACTTGTATTTGCTGAGAGATTTCATTTTCATTTTTTATGAAAGTCTTGATTCCTGTATCATGAGTTGCAAGTATGTGGTTCTACAGGGGGCTATTTTGTTTACACAGGTACTGCAGGTGTTGTTTGTGCGTACATGTCTCCAAAGTACAAGAGAGGACTGGACATAGGAATTCATTGGCACCATCAAGACTTAAGTCAAAGTCCTTTGTCTTTGCTTATAAAGAAGGCTTTATGTTTTTTCTATACAACATAGTTTTCCAGAAAACAAGTATAAATTTACTTGTTACGTCTTTTGATTTTCATTTATCATAAAATAGGTCATAAATATTTTTCTTATGTGTCATTTGTTTGGTTTGTTATTTGTGCATCCTTAAAAATGAACAGTTGTCTGATTCATCACTGTCCTGCTTCAGGTCTGCCCTCCAGTGAAGTTATTACTTTATAGTGATATGACACTGGACTACTGATGTTATAAATCTGACCCTCTTGTTACAGATGAGAAAAAAATCCTTATGGCAATGAATACTCATACAAATACTTCTCTGTGAGGGATTAATGAATGAAAGTGCCACAATCAAGTCAAGATAATGTGTATATATTTTTTGGAATTGGAGCTCTGTCTACCAGGAGATATTTTTGTATGGTGAAAGGATGCACATAGGAAAAATAGGGAAACAAAATAATAAACATGAAGCTTGCACCTCCAGGGTAATATGTACTTTATGTTTCCTAGACATTCTTCAGATTTCTGTATTGGGCTATAAAAACACCAAATCAAAGAAGACCCTTCCAAAAGTGGAAGTGTTTGATAATGCTGCATTTCTTTCTTGCACTATTCCAAAACTACAAGAGAATAAACTCAAGACAACCATTGCTACAAATTCTGGAGGAAAGCTTGGGAGCTTGGGTTTATTTTCTAAATGGCTGTTTGTTCAGTGGCTGTTTGGTCAGAGATGTGATTTACTTACTTTTTGCAAACACCCATTTAAACTGGGTTTGTTCACGAATGATTAGGGAATGGCTGTTCTTTGTATAATGGCCTATATTTGCATTCTTGTGAGTAATAAATGACAAGTTCTTAAACTGTTCTCATTCTCTTTAAAAGTTTGCAATCCAATTAGACACCAAAAACTGTATTATGTTAGTTCAGGAACTAGTCGCATATTACCTAGAAATACTTCATATAACGATGAATGAAGGTAAATTTAATAATGCTTATGCAGAGTTTGTTCTTCAGGAGTGTGTTGCCTGTATTTACAAGGAATATGTTTATAAAAATCAGAATCGCTTCTTAGACAATGAAAGAATGCATGAGATCATATATTTGCCATAACTAGTTTTACTTGGTACTGAGATACAACATCATATGACTTGGTTTGTGCCTTGCAGAGTGCTTGGAATATCAGGGTGTTTGTACTCAAGACTGAATATGATATAAATCAAAAACAAAAAGAATCCAAAAAATTAGAAAATTCACATACAGCAGAAATAATGAAACCTATAGATGTATATCTCACTTTGGATGGCTTTGGTATCTTTAAAGACTCAGGTATATTTTTAATTCCTTTCTCTCCCTTTCTGTCTATTTGTAGCACAAACCTCTGTCCAACTTTTCCGCAAAGAGGATGCTCACAGCATCTCTCTCTTCTCCCCAACCTTGTTTTTATGCTACATGTAAGATCTTAGTGACTCTGAGAAACTCCGTGCTCGGTAGGAATTTGGGCAAAATAGTCAAAAGTCTTTTTCTTTTCTGAACCACATAGTTGAGTAGAGGAAGGCACTGACCACTCATAACATACTAAAAGTCTGTATTTGAGTAATTAATGTGAAAAGTGCATGAATTACAAAAATCTACAAAAATTAAAACCTGGATATACTGTGTAGTAAATCTTTCTGTGAAAAATCCGTCTGTGATGACTTGAGCTGAAAAACGTAGCTGCTACAGAAAAATACACTTATTTACTATTCTTTTACATATGTTCAGAATCAATCCGTTCCCTACTCTCAATTACACTGCCTTTCATCAAGGTTTTTATATGTTTCAGCCTACCCAATGGGCTGAATTGTCAGGCTGGGAAATTACCCCTGTGGAATGTTTCCTCTGATATATTGCTGTCTAGAAAATGGACTTGCTTTTGTTCCCTGCACTTTTATCCATGTTTTCTCCTCAGCAGGCTTTGCTGAGGGGAGCTACCTTTTTGAGGTCTTGTTCTCTTTCGTCCCTTCATTCTTGCTCTCCCCAAACAATTCTTGGTTGTCACACTGTGTGCAGAGAAAGCCCCTGCATGTTTTGAGGCTACTTTGGGTATCTTTTTCTAGTGTGGACACCCTTAGCAGAAAAGAGTGAGTGAGGAAGAAATATCCCCCCATTGCTGAGCCTTCTGCTTCCATGAGCTGAATCAGAGCTGAGGAGGCTTCAAGAATTTACCTACACCCTTAGTTATGAAACCCGTTTTTCTCAGAGATTTTTTTCAGCAGAAACACAATGCGCTACAGAAGAAGTAAAGTATTTAATGAGAAACAGATGGGGCCGTTGTATTGTTAATGGAGAAAGACTACTGTTTTGTGTAAAGACAAGCCAATGTGTAACACTAGGAATAAAACAGAGTAGGTTACAGGATGTTGTAACAAGATGTTAGTTTTACACTTGGTTTTTTAGATATTGCTTAAAATAATGTCTTTTTAACTTACTCTGTCCACTGTACTGTGTGTATGTCTTCATTAGAAAGAAAAACACAAAACAAAGCAACAAAACCACAGAAACTAATAAATACCAATTCTCCTTTTTTTATTGTTTCTAGTGCTTTCTATAAAATTTTGCAGATATACTCTTTTTATTTCTTATCACCGGTTGTCCCTTTAAAACAATATCCAAAAATAACATTTTTCTCACAATCAATTTCTGGTTGCTTCAACATCTGTTGATGTGATTTGTTAATGTTCAGTTACCAATAAAGATACTTTTTTTTCATTTTTGTGTGTGTTCAGCAACATAAGGGGAATCTAACTACATTTCCTGTCTCACTGATGTAGCTTTTCTTTTTCCTTAAAGACCCTTGGGAATATTATACTTTTACCTCTCAGCTGCTAATGGTTTTATATCCAATATTTGATTTAAAAATCACATGGCCCTAAATAGTAGTGTTAGGTTTTTTTTAGCTAAGCCTGCTTAGTTTCGTATAACACTATGACATTAATGTCTTCTTTTTACTGACTGTAAACATTTTAGTTTGCATTTTATATGCAGCACCTTTAAGCTTTAATTGGACATCTGATAGTCTGTGTACATAAGCACCTCCCAAATAATGTGGAAATTGTAGACTGAGAAGCAATGATGCTATTGTGCTGGTTGGTGGATGCAAACTTTAGCCTGTTTTGTCAGATTGTATCCCAGGAGTGTCTGCTGTATTTCAGAAACCCTTTTCATATGAACTGCTAGAGAAATATGAAAATGATGAGGCAGGTGCCAAAGCAAATCTTTGACAGGCATTTTATCCCACCCAGATTATAAAGTTCACACCTTTTTTTTTAATCTTAAATACTAAAATTCTGAACTGTAAGACTGGTAAGGTTACATCTCTGACTTTTGATATATGTTCTATCTAGTATCTTATGTAGTATTATCCATCATTCTGTTGCTCTAGGTGCTTTGGTCTATACCATATGTTACTTTTTGGGGATTCCTGCTGTATCTAGAGAACAAATTTTATGGATTTTTCTGACAGATTCTTTGAGGAGTTCTCCCCCTTTCCTTTTGCAGCTGCAGCACCTTTTTCTCTGTGAAAATGTGTATCATCAGAATGAACCAATTTTCTAGTCTAACTCATTGTCACTACTTCATTTAACCACAGGAATCATCAATAGTCACCTAACAGTGCTGCATCAAAAGGCGACTCGAAGGGTTAGTTTATCCTGGAATTCAGCCTTTGCGATGATATTTTATCAAAAGAATTTTGTTTCTGAAGTAGCCACAGCCCAAGAAATATAATCTAGCAACCTTGCAACAATTGTAGTATCTAAAGACACAAATTGATCCATTTTCTTCACATCACTACCAGGTGTTAAAAGTAGTACTGTGTTTGCCGTCTTTACTTCATGGATGAAGTCAATTAACAGATGTGTGTATGTGAATTTGCAAAAGCCACACATAAAATTGGTAGTTTTATAGATTCTTGTCTTGTAGTTCTGAGCTCATGAGAACATGGTGTTGCTTAAAAAAATGATATATTGATATTTCAGTATACAGTGCAAAGTCTATATGTGGGAATTCTCTTGTACATGTTTTTGGCTCTAGATACATTTTATGATGGTTACTGACAGTGTTGCCATATGTTATGAGTAGCTAGGGAAATAGGGTCAATCCAGAAATATCTGGGCATATGTGGTATTTGGGGACATTGCAGCAGAGGTAGATAGCAAATGTAATTCAGGCTTAGCTTAAGCATTTCTTTATTGATAAAATTGTTTTGGCAAAAATTCTGGTAAAGGTCCTAAATAATCTAGTGCACGTATATAGCAGCATGTTCTCTCCTGTGCTGTGAGAGTGCTTTTCAGTACCTAGTTCTCACAAAGAGAGAAGCTCATGACAATGAAGATAAGCAATAGAATCAAAATTAAAAAGTTATTGTTTTAGGACTTCAGCAGCTCTGAAAAATCTATAGCAGCTTTTTCATGGTGGAAGAAAATGTGTTTTCTCTGGGCTATAGCAAAATCAAATGATTAAACATTTTGTTTGGAGTCCAAGGGACCAGATGTATAAGTCAATTAACGTAATAAATAAATAAGAGTGGTATTTCTATAAGGGCTGAATTTAGCCTAGCTATTCCAAACCTTCTCATCAGAGAGTTTCCTTTGAAGGAGCCAGTAAGGGGAGCCTAGGGAAATTAACATCTTTAGGCTAAAGTTTGCCTTTGGAGCACTCAAAGTGCAACAACATTTTTGGACAACCTGTCTCCACTATGGACTTTGAGTCCTCAATAAAACAGAAAATGTCTTAGGAGCCAAAAATATATCTAGGGATACATAATTCCAAAGCAGCCAGGAAAAGGAGTCTCAGCAACAGAGAAAACATGTAATAAAGCAGGTTTCTTAGGGAACTAAATGCTTACAATGAGATCAATCTCATTGACATACGAAGCTGAGGACCTCAGATACACAATGGTGTACTGAGACCACCTTGGAAAATCTGACTCTCTGTGCTCTTATAAAAAGCCCTGCTTTACATTTAAGTGATATTACTCACTAAGCAAGCATAAGATATTACCAAACAGTAAATCAGGCTTAAGATTGCACATAGCAGTCTCTATCACTTATATAGAGAAGGAAGTATTACAAAAAAATAGTATTTGATGGTAAGTCTGCCAAGTAGAACCTGCTCAGTGGTTGAGTAAATACCAAAAGAGATGAATTCTTTTGTGATAGAGCTTGAAAATGGATTTATAGTACTTGTAAAGTATGCATGGCAGCATATAAGTCCCTCACATATACCAGAAGTGTTTACTCTGCACCTGGATAATTGTTACTTTCTCTAGATAAAGGGAGTCATGAGCTGTGAACTAGGTTTGCTTAGGAGGATGAAATGAGGCTCTGGAAATAAAGAAGCAGAAAGGCGGCTACAGAAGGCTACAGAAGACCTGAATATATATATTTCAAAACATGCTATGTTAAATGTTAGGATTAAGCCACTCCAGTTTTGAAAGAATTAGATTAATATGAATTTATTAATAATATATCTGCATGAAATTTTGAGATGTGACATCAGCCTGTGCAGCTGTCTATGTTGTTCTCAGCAGCTTCTGTAATACACTTGATTTTTTGATTGTTAGCTATGAGAGCAATCTAGTTGCATGTTATAACACCTGACTTTTCCTGCAATAGGAAACAGGCGTAACAGCTCAGTTTTCACCATTGTATCAGCCCAATAGAAAGTGTTTTGTTAGGAGTCAGCAAGGTCAATGTCGCTGTTACCAATGAAACACAGATTCCAGGTTCTTCTGTGACATGTTTTGTATCACTCACAGGATTAGCTGCCCTCAGTGGAAGGCAGGAGAGAAGTATCTCATGCAGTAGAGAAGTGTTATAGCTGCTTTAAGCAATACCTTAGCAATATGCCTTCTTAGCCTCCCTAGTTTAGCCAGTCTGACCCCAAATTTACCTGATGTGACACTTAATTCTACTATTTCCTTGGAGTCGAACCTGAGTTTTGATCTTACACAGATAAAGGAAAATACAGCCTAAGGGCCCTGGTCTCCTATATGTATGCACAGAGATGGGGAACATAAACAGTGCCAGCTGTGTTCAGCCTGACAGTGTGTTCCTGATTATTTGTAGAGTTCTTGGAGGATACATTGTATTCATACAGGTATGAGATGTCAAATAAAAATGTCTCTCACTACCTTGCAACTGAGTTATGCCTGTTTCAGAAGGCTAGCATTTGGAGTAAAATTAGAAATTATCAAAGAATACATGGAAGCTGCCAACTGCAATGAATGTGATTTAATGCTCAAATGCTCTAAATGCTACTAATGTAATCATTGATGAGCACTCTCAGTAACTGCCAGAATTCAGATTAAAACTCCAGTATTTAATTTGCATTTGCATTATCCAGCTGCCTTTGATCATACAGAGTTATTTCTGCTTTGTGCATATTAATAAAGATGTGTTCATGCTCTTTGCTTGCCACTGTGTTGTTACTACAGTATGTCAGTACAGTACTTACAGGCTCGGGCTGCAGTCCTGAAGTAGGGGAGCATTCATAGAATAAGTCTTCATTAGATTATTTATTTTTAAAAAATACATTCTTTTCTCAATCCCTTGTGTCAGTGTCAATGCCTTAGAAAATCTTTGTGTCTTGTTCTGTGTATTTTAAAACCTTTTGCAAACTTTTTGCATTTCGTCAGCCTTTTCACACCTTGTGCTACAGCATCTGCAGTAAGTCTATGGTAACACAAATGTTTTTACCCATTCAGAAAAATGCAAATATCTAACCTAACATTTCACTTGTGCAGTCTGATTATCTCCGCACCCTCACACAGCAATCCTTAGGATATAATTTCCAAGTTCAGGGAAAGCAGCATATTTTCATAAAATCATAGAATCATTTAGGTTGGAAAAGACCCTTAAGATCATGAAATCCAACTGTATTTTGTATATTTAGTGTATAATTTCCATGTATTCATACAGTAACAGAATCAGTACCTTCCAGAGCCAGTGGCCACAACTACTTGCTGAAACTTATAGCTATGGTAGACTTTATCTTTTAGACTACACATGCTCCAGCTATTCAAAAGAAACATACTTGTGTGCTTACTAGCACAGGGAAAACAGTTCTTTCACTCAAAACGAGTAAGGCCGTTTTTGCTTAATTAAAACCAATCACTTTCATGTGGGATGGCAGCATGGAAAAATATCGGGATCTCTTGTGGTGAAACTTCCAAAAAGGTATTAGTTCTTGAAAGAAAGGCATTAAAAGAGAACAGTTGTTCAATTTTGGCTTTAGACTACTACTTTTGTTCTTATCAATAGTATTCATATGTTTCTGAAAACTGACAAATTCATTTGAGAGTTAGAAAGTACAGAGATGAGACTGAAAGGAGTATTGTGAACTATTTAAAAAGCATTTATTAAGAAATTTAAGATTCTTGGAGTAATATACTGTAGAATGCAAGGCACATTTATTTCAGAAAAGGTACTTTCATTACTATGAGAAAGTTTGTTTTTTCTTTTGCCCTCAGACTTAGTGGTTTAACTTTATAGCAAAATGCATATATAAAGGTCAAAAAAAAGTTCTTAATTCCGAAACTGTGAGAAAACATTTCAACTTGGACCAGAGCCATTCAAGTTACGTAACTGTCAACTACAACTATTATTCTAGTGATTTGAAATCAACTCTTCATGCTTCACAGGTGACAAGAAATTCTGCTTAATTTGCAAAATGTGCATGCATAGGTTATGAGTTTGAATTTCAGAAGGATGATCAAAATAATGTAGAAAATCTCCATTCATGCATTAATTCTTTTACTGTAGTTATTCATGTGTAGTATAAAATTACAGTATAAATCTCATTTTGTACAGAATATTTATTTAGACAGTTGCATTTTAACATATGAGACAAAAAGTCTTCCAGGATCCTGCTGCAGAAAACAGCTCACTGTGTTCTCGTCTCACGGGACATGCATATTAGTAGCATATTTAGTGAGATGAGTATCAGTAAGTACTGATCTTAAACTTGCACTTTTTAGATGAGTTTTGTATGTACCAGGATTCATATGGTAATTACGTCTCAAAGTGAGGTGATGGGGAAAGGAATGGTTTGGGAATTTTCGTGCTTCAGGGTAGTCAGCTGTCTGTCTATATGGATTCTGGGGTTTAAATGAGTAGAGAGTTTGTGCACACCTGTTTATGAAGGAGAATGAAAGACTGCTGTTAAACTGGCCGAGTATTTTGACTCCCCATTATTAATTATCTTGAGTCTATCTAGGGAGAGAAGTGTAAGAATACCCTTGGACTGAGTAATAAACCCCTACTTGTCATACTCAAAACTTGCATCTGACAGATCTTTAAATTGTTTTTATTGTCAAGAGTTCAGCAGGCAAGTGTACAAAGTCAGGTACCATTTAAATAAGGAGAGTAGCTGTCTATCAGAAACATAACCATTTCTGGGCTAAGTCTGCTGCATATGAGATGACAAATGACAGAGTAAATGGAGTGTACACCAAGCTACAGAATAAAAAGAGGCCCATTCCTCAGCTGGCAGAAATTAATTTAGTGATGAGTTTGATTTGCACCAGCTGTGGATCTGGCCCACCGTTAGAGAGGAATGGGATCAAAGACAACAGCCCATTAGCATCCTGGCCTTGCTGAAATCAAGACTTTGGAGTTATGTGGGAGCTGAAAGTAGGTGTTACAGAATTTCTTTGTAGAACATGGGGATGCCTTATGTTATGAAAGTGCTATGTATTGCTTTTTGGTGGCTGTGGTTATCAGCTTTGCAGTCTGAACATGATTTGGTCTTTAGCAGATTTTTTGTTAAGTCTTGTAGCCCCAGAGATGATGTTTAGGTGGTGAATACATGCAATCCAGTCTGGAGAGGTTACTGCTGAACTGTCCTGGAAAATAAATTAAATAATCTGAGAACGAGCAGAATTTAAGATGTGTCCCCTTGCAGGGGCAGGCAGAGGAAAACACTGAGGTAAGAACAGGTTGCCCAAGTAGTTTTCTTTTAGGAAATAACGGTGTGCTGGGCTTTGCCCTTGAATGGTAACTTTTATTGACGTGGGAAGACAAAGTTAAATTAACTTCTTTTTTTTTTTTTTAATTTATTGCTCTTCTTTAATCCTCTTTCTCTATGTTGTTTGAATTTCTGTGGTTAAAACTTAGTGCATGGTGTATTAAGTTGCTAATATTCTGAAGCTATGGGAATAGCAATCCTTACTCTACTGGAAAATCCTCCATTATCCTTTCTACAAAAAGAGTGTTCAAGGAGGTAACTTCACAAAACTGCTGTTTCTTCAGGTTTGTTGCTCTCCAGCTAAACAAGGCATGTTGGTAGATAATTGGTTTGGGCATGAAGTTTCTACAGAAAGATGATTAAGGATCTCTTTGGCAATTATCTCTCCTAACAGCAATTTGGGATTACCTGTTGGTATTTTGTATGTTGGGTTTTTTTGTTTTGTTTTCAATGTCAACAGCTGCTGTCTCAAAAAGCATTCTAACATCTCTATAAATGGTCATCAGAGTCTTGTGAAACATGAGATTGCCTCTTGTACTCTTACAAAGCAAATCTCAGTATGCATAGTGCTCTTTAATTCTGACATATCTTTAATGCTGTTGGAACCTTATTCCTGTCTATCTGAAAGTGTCTGTTGAAACTAAGTATTTACTCTTCTTGCTCTATGGGATTAGTTCACTTGTGGGAGCATAAATTTCTTGGATTAAAGTAAATTAAAAAAAATAGACTTACTGTTCATAACACTAGCAAATATCACTAGCCTATCTGCCACTTTGCCTTAATTATAACAGGCAATGAGGGCTGTTTACATATTCTGCATCATGGTGGTTACTTTAAGGTCACTTTTGAATGGTACTTTGTCTTTTGATCCCATTAGCAATGTAATTAACCCTCTTGAAGAGCTTCATTTGGTTGGGGGAGGGAACCTCTTTCCATTGATGACAATTATGAGCAGGCTTTCCCTTGTTTTGCATTTGAAAGAATACCAAATGAGAATAGTCTCTGAAAAACCTCTATGCAAATAATGTGTTGAAAGCTCAGGCAGATCTCTTGGCTCTGGCAAATAAACTCTAGGAAGCTGTAAATCAAACATCAAGGCCCAGATCTCTGCTGTAACATGAATATTACCAAGTTTTTATGTTAGTTTTGTGAAACCTTAAACTAAAGAGACCATATCTTTCTGAAGTAGATAGCATCACTGAGCTAATTCAAAGGGGAAACTGAGAGCTGTGAAGATATGGCTATTGTGGAGGTAGATAAGGACAGAAAGAGTTTGAGGACAGACCAAAGACTTGGTTTGTTGAGGAAAATGCAGCAATTCAAGTTGCTAGGTGATTATGGCTTTCAATGCACTTAGAGAGAAATAGGCTAGCATGTCCTGAGATGCTGCCTGTGCAATGGCTAGGGTGAAAGTGTGTGAAATAGAACCCGATATCCTTGAAAATACTTTAAGAAACACAATGCAGTTCAGCTATAGCAATGCTGGTTTTAATTGTCACTTTTCCTTTTCACGTTAACAGGGTTACCGGTTAAATTCTATCTGCAGTTTCTGCAGAAGCAATTAAGAGAACATAGGCAGCACTTTTTAAGGTAGTGTGATCTTCTGTTGCTGCAATCTTCTTTCACAAGACTTGATTTTGCTTTCTTTAGTACTGAATGCTAAGTGAATATGAAGTATGAAAGACCCTTTCTGATGTACTGTGGTGAAGGACAAGATCCCTGGTTGTTAGTGCCCCCCTTGCACTGTCTGGTTGATGTGAGCAGTAGGCACAGAGGATTGCACTTCACGTAGTGATTTCAGTCATTCTGGCTAAGATTAGTATGTACAAGACATAGGTCTGGGGCACGCAGTCAAGGAGCTGCGGCTTGCTGGGAACTCCTCTGAATGGCCTGAGCAAGGAGCTGAATGTAAGCTTTTGCACCCTGTGAGCATGAGTGGTGCATTCTTGAAGCTGTTACAGAGGAGTTACTGTCAGTGAAACTGGAATAAGCAATACATGCAGTAGTCTTTGAAGAGTTAAGTTTTAGCTGTGATAAATTACTTGTTTCCGTATGACTGGATTGTTACAGTAAATGTGTAATGGTGAGCTCAAAACAGCCTCAGCTATGCTATAGGTCCTACTCCTCAACACACCTTCGTTTTCTGCAGTTCACAATTTCCACTGTGATTAAACTTGACTTTAAGTGAAACTATAATGCTGGCAAACACTGGAGAACCGTGGAAGTTGGGCTCCCTGCTCCTTAGTGTTATTGCAGAAAGTCAACCGCTGGAACATGAGCTCACCACACTACAAATTTTTCAGTTTTTCTTTTGTCTTTTTCAGACAGCTGAGTAATTGCCTGTTCTCTTAGGTATAGAGCCTGGTGAATGATTGTCTTGTTACTTGCCTGACAGATGCTAAACCTGCTATAAATTAAGTTGTCTACTTGTTTTACCAGGCAAGTGGGGCTGCATTAGTCAATAGTTGAGCTAATGGAGAAATAGGAGGAGGAACACGGAATTTTCACTGCAACATGAACCAAAAAATTTCGTCCTGGGAGCCTTCACGGATTGGGTTGAGTTTGGTTTGGTTTTGTTTGCCCCTGATGGTTTTGTGTGGGAGTTGATGCAGCTCAAGTGGTAAAGTCATCCTGGATTTCTCTCCATAACTGCTTACTAGATAGGAAACCAAAGAATCAGCATGAAGGAGTTGCTGTTTTTGCGGGTTCCAGCACTACCCCTTGCTGATACAAGGCAGGTTACAGTGCAGAGCTGTCAGCTAAGCTTGGGGAAACTGGATCATTATACTGTTCTCTGTACCTATGTCCACCTCTGGCAGGTGTTTTCTTGCATGTTTTGGCTTTTGAAAGATCATTGAACAGCCGTAGTTCATAATGAGAGCAGAGGCTGGATGCATCTGAACTGATGGTCTTCAACTTGCTTTTGTACATCTTCAAGTTGCAATACTAAAACCACTGACTAAATACTGTGAAACTTTCTTTTACATGAGTATAATCAAATTGAGGACTTGAATATTCAACATTTAATCACGCCTATAATGTCCTGTTTGTCTACAAAACAGTTGCATTCTGCAGAAGGCATTGATTAAACTTCATCATGAAACTATTTCTGTACTTTTGCTGTTTACTCGGCTGTGCTTTTTACCAAACGCGTCATTATCCCTTCCACAACAGAACCTTCGAGAGAGGAGCAAAAGCTTCGGTGGGGGAAAGTGGGGGGAGAGCTTTTGTCATTTTAAATTTCTCACGGATTGCTCAGGGTAGCAAAACAATGAATGTTTCATTATTACCACAATAGATTAAAACATCTGCAATAAATAATGCTGATGGCTATTTGTGATGGCACGAAGTATTGTTTTTGTTCTCTTTTATAAAATTACAGCTCATTAACTGTCATCAAGCAAAGATACCATAAATAAAACAACTAGTAGTGTTTCATTTCCCAGAAATGTGAAAGCCTGCTGGTTGGGAACTTTGAAAAGTTTGTTTTCACAGCTGGAACAGTCAAGTATTGGAATATGTTGGGGTCTGTCACTTCTGTGGTCAGAGAAATTATGAGGATTCTAACAATTTTGTTTGTTCTCTTCACAAAGTTAGTATTGCTCTTATTTTCCTTCTAATCATGAAGTGTTTTTTATTTACACCACAAGACACCTGTATTGATCAGCAAGTGTATATATATTTAAGTACAGCAGTAACTATAGAGGTTTGTTATTTCCAAAAAGTAATTAGAAAACTTAGTCCAACTTCTACTATGTTGCTAACCATGAAGTAGTTGCCCAGATTATCACCACGTTGAACCCAGTAACTTGTATTTATAGTGCTGTTTCAAGAAAAGGCCTAATCTTAACTGCAAGTTGTTTATAATAATCCAATTGGTCCTTCATCAGAGATCACCTCATCTCATCTGAGATCGCAGCAGGTTTATGTGCTCTCAGTTTTCAAGCTGTGAGAATAGACTTGCAGTGGCTCACTTACCTCACAGATGTGCAACAATATAACTTCAGATTTGTTTCCAATTTATTTGCTCTAGACAGGCTTCTACAGGGAAAAAAAGTTCATTTGAAAAGTGAAATAATTAGAAACATACCTCGTTGTCTCGAGTTTTGAATGATAGTTCAAGTTTCCAGCCTCAGATTTTCTCTTACGTGGCTTGATATTTGTGACAGATATAATCATGTGGTAGTTACAGGATAGCTAGGAATTTTTTTCCCTGGCCAGGCCATGAGTTGAGTTCATACTGGAGCCGTGGACTGCACACATGCTGCGTCTCATTGTGGAACACTTGAGCGCACAGCTGTAGACTGCACAATAGGAAATCCTCCTCTGGATCTAACATCTCTCAACATAAAGGCTAAATTTGTATTTTGGCTGTAGATGTCTGTATTTTGAAACAACAGCGAGGCGTACAGAACTCTTTGTTCCCGAGGCAATTTAGAATTAGATTAAAAAAACTTGTCTGGCAGTCTGAACCAAAGTGCTCAGTTGCCTGCACAGTGTAATCCCCCAGTTCAAGGCCCAGCAGACATCAGGTGACAGGTATTTTGTGGTTGTGGGGTTTTGGGAGGTTTTTCTGGGGGGGTGGGTTTAAGGATAGGGATGCCTTTTTTAAACAAAAATAAAAATACAAATGTGCAAAAGAAGGTGCTTCTGTGATCACAAGCAGTTGCATTGTAGAATTCTCTCCTGAATGACAGCGTGGAGGCTGGAAACTAGCAGGAATCCAAAAAAGCTCTGAAAAAATGTATTTAGGACTCCACAGGAGGAGGAAAATAACCAAACAAAAAACCTTAGCACATGTAATAAAAAATATGTCTAGCATAATAAGTGCCTGTAGAGCATATCACCGCATACAGGATACTGATAACTCAGGGGAAGTATCAATTCTGGGTTTAAGTGCAAACACTTTCTTGGACACCTGTTAGGAAGAGGATACTTGGCTCTTTAATCTGATTTACTATCTATTGGTCAATCCTCTTTGTAATATTTACTCCTCTTTTTTGAAAACATGCCCCTGTAGAAAGATTTTCTAAATCAATTTGGAGTTAGGTCGATCTTACTGCTAAGATACTCAGGTGAGATTGGGAAATCATAGGCATAATTTTCTTGACAAATAATATGCCCAAGGTGCCTTTAAAGGGTGAGGAGGCCTATTGGATAGATGCAGGCTGTCTGCCCTTGCTTTTGCTAATGATGATGATAATCCCTTGCAGTTTCACTTCAGGAAGTGCTGCAGGAATATTGACCCCATTTTCCCTTCTCTAGGGCACTGCTCTGATTTTTTGGAAGTGTGGGAAACCTTCCCTTGTGCTCTTTTAAAAATGATATTAAGTTCCAGCTTTGCTGCCATCCAAGGCAGAACTTTGTTAATATCAGTGACATTAACCTTGTAGGGTTCTATTTTGACTTCTACCTAAATTAGTAGTATGGCATAGCCTTTCTATGCCATGTTTTTAAAAATGGATTTTCTGAATGAGAAAAGATTTTAACATGCTTTGAACTAATTGACTTGGCTAGATTATTTCCCCTTTAAATTGTGGAGAAGAAGGGCTGGGATAATGGATGAGGGTCTATGTTCTCAGCAGCATACAGCTATGTTTCAGAAAAAAACAGTCTATTATATGGAAAGGAATGATACATGTGGGGATCGTAAAGGGGGGTGTCACTTGGGTTGGGTTTATTGTTTTTTCCTTCTTGCTCCTTAGTGGTAATTAACTTGACATCTTTCAGACTTGGGTGCAGGTTCTGGCTGGGCTGAGCACATATACTAGCCGTGCTTTTACTGTCTTTTTGTGCATGTTTACAATATTAAAATCTGCATGTTGAGAATAGCTGCTCCAAGTGAACGTGCATACGTCAATGCTGTGCAACACAGCTTTAGACAGCAGTAGTAGCCAGAGCCCTGGAAGCGGTGTAGTGCTACTGCAACTGGTCTGAACAGGGACCTCTCGGCTGCTTCTAGGTCTCCAGCTCCAGTTGAGAACTAGCTAAGATATTTCTGCACACAGATCAGTAAGATACGGTGCAGTGCAGATGTTCTTTGCTGCATGAAACTTGGCAAGACTGTGTGTGGATTAGATTCCAGCGGTCTGAAACTCTTTGAACAAAAAGAGCATCTCTGTCACTTCAGCAGTACAGAGGCTGGTTAGGAATCTCGTGATTTCACAGATAGAAATGGTATACAGTTTCATATCCATACTTACTTAAGCGTGGGAATTGTGGTCACAAATGTTTAATATCATTGATGAACAACTCTATATTGCGTGAACCTATTCACTGATTTGTAAACCTAAAAACTCCTTTGCCTTTAGTTCCAGAAAGGCTATGAAATATGGGAGGAAAATGTCTCTAAGCAATTTATCTTTAATAAAGGGCTTGTCACAGCAGTGCAGAACATATGGATCTAAGGAGAATCTGTGTGTGTCTGTGCTGGTGTGATACACAACAATCCCAATGGACCGTAACTTCATTTACACCCTGAAATGTGCTAGACAACCTGCCCAAACCTGGCAGATCCTGGCACTGGGCCATCTATTTGTACCTTGCCTCAACTATTCTGGAGTTATTTTATCTTCTCCTATCACAACAGATAGGAAGGGAGTAATGTCTAAAGGAACACTTGTTCCTACTGAGCAGTCTAAATGACATCTGTGAGCGTGACATGCAGACACAGCAGTTCCTGTTTGCTGCAGAATCTGAGCTAATTGCAGCTGAGGTTGGCTGAGGACACATAAAACAGAAAGTGTATTTTACATCTTAAGGCTATTAGATTGTTTTTATTCATGTGGCATCCCTGAAAAATATGGTTTGTGTGGCACTTGGAAGAAACCTGCAGAGAAATCACATAGGATGCAATGATGTGTGTGCATGCACAGATTTTTTTTTTATAAATATATATGTGTGTATATATACACATACATAATACAGTTACAATACAGCGTAACAGAGATAAGATGCCTTAAAGACATAGGGCTGAGAGCTGGTATTACTCAGCTATATATGGCCATTCCTGAGGCCCAGTTTACACCTCAATAATCCCAGTGTGCCCTTAGAGCTGAGGATAACAGACCAACTGTGTGTTGTGGATTGTGGGGTTTTTGGGTGAGAAAGTGTTAAAGTCTCTTGTGATGATCCCATGTCTGGGACGATTTGCAGATCAGCTGTATATGATGTGCAAAGGATACTGTTGATAGTAATACTTCTAATTGTCTCAGAAATGCAGAGTAATGAACAAAGCACTCTGAAATGCCAGGAGTAATGAATTTTCCCAGTGACCTACAGATGGCAGACCAATATAACAGATGAGCAATACACTTGAAGCATATTTCTTTGAATATTAGAAACATAGTGCACCCTATTTATGAAGGTTTTCATGGAGAGAGAAGTTTAAACTGGGTTACTAGAAAATGTAAGCACTGATGCCGTTTCTTGCTTTACTTCAGCATATGTTCAAGATCTTTTCCTTTAGGCTATAAAACATGTTCAAAACTAAATCCAAAATTTCCGAGCTGGAAATGTTTTAAGTGTTGTTGAACTTACCTAAAGATGTTGATAACTAAGCCCAAATTTTCAAAGATGGACATGTACAGGAGCACACATAAATTCGTTTGTATGCAGTTTAGACTTCATTTCCTTCAAATGACTCTTTTTTTTTTTTTAAATAAGAATGCTGCACTTTTTTTCACTGACATCCTACTTATGTTTTGTGTAAATCTGGGTTGTTGTTTTTTTCCTATGGAAGACACCAGTAGATGAAACAACAGTTTGCTCTTTATTAAATGATTTAAAAAGTCAAAATTCTTTAAGAAGCATTTGGTCTGAAAGGAAGGAAGACGTATATACAATAAAGCTTTTGTTTTCTCTCCCTCTTGGGTACTGAGCTTCAGTGGATGATTTGATACTCTTTTGCATCTTTAGCTCATAAAAGCTGTAATTCCAGAAGCACACAAAAAAGCAAGCATTTTGCTTCACTTGAAGAAAAATAATTTTAGGGAAAAACTCTAGGAAAATGTGAGGTTTACAAACCTTTTTTGTCCAGTGAATAACTAACAGAAAAGCATCTTAAACTCCATACTCTTTCAAGTGTTTTGGATTTATTATATAATATCATTAAAAAGTGGTTGGAAGAGAAAAGCTGTTGTAGGTCATATCCTTTCCATATTTTTTTTTTAAAGGTTAGAAAGACAAACTCGCAGTAGTTCAGTGTTTTAATCTTTTTTTTTAATGATTGTAGATTGAAATAGGCATATTTAAAATATTGCAAAGGATGGAAGTGATTACAACATGCCGTGTAAGGCCCTACTCAGGAAATTGAAGAACAGGGGCTTAAAAGTAGTCCCCAAACAATGGTCTTAACAGACTCTCTCACAAAATGTTTCAACAACTTTTTTTTTTAACTAGAAAATACTCTGTTTCAACCAAGTGACTGGAAAATATTTTGCTATATTCTTGAACTGTTTTCTATTACGGAAATCAAACAAACTGTCATGATGGATTATTCTTCAGGCAAAGGGAAGGAATGCTGGTTGAGGCTGCACGCAGGTCTGTGGTCTGTGCTCTGCCTTACTGTTGCAGCTAAGCCTGTCCCAACTGTATCCTGATCCAGAAGTGTTATTCTGGTTGCTAAAAACCTGGAGGAGCAAAAAACTCCTAAACCTATTTTTTTGGGACAATATATATATTGAATACACAAAGTCGCAAGAGAATTGTATATGATCTTTCTGAGCTGCTCTTGTGCTGAGAAACCATAGCAGAGAGGAGTTCTGGTCTGCTCTGGCTGCTCTGCATTATCTGTCGTGCATATGTTGGAGCAGGAAAAGAATGAATTTCCCAGGATATTGACTTCAAATGTGACAAGGAAGTGTCTGGTTGCATGAAATCTGCTACAAAGATGAAACATGGAAGAGGCTGCAAAGGTGGCCCCTTAACTTTGCTGTATGTCAATGTAAGAGCCTTGCTCTCTCTGTCATAAGGTAGATGTTATTTGGGGAAAACTATCTGGAAGATCTGCCTATATCAGAAGTTCAAATAAGAATGCTGAGGGAGGGAGGTGATGAGAATTGTGATGCACCCCTGATGTTAGGGAAGATCATCAACCTGGACTCCTGGTTAGTAGTTGTTTTTTGCCTTTTTTAAAAAAAAAACAAACCTGGGAATTATATGCAATCAGAGCAAAAGGGGGGGGTGGGGAGGAGATAATCTTGCTTTGAAAATGGCTTCTGTCATGACACTAAGCTCTGCTGTCTCCTGAGGTTTCTCAAACACCAAGAAGCAAATGAGACTAAGTAATTAAATGCAAAAACTGATCAAATAAGTTCTGCAAGTCTTTGCTGGCTCATGGGAAGGGGCATCTGAATCAATGCTGAGGTGATGAACTGGCATCGTACAAAACGAACAGCATACTGAAAAATTATGATTTAATGAGATTGCAGTCTGTAACTTCCAGCCTCAGAACCAGCAGTTCAGGTGACTAAAATGTGGCTTGTATTTTCTCACACTGTTTCTCATGCTCTTAGAAGAGATAGGTGTTCTGACCCATTTCCTTTCTTCTTCAGACTGCAGAAACTGCTTTCTCTCCCATATGCCAGCATATAGTATTCTTGTAGCAACAACTGTATAGTCTGAGTTACTTTGAAAGGTAATACTTACAATGTGCTTTCCCTATAATATGACCTAGCTGTTACAAAGCAGGAGGTTAGTGAAGATTATAGGAACAGCTGTCTGCTTTATGCCACTCCCTGCATTCCCTGGGCCAAACTTTGAGGACCTGACAAAACAAGGCATATTACAGCCAATATCTTTCCTTCTTAAGGATCCATGTCTACATAAAAATCTCAAAATAGATTCAGCAGTATCAAATCATACTTCTTTATAGTTTGCTCTGACTAGTTTGTCATTACTCTGACATCTCCAGTTTGCAAGCAAAAATACGTGCTGCTGCTTTTCCCAGGCTATTCCAGGGAGACATTTCCCTGAGCATCTGTGCAGGGAGATTGAACCAGAATCAGTTCTATTTTTTTTTCTCCAAAACATTTATTTACTTAGAGTGCAAGGAAAGTGTAAGCCAGTTTCTTGATGTTCTTTGTCTGTCTTTGATTTTTTTTACTTTTTTATACCAGTAAATATAAGCTCTGAGCCTGCAGTTCACTGTGTGCATATGGACAGCTGCACCTGCACGGAGCCACACTGACTTCAGCGAGGCACCATGTAGGCACAGCAATCTGCCAACCCATATGTTGTAAATCTCAGATGAGGAATTTGACTTACTTATGTAAGTGTTCTTGAAGGAGTAAGGTATTGGAAAGTGCCTGTAGGGTGTCAGCAGGTGCCATATGCATTTTCCCACACAGTCTTGCCAATGCACAGCATTCCTGACCTGTAACTACCTTCCTTGTGCATACGTGTTCAAGCTGATGACCATCCAGGACTGTGCTGCTTGTATTGAGGTAAGGGCAAAGCAAGTCTTGCTATCCTTACTCCAGTGTGTAATTGGTATTATACTGCTAAAAGGCAAATGAATGGAATGCAACTTCCAAACTTCTAAACTTCATTGTGTTTAAAATGAAATGCATTGATTTTTGTTGGTAGTTTCTTAGTTGCTTTTCTGTTGTTCTTACTGCGGTTCAGTTTTTCCCAGGATATGAGGTTCTGGGGACAAGTTGTTCTTTACAGCAAGGTAACAAGTAAAGATACTGAGCTGTGAGGGGAAAGCAGCACTCCTAATGCAGCTTGTGAGAAAACACAAGAAACTGCAATCCACCTGTTCTAACCTGGCTTTGCAAGCTCATATGTGTTTTATCCATGTTATCTAAGAGTCACAAGTATGGCTTCCTTGGGTACCAACATGAAAGGAGACTGTACCCAAACAGCAGCTGCTTCTGGCCCTGGGCCAGGCCTCACACATGCAGACAGTCATTCCTTCTGCCACACCCCTCTCCTCTCATGTATCAAACTTGCATCGAAAAGTCTGGGATATTCTTTCTTGTGTGCAGCTTACCCCCGTTCTGCCTTCAGCTATCATCATTCTGTCTTGACTGATGCAATTAGTTCTACTTCAAAATATTATTTTTTTTTTAATGTAGAGGTATTAAAACAATGATGTGCAAAGTACCATGGGACCGAATTCATTGTTGGAAACTGTTTTATGTAACTGAGTTTCGCTATGTTTTTGGGTTTGTCTAGGGTTTGTCTCAAATTTGCTTCATTATTTAATCATGACTAAAAACTGCTGTTAATAACCAAGGGAATCAAAGAGAGATGTATCAAGTTTCTGTGTTTTCAGAAGACTGCAAATAATTATCAGGAGACAGATAATTAAATACATAGTCTTTTGTGTCTGTCAACTGAAATTTCAGAAGGAGAGTCTCTTTATCTGAAGATGTGAAGTAGATAAAAGCATTAGTAGTATATATTAAATAGACTTTTGGTATGCAGAGGCATCTTCTTGTCATGAAAGAGTTAACATTTGTGGAGAAGCCTGTGTTGGGCTCTTTAGTTGAGCAGCCCAAGACTGACCAAAATTCTTTCCGACACTAACAGATGAAGTTTTATTAGAACATAAACTAGACCATTTAACTGCTCAAATAACACAAAACTCAAATGTTCTAGGTAGGCCAGAATAAAAGCACAAAGAGTTTAACCATGACCATTTCCCTTTGTGCTGTGTCCATGCAGCATGTGTCTGACCTTGGTCTTGGCCCTGCAGTAAGCCGGCTGTGTTCCCCACTTCTCCAGAGCAAGGCTGGGCATGCTGCTGCCCGCTTTTCTCGGCAGTCCTTCATCTGCTTTGTGCAGCAGCCAGCTGCAAGCTGTATTCTGTATTTTTGTTTTTGATAGACACTTTCTGTTACAACTTTTAGGCACTAAATTCTACTGCATTCTCTTACAGGGAAATTAAAAGAAACTCTGACAAATCTTTAGTACTGTAATTTTGAAGAGCAGGATGTGCCTAACTATAGTTGAGCAACTCCTTTCATGCTTCCCAATTATCCTGTAATACACTTGTGATCTAATTTCAATTATATGTCGGTAGCAGATTAATCTCTCTTAAAATGCAGAAGAGGCAAACAAATTACTGCCCTATTATTGAGTAGTTTTAGCACAGGTTGAGCAGAACCTAAAGCAAGCCGATGTTGTTCTGAATCAAGGATGCAACCTGGTAGGCAGGTTTATGTGGAAGAGGCTGAGAACTTAAATAATTGTCTTTTCTGCAACAGTGCATTGATCCTTGTCTGAATAAATAATTGTCCTGGTATATGATAGGAGAATAGAGGATCACATATCGTATGAAGAATTACCACGCAGTAAGCATTTCTTTTCTGAATAGGCTTTCGGGGAGACCCGTTTGGTTTTTAGGTTTTCTCCAAAGCTGTTTTGGATAAGCTAAATTACACCCAGTTTGGATGGCTGCAGAGTTTTACCACATGATCCTGAATGTCTAAAATCACTCTTGAATACCCTGGATATCTTTTTTCCATTGGTCTGTGTGCAGTGGCATGTTTGGTTGGGTGTTTTGGGTTTTTGTTTTGTTGTGTGGTGGTGCTGTTTTTGCTTAGTCAGTACACTGAAAACTTTGTGAGAACAGTGGAATCTAGGGGGCGCTTAATGATAAACTGTCTTGCTATGTATTTTCCAATGTGTAAGAGTGAACTCCATTAAAACCAATGGTGACATCTTGAAGGAGCGTTCCTGCTATGCAACAACCGCCATAAAAGGGTGCTTTTTGTGGGCATTTGTACATCTGTTTCCATTGCTGTGCTCTTGTGTCTGTCTCAGTAATTCAATTCTGCTTGAACTTTATGTGGTATTTTAAGGTAAATGAAACAGTTATGATCTTTGCCTAAGTAAAATTCCTTCCTATTATTTTACCATATTGTAAACAACAGTTAATGTTTCTTGAGTTCTTTCATTACTTGATTTCAGACAAATAGGACAGATATAGTGTATGTTCAGATAGTATTTGCTTGGACATGTCTCTTTTCTCAGGAAAGAGCTGAAAACAGCTGCAAACACATAGAGTATCTTTCCTTTCTGCTCTGCAGTTGCCCAGACTAGCAATAGCGCTTTGGCTGTCTTTAAAGACAGAATTCAGTTCTCTAAATGTATGTAGTTTCTGTGATTTTAAGTTGCCTTAGAGTATTCTTCCCAGTTTCCAACTGCTTCTCCAGATTGTCACTGAGCTCCTATACTCCCTGCCTTGTATGTGCCAGCCACACATGGGATGTCTGGGCTAGCCTAGGGCAAATAAAGTAGCTGGAGGCTAGGAGGAATATCATAAGCCATACAAGTATCACCAAGCACCTGGGTTAAGGCAACTGCATGCAATAAAACTAGGTGCATCTTTGTGCTATTGTAAAGCAGTGTCATGAGATACACAGCTTTTTCCTTGATGTTATTTTTTCCAGGCGTAATGATATTCTTATCAAAGGGATGTCACTAGAGTGATAAGTATAAAATCAGGTGTAATGCTTCCTTTGTTTAAAATCAGTGCTCTGAGAAAGAGTAGAAACTCTGATTGGAAAAACTGCTGAACTCCATAACCCAAAAGAGACCCTTTTATCATAGGCTCAAATCACATTCGGCAATAGCAGACTTTGATACTTAAACCACTGAAGCCTTGTTCCTAGTCACCTTTCTGCACTTCAGTTAATAACATCTATACTCTAGTTTCTGTACCAGATGGAGGGAGTCTATATAAACATATTGGAAAAAAGGGTAAAATGCAATCTGTGCCGCCACCGTCCCTCACAGCAATAACTCCAACAGCAGAAAGCTAGCCTGGGATTTGGGAACCTGTCTTGGAGACCATCTACAGTGACCGGTGATGTACAACACGAAAAACAGATTTGGGAGGAATGGCTCTGGTCTTCCATGTGGTGCTAAGCAATGGGGATTTTTGAATGGCAGGACAGTAAATCATGTGTGATTGCATGCTACAATAGTGCTTTTCCATTCAGGTATGGTATAATAAGGAAGATATTAATTGTATCACAAAATAGGCTTTAATGTGCTTGAATTCCTTGTTCCTAGCACAGAAAGTGATATGCAAGTCTACTGTAGTGTATATTGCACAATTTCATTGTTTTATATGCAGACTTTGGTAACTACTAGCAGAGACCTGAGGTGTCCTGACTTCCCCTCATACATCACCCTTGGCTTTAATCACTTATTCAGGCTTTCTTTTGTTTCTAGAGTAAAGTTAGGAGTTGGTATGTCCTTTATGACCTGCCGTGGTGTAGGCCCCACAGCTCACAACGGGAGGCCGTGCTGCTCAGTGGTTCAGGAGGTCGTTCCACTCGAGGAAGTAAGTGCTCTTGCTTAATGGGCACGAAGGGCAGGATTCATCTTTTTCAAAGCAGTTGGAGAGAAGCGCTCTGGGAGACAATTAGGGTTGTTTCTCTCCTGATTACAGAGGGAACCTAGGAGCACCATATTCTTGCAAGGAACTCTGATTCATGTCCACAAAAAAACAGCCTTTTCAGCTTGAATCTCAGGTTTTTTCATGTTTGAACTCAAAACATATACAGTGAGTGAAATAATTTTCCCTGTACCTTGTCAGAATTCTTCAGGAATTTTTGCTTTAACTGATTGTTTCCTGCACTTACAGTTGAGAGGTCTTTGGTATAAGCCTCTGGGTTTAATGTTATTTACTAAACAACTCCATGCCAAATACCTGGCTTTCTGCTTTATAGACAATGTTGTTTGTGCCCATTATAAGAGTTCACTTTTTTCTTTTCTTCTCTCTGAAAAATAAAGGGACTGCAGAAAATAAACAACTGCAGAAAGCAATGGGTTCTGCAATGAATTTCATTAATGATTGCTTACTACAACTGAGTCCAGATGAGGGAAGAGCTTAAAACTAAGACTATTCTTGTGCTTTCTATTAGAAACGCATTCATGGTATTTTAAGTAACTTTGCTGCACCTACTAATTTTAAACAAAACAGCTGATTCCTGAAGGTATCTATCACATATACAATTACTTTCTCTTTGGAATAATCTGTAAGCCCTTATGAGAGGCAGTTTCACAATTTGAAGTTGTTTGCAACCAATGCCTATGTAAAGGCTGCTTCTGTGAGGCTGTACACAAAGGGAAACACTTGTTTTATTTGTGTAAATTTAATTCACATATTATTATGTTTCTTCATTTATTAATTTCTTTTCATAGAAATCTCATTTCTTTGGGCAAAAGCTAAAGCAATGCTGGACTGTACTTAAGCCAGGTTTTCAAGGATAAAAAGTAGTCTTAGAGACAAGAAGAGATACTTTAAGACAGCTTCTTGTATTTCTCTTTGGAGATGACAAGATATCAGGTAATTAAAATGTCTTGCTTTGCAGGGAAGGATCAGGAAAAATTCTTAGCTATAGGCTGATGTCAAGTGACATGGAATGTGTCTTCAGAAGGGGGTCTGTAGCTTGGCTTAAGGAAGTACAGGTAACAGACCCCACCTCATTGATTGATGTGAAAATCTGTTATATATTAGGCATTATACAAAAAAATCTTCCTTTCACTTAGCCTATGTGTGCAGTTGGTCAGAAGAGAAATCAACCTGACCTGTGAGGAAATGTTTCCTATGTCACCAGAAAAGGCTTATGAGGAGGGGAATGTTTTTTGGGGCTATGTCTGGGGCCAAAGCTTGGAATAGACCCTTGGAGGATCCCAGGAATGAGTCCCCATTAAGACACAAAATAGGACTTTCTTTCAGTTATCCAGCTGTTTTGAGCACATTAACTGGTTATCATGTTAGTTGGCCATATTTGTTGTTCCTCAGGAAGAAAGATACGCACGATGCAACTCTCCCTCTGTGCATTTAAGCAATTATATATTGCTTCAGAGGAGATCATGGCCTTTTCACTTCCCCTGGTAGCAGAGGAACCTCCAAGTTTAGGTGTCTTGTACAGCCAGACACTGAGAGGTCTTGTCTTCCACAGACCCATTCCTCAAAGCATTTGTTTCCCTTTCTGTAGATCCTAGTATGTATTTGCCTGTGCAGTTTCTAATATGTAAAAAAGTAGTAAAAATAAGTGATCTTAGTAAGCCCCTTCATATTGCCTTTCTTGTGCTTTTTCTGTGCTACCTTTCACATTATCCCTAAATTTTGTGAAATCTAGTGATGAAAGGACTAGAGGCTAAATATTCCTCCTGCTTGCCAAATGTAAATATGCTCCATTCTTATCTCTGTTTGTCTTCTGCTGGTTGTCATCTTCTGTCTCTGAAAAAAAGATTTTAAATTTAAGAAAATTGGATTGTTTAGAAACATTGGCATTGGGATTTTTTCTCTGTGCAGGAAACTGGAACATGAAAATATACATAAAATAACTTTGGATATCTGTAGGAAAGTGTTACTCCAGGATAAAGGTTGTGCTAAAACCTAATCAATATGAACATGTACCTGTGCATGTATGCTTAGGGAAAGGGACTAAAAATTCATGTAAAATGCCAAGTGATTTCTTGATTCTTATCTGATACAACTTTTGAAGGTAGAACCATATTTTGACTAAAAAAAAATCTTCATTACAAAACTTCTGATATTTTTTTTTTTGGAGGGGTGGAATATTTTTTTCAAAAAAGTATACTAGCTCTTATCTTAAAAAAAAAATAAAATAACACACAGACTAAAACAGCATTAGAAATATTACACTAAGGACATCCAAAATCATGCATTTGAAAAAAATGTAAATGATGTCACAGGGATTACAAGTACAAATTCTTCTTTTTTTTTTTTTTTCTCCTTTTATGAGTAAAACATCCAGAAGATGCACTGAGGAAAAATAATTTTAAAATAACTTCACTCTTGGGGCTTAAAGACAGCCCTAAATAATTGAGCACTGTTGTTTAGGTTATACTATCACTGACATTGGAAATACTACCCATAGTGCACATTTGTGGTTTGGTTTTCCCATGGAACAGATCTGGAGTACTTGTGAGAACAATCACATGAAATTATTTCATTCCCGATTTTTTTAAATTTTTTTTAGGATGACTTAATGGTTGAAGACTTACTATAATAATTACTTACATATTTAGTTTACATTAAATCAGCCTCAGAATGGGGTCAAGACATCGGGAAAAGGAAAATTTTGTGGTTTGGATGTTAATATTGATTTTTTTGTTTTGGAAGTACTTCAGCAGATAGAGATGGAATCCCTTGAATGCAATAGTGGAAGGAGAGTGGTGAATAGAACACAATTTTCCTTCTTACTGCATTTGTCTATTGGGAAGTAACCTCTGTGAATAAAAATTACTGCTGATCATAAAGTAATCTCATGTATACAAGCAGATGCAAGACTTCTGATATCTGTTTCTGGGTAAAGCACATGCATGCTTCTTCAAAGTTTATTAGTGATTGAGGGTTATTTCTTTCTTACAGAGAAACTCACTCATATAAAGTATTTTCAATCTTTTAGAACTTAATGGCCAAATGTTTGTCTTGATGCTAGTAAGGAAGGTTTAGACTGGAAGAAATGGTACTTGGTTTAGAAAGCAGAATTTGGAAGGAGGCACCAGGAAGTCAGTAATATTAAAAATCCCAAATGCTAATTAGAAAACTTTGAAACATTATTTGAGTGCTTTAAGTATGTCATGGCCTGTGTGCTAATAGTAATTTCTCCAAGCTTCTATCCACAGGCAAAATATGCTGAAGCTTTGAGATTCTCAGTTTACCTCAAACTTTTCATGGTTTTACCAGGATTAAGAGATTTAGGAATACAAATTTTGTGACTAACATCTGAATAATTGATAATAGAGTTAATATCCTATACTGTAAAGAAACTTCACTGAAAACACCTTTAAGAAAAGCTGCTTTCAATACAGCAATTTAAAGAAAGAGTAGTGCTAATGAACAATAAACTATATGAAGTTTGAAACTCAAATGAAGCAGTGTTGTTGTAAAGCATGCTACACTCCAAAGGCCAACCCTAGGATCCAGTATAACTTGTTTCTTGTTTATGCCAAGAAAGGAGTGTTGGAGAGTTACAGTCCAAACAGCATGTATGGTGAACAGATTTGCATTTCAAATCCATGTATTTATTCCTGCATGCTCGCATTTCCCTTCTCTGCATGTCAATGAGGTAAATAATTCCCTATCCTGCCAGTACTGCAATGAAAACAAATATGTTTCTGTGACCTTTTGCTCAAATGGAGCTCAGCCTGCATCAGGGTACTCGCCAGAGCATGTCAGTGCTGCCCAAGACCTGCTGCAGGGCCAGAAGGCACAGACCTCCAGGTAGCTCCACCTCTGAGAAGGCCAGGTGGTGGTTGTTAATGCAGTTTACTTTTTCGTTGAGAAGACTAAGTTTAAGTCAAGTTTTCATGATGCTTTAGTTCTGGGGGGGAAGCTGACTGGAACCTGAGAAGAATTTGTACCACTAGAAGCTGCATGCCTGTGAGGACCACTAGAAAAAGGTCAAATGGTAACACAAAAAGAAAACCTTGTGAAAAAGACTATGCACTGTAATGCAAAATCCAATCATCTCGTACAGCTTTCATTCTGATTTGCTCACCAAGCTTGTTTTGGTTGATTTGTCTCGATACTTGGTCTCAACTTGCACACTAGACTTGCTGCCTGCTTCTGAGATGCCTGCAGCCCCCAGTGCTTCTCTACAGGTTCCAGGCAGACAAGATTGGCCACCTTCCTGAGGCCCAAATCCTAGGGCCTCCCTATGTCTCTTCCTTTCTTCCTCCATCCTTCATTATAGATCCTTTTCGTACGCCAGCTCTAGCTGTGGTTTGTCATACAGTCTGGATTGATGTTAGTCATATCTGACAAGGATTTGATTGCCATTTTTGGTAATGAAAACCTTAATTTCATTTAACTTTGGTGAAATGATTGCATTGTCCAGTGCTGGCATTCCCACTTCCTCCTCCCAAAAGAAAAGAAAACTAACTTTGATGTCATTGAGCAGTGAAAAGTTTCTGTTCTAAAATATCGTAATTGCAATAAAATTGCAAGAACTGGTTATTCATACTGTGTGAAATAGAAACCCAAAAATCACTGGGCATGTATTATTGATGACATTACTTTATGCGAGAGGAATGCATAAATGAATTTTCTCAATGTTCTTTCATTTCTTCAAAGGAATGACTTAATCTGTGTTAGAAGTTGCCAAATTCACATACAGTGTCTGTGATTTTACTCCCAATAGTTAATCTGAGGATAATTAAGGGTGAAAAGATATATTAACACGTTTTTATTCATTGAAATAAAAATTAAGTAAAACCCGGCTTTCCCATGTGAAATGTTTTTTAATTTTGAAATGTCAGACAATGTTATTCCAGTGCAAACAAATATTGGCCAAAATACAATGTTTGTCCATTTAAAATATTTTAACTGTCTATATCTCTTAATGTGAGCATTTTTATTGGTATTATAACTGCTAATGTAATAAGTAAATATATAATAAATAAGTAGTAGTTACTCTTATAAATGATTGGAAAATGTATACTAACATAGCAGGTGTGTAGTGTTGTTTAGAGCCTGATCTTCTGAAATAGTGTATTGCTTTTTTTTGTTAAAATCTCCTGAAATACAATTATGAAAATTGATTCATGCAGTTGAATAGGAAAAAATTTTGTAATTACTGCCTATTTCTATTGCAAATTGTTGCTGGGATGCACAAATAGAAAAGTCACACGAAGGCAAATAGCCTTCATTAGGAGATTCACAGAAAAGAGGAGGTGAGGGTGTTAATATGCAGAGGTGAAATTTGAATGTTTAACTTTCCCATGATTATCAAGATATCGGGAACACCCAAAGTAAAAACATCTCATTTTCAACAGCTCTGTTCGTCCTTGTGATTTTTGTGTTCATACAGCTGACTGTTGGGTTCTTGTTTAATTTGTCTTGAGGTGGCCAAGGAAGAGATAAATATATCGATACTCTGTATCCAGGGCAAATTGACTTGCCTGTAGTAAGTGCCATCTGCTGCTGAGACACTTCTGAGGTGATTTTGTTTTGATTTTTCTTGCAGAAAACAGTTAGGTACCTTAAAGATCAAGCATTTGTACTTAAGTGTGCCCATCTAAACGTACAAGCTGTAACATGATGTTTGCACAGTAACGACATAGCATTGATATACGAGAGGTCAGGACTGAGGTTTGTGTCAGACTGAGTGCAGACCTGCTGGTGCACGTTTAATGGTGAAAATACCAGACTCTGTACTTGGAGCAAGCTGCGAGCTTGTGTATGCTCAAGTATTACTGCTCAGCTGACAAACAATAACTTATTAAATTATGACAGCTTTCTTGTGATCACCTGTTTGTACCCAAGTACAGTAGTTGCTGTTCACGCACGTAACTAAAATTCTCATCCAGGTTCTTATATGCATCTCAGCATTTTTTTTTTCTCCCAAACTTTGACAAAAGTATCTTTCTCTGTTCAGGTGTGGCATGTTGGCTGTAGCAAAGATTTGGACACCCGGTGACAATATAAACAGCAATAAAATTGAAAGGTTGAAGTGATTCAATTTGATATTCATGTTGTAGCTATATATGAGGGCCCGCAGACAGTCTGGTTCCCATACTGTATCCTTAACCTTTCCATATTTCAGTGTTATCCCTCTGTAGTCAGATGGCTGACAGAAACTATTTTGTAATGTGCTGTGAGTTTATGTTTGGTTTCTGTGTTTTGTTTTGGTATTTTTCCCCCTTCTCTTCAGACTATGGCTGAAAAAGTGCTGGTTAGTCACTTAAATATGTTCTAACAGTAGCATCAAAATAAACTGCTTTTGAGGTCTGTAAAGGAGGAAGCTGCTGTCAAGCCTGAAATGTTTCTGTTTTTCCTACTCTAGTCATCTCGCCCGTGCTCACAGTGTCTTAACTCTGTTCATATATAATGCTTTGCTACATATTAAACTAATCCAGCTTCTCTTCATTTCAATTAAAAAAACCCCGAAACAAAACAACAAAAAACCCCAACCAGTGGAGTTCTAATATGTATCCAATATCACCCACCAGGCTGTTTCTGTCACCTTTTTTTTTTTTTTATTCCCTAAGACAAGAACCCAGGTAGGCTATCCATGCCTCATAAAAGCTCAAAACTTATTTCTTTTCACAGCAGATCTGTTTTTTCATTGCCAAAATTTTACTGGCATATTCTTCCATCGAGTAAACATGAGGGCTATTAGCAATTCAAGAGATAAAAATGCTTTTATAGGCTGCAAATGAATTTAGAGACGTTACTTGGTTATATATGGAGAGGAGTCCTGGAACTCTTAAAGGTCTCTGCTGGTACCAGTGCTGGAGTGAGGCGTTCAGCCCTCTCACCATTTGACAGCACTGATGATGTCCCTCTCCATTAAGAATCAGCCATCAGAGCTGCCAGTGGTGGGTCCTGTGAACTCCTACACCAGCGGAAATCTGTGGCGTGGAGGCTGGTGGCACGTGGAACCTATGACAAAACTTATAAACTCTTGCATAGAGTGGAGAGTGGTGGACTTGGGGGTTTTGTATCTGCTCTTGAAGATGGCCTGTCTTCTTCCTAGGGCAGTACTCAGTCTTGCAGGCACCAGCGCCTTTGTGTCTGATGTTTTGAGGTTTGTTTTTGTTTTCCAGTATAGATAGTAGGGTTGCATAAGAGAGAGACTCGTTCATCTCCTATAAAAAGCCACAGAAACCAATCATGGATAGGCTGTTGCTCTTTGGTTGGATTTTCTTTTTGTCGGTTTTTTACTGGGGTGCCAGTTAGATACCTGCCTGGCAGATGTACAAATTAGGAGGGGAGGGGGAGAGGAGGACTTTCTCTAGAACCATAAGAAAAATGCTTGCTCTCCTCCCAAATACTTATGCATACACACACACACAGAGCCCCTGGTATTAGGAGGTGGGTTAAACCTGTTTCTACATACCGAAAGAAGTTGTTCCCTCACCTCTGTTTCACTCTCCACTTCCTGATTTACTCCTTTGAAATGTGAAATATTGGTGTTTTCATCATGGAAACTTCCTTGTATGGAGATTGAAGTAAACTCAGTAATAATATAAACAGATGAAAGTGGTAGTAAGCCATTAAAGTGTTATACTTGCTTCTGGTATTTGTGTTGGAAAAAAGTCTCTAAAATAGGATTATAAATTGTGATGTAAATAGTTATTTTTGGAAATGTATTGTGTGCATGAAAACTTAGTTACTCAAAGGGTAGCTGATTCTGAGAAAGTCACAAAGGTGACATTGTTTCCTGGTGGCACAACCGTAGTGGCATAAAAATTGGTCACATTTGCAGCAGTCACAGTGAGAAAGCATAAGTAATTGAACATCTGATTTTGCTGTCTTGATCCCCTGTTTTGCTGTTCAGGAGATGCAGTCTAGAAGAGTTCAATTTTTTTTATATTCTGCAGAGTTGGTGAGATGGATTTCCAGAGATGGAAATCAAAGGGCTATGCAAAGTGCTTGATATTAGAACTTCAATTTGTCACCTCTTTTGAGCTTGGTACTATACTGAGTTTCATCTTAATGCATTATAGTACACTAAATATGCTGTAAATCTGTCTTTTCCAATACAACAAATGTATAGAAAACTTGCTAACTCTTTGTGCATCTTTCAACTGATACGTGGATGCTGTTTACCCAGGCATTTTTATACAGGAGCCCAATAGTAAAACAAACAAAATGGAGACATCCTCACAATGGGAGAGGAAGGTTCATCTCAACAACCTGTTTCTGCAAATGCCATTAGATGGAATGTAACATCCAGATGTTGTCTCATGAGTTTAGGTCATATGCAAAACATTCCAGTAGTAATATGATTCCACAAGAAACCATAAAAAAAGAATAAAATCTCATCAAGAGATGGTAAAAACTTATTTATTCTTAATTGCTGTGATAGGCCCTTTGCCTCCTATTGTCAGTTCAAAATTCTTTCCTTTTGTGATTCGGGTCAGAATACATTCTTGATGTATAAACCCAGCTAGTGCAGTGGCCATCTGATTGGGTGATCTTGAATAATGGGGAGTTTGGAGTCAATTTAACAGTGTCTTCCAGTTTGACAAATATATTATCCGTATTTTTACCTCCAAGTGTATGACACTTTGTCTTTTGGACATAAAAATTTTAAAATATTAAATGCAAAACATAGTTTGGACAGTGCTGTAAGATCTCGGAGGATAACACAAGATAATTGTTGTAAAATCATGGGGCTTGGCATTGGAGAACATTCCTCATTCTTCCCAATATAGGGCACTGTCTCTTAAAACTTCCATTAAATTTAACAATTGTAGTTTTGTAGGCTCTTCCTCCACAAAAAAACGCCAAAAACCCATATACCTTCCTCTCCTTCACTCCCATCATCCCCAGAAAAAGGAGTAGTCAGAAATGAGGCTATCCATCTCTCCTTTTGGAAGAGTCAACTGAGTTCTGGTGATGCCCCAACCTTGCAAGATTAGCATTATGATATTTAACATAATTAACAAAATGCCTGTCTTAGTGCCAGATGCCAATCCCTGACCTGATGCATGGAAGCAAATGTTCCCATGGTTGTCTGCTGTTCTTCACACAGCAGAAAAATTCTGTTTTTGTTTGTATAACTTGGTATTAAAAATGGTTGCTCAGGCGCAATGTATTTTCATTATGTAAGGCACTGTGCAAATACTTCAGTAAATGACGAGAAGAAAACTCCTAATGAGAAGACAATTAAGCTTTCATGCAATTCTTGGAAAGATTTACATAGTCTTAAACTACCTTTCCATGAAGTCACTTGTGCGTGAAGTTCTCAAAGAAGTCATGCCACCCCAGAAGCATGTTTGGAGTGAAGCTGTGTTGCCACATGGTGTGGAGCAGACGTGGGCCTGTAGCGATCAGATCTGTTTGTTCCCCTCAGCAAGGCATGGTTAAGAATTTACTACTTTGTCCAACAAATTTCTGCTTCCTGAGTGGAAGTTATTAGTATTAATAGTTAGAAATGCCATTAGCAGCTGGTTAAATAGTAAACGACAGCTTGAGTAGTGAGATATGCATAAAAATGCACTGTTCTAAGAAAAGGAGGAAAAAAAAACACAAAAAGAAAAATCCTCAAATATACCCGTGATTATTGATGAAGGTCAGACTTATTCAAAGCAAGTACTTCCAGGCTGACGTAATATCTTCATGTTGATACAGGTATAATTAAACAAAACCTTTTGGTGGTGAAGAGAAATAAACCTTTATATAAGGATTAAATGCTGCAGTACTGTTAGGTACAATGGTATCTAGTACAGTCGGTCAATCTTTTGGACACATTTCTTTTCCCAAATACTAAGGAAGAATGAAACTAATTATGGTGTATACAAGATAAAATTGTTGATCTAATGTTAATTTCCCTGTGTATTTCATCTCCCATTAAATGTGGATTTACATTTTTATTGGTTTGGAGGTCATTATTTGTGTATTCTGTGGCATTGGTTTTCTAAATTGCAACTTTGTGCTTTCAAGCATAGCCGTTTTCATTTGAAAGGGGATATACTGAAAACATGCTAAAGAGAGCCAACTGTTATACAATGCTTTCCAAAGCTTTTTCCCAGGACTTAATGGCCATCCCTTTCCTCTGACCTGGAGTGAAAAAAGTGTCTCTCTTACGTAAGCATAGGTCTCCCAAACAGAAAATATTATTCGGAAAAAGTGTTATTCTGGTTTTGTTTGCTTTTAAACTCATTGTGATTTAACTTGGACTAAAACCACTTAAACTGTTTGGGTTTACTGGGCAGGGATTGTTGAACATTTTAAGTGAGCATCTGGTACACATGCAACTGTGCCATATGCAATCCCAGTGTCTTTAGAAGGTGAAAGGCCAGTGTAGTGGTAATTTTGCCCTCTTTGCACCAGATGTTAAAGCTCTGCAATGTCCCTGAGTGACCATTAGATCACAAGCAGCTGGGATTGGTGGTTTATGTTTAATTTATTATCACACTGTTAATCTATCTGACTGTCAAAACTCTCTTCCTCATCATTTCCCGAAGTCCTTATATTTTAAGGACAATTTCATTTCCCTTATGACGGATCACTTTTATTTTGGCTATATATTTACATCGATGAAGCCTGGCATACATCTTTTTGGGGATGGTATTGAGAGTAGCAATATACAAATCTAACAACTTATTAAGCTTTAAAAACATATCTGAATTTATTTCATGCAGTATGCTATGGATTAAAACATATCTCCTACAATCACCTTAGTGTTTAAAAAATTAATAAATAAATCAACAACAAAACCCCCTAAAACCAAAATCCAATGTGCTTCCCCCCCAACCCAACAATAGCCCCCCTCCACTGTAAGTATTTTTTCCATTTGCAAGTATATTTAGATTTAACTGGTTTATTTCTTGGACTCTGGACTGGAGTTGGCTTGTTTAGTTTTGCATTTGTGTTTTTATGTGGACAGGGAAGAAAGGGAGAGGGAATAATGGGGGAATGGAAGAAATAATGACACTAATAAGGGAAAGAGGCTTGGAGTTTGCTACTGGTAATTCTTTGAATATTTTAAGATGACAGTGGGGAGAAAATGACCACGCTGTTCTAATTTATTTTACCATCAAGATGTTTTCTTGCTTCAGTAGTTCATAGGCAAATTTAATAGCTTATTGACTTAAGCACTGTGGCCTTGACTTACCTTTAAGGGAACAAAAGGGAAAAACAAGATTTCCATGTATTTGATACCTGTATTTCTTCCCCTCTAACTCTGCCTACTGCCATGCCAAATATCTGTAACACTTGCTAGGGGAAAAAAGCTTTTCATAATTACTATTTTCTCCATCAAGTGAAGCCTTTATCCAAATGGGATGTTCATTACACTGCTAAAAATTATGTCAGAATCTGCAGGATTAAATTACTCTTTGCCACTGTTCTAGTTTCTGACACCTCCACCTCCCCATCAGTGCCAAACCTGCAGGCCAGATACTGTAGGAATAGGTGATGATGACTGGATGCCCATCACTGGAAGCACACAGCACTGTATCACACAGAATCACAGAATCACAGAATCTAAGGGGTTGGAAGGGACCTCGAAAGATCATCTAGTCCACCCCCCCTGCCAGAGCAGGGTCATCTAGAGTACATCACACAGGAACGCATCCAGGCGGGGTTTGAATGTCTCCAGTGAAGGAGACTCCACAACCTCCGTCACTCTCACAGTGAAAAAGTTTTTTCTGATATTCACATGGAACCTCCTATGCTCCAGTTTAAAACCATTGCCCCTTGTCCCATCATTAGTCATTACTGACAAAAGCTTGGCTCCATCATCCTGACACTCACCCTTTACATATTTGTAAACATGGATGAGGTCACCCCTCAGCCTCCTTTTCTCCAAGCTAAAGAGACCCAGCTCCCTCAGCCTTTCCTCATAAGGGAGATGTTCCATTCCCTTAATCATCTTAGTGGCTCTGCGCTGGACTCTCTCAAGCAGTTCCATGTCCTTCTTGAATTGTGGGGCCCAGAACTGGACACAATACTCCAGATGTGGCCTCACCAAGGCAGAATAGAGGGGGAGGAGAACCTCTCTTGACCTACTAACCACCCCCTTTCTAATGCACCCCAGGATGCCATTTGCCTTCTTGGCCACAAGGGCACATTGCTGGCTCATGGTCATTTTCGTGTCCACTAGGACTCCCAGGTCCCTTTCTCCTGTATATGGTTTATATCCTCAGCAGGTCTCACCCACTCTTTTAGCTGTAAGAAATTCATAGTTCCAAAGTCACTGTTTGCTTAGGATTCAGTGTGCATGTGCCCAGGGTGCTGCATTCAATGATAGCTTTCAAGTTTTTATTGAAAAAGATCTGGTGCTCTTACCTCTGGCAGACTTCTCTATCAATGTACCTGCTTTCGGGTATTGCCAGTCTTTCTGGGTTAAGAAGATAGAAACTAGTACGTTTCTGTCAGTGTCCTGTCAGAACGGGTATTTCCACACTGCTGTTCTTGTCTGAATAGGCTTGTGCACTGCCACTAGGATATGGCACATCAAAAGGTTTTGGAAATGGAGGGAAAACTTATTGGTTCCTTTTAGGGGTCTGAATGATTTAAAAGAAAAGCAAAGTTAAGCAAGTTTGGAAGTCCTTAGAAGTCAGGATTTCAGTTTTCTGTGTGCTTCTGGAAAGGTGATTCTTCTAAGTTAGCACATGCATGGATAACTGATAGCAACCATTAATCTCCAGAAATCTGTCATCTGTATGTTGGATATATAGATTTTTTTAAATACTAATTGAAAACCAGCAGTATGCTAACTTCTATGAGTTGGCGTCCTTTTTTAGAGCATGAAGTGCTTGGGCATTGCAGTGTCAGCTGATGCAGTGAAATTAGGAATGAATCTAAATCACTACTGTTGAAATTTTAACGGGACTGAAAGGAATGTGAATATATCAACTAACAAAATACAGCATGAGTTCTGTTTTCATTGCTTGAATATAAACTTGTACTCTATTTTCTTAGTTGATATAAATTCGATAAAATCATTCCTAGTGATTTGTGATGCTCATTTTTATTTACACTGTTTATTATACAAAATGCATTAATCTTTTCATGCAAATATTTTTTCTATTATTAATGGCAAAAAGTATTGCATAAAAACTTGGGAAAAGTATTTTGTTTTTTCACCTTTATGAAACTTCTTGTGGTGAGGTCACAGTATCTTAAAATAGTGAGTTGCCTAACTTTTAATGTTTACAGCAGTGTTTTGCAAAATTGGTGATCTCATTACTCAAAAAATATTTTTGCTAATTTACATTAGGTTGAATGCATGGAATTTTATGATAAATGTTCTGTTTCTGCAAACATTATGACATGCTCTTAATAGAGAGCAGAGATTGTGCAGAAATCTGCACAGATGCACAGTGATTCATATTTATTCACTGGGATAAAGCTGCAAAGATTACCACAGCATTCTGTGTGTTTAATACCTAATAAATATTATGTTTGTGTAATTACTTGCAAAATAATTTGTAGAGAGTTTAATGATGATCACTTTAATGCAAATGAGATTAAATTTTTCCCTAAATTAGCACTTGCAACTCACTTGGGTCAGTGGCCAAATTTTAATTACTGTTAAATGTGTCTACAACCCATGTAGTTTCCATGCTTCTTTTCAGACATACCAGAAAACAAGGTCTCTGCCCAGTAAATCTTGGCAATTCTGTTTGTTCTTATAACTACAACTAACTATATTTAGATAAATGCAAGTTACTATTGCTGTGATATAGAAAACATTTAAAAAACAAACCGTTAGCACATAGGAATTCTCTCTTCATTTCCTAAAAAACAGAGATGTGCAGAGTGAGGCTTAAAAACTATAGGTCTGTAGAGACAACCTTCTCTGAGTGGCCTGAGTTGTCTCATTGTTTAAATAAAAATCTGTATTTTTGAGGATAGTAGAAGCTCCTGGGAATGCCTTTTTTAGCCAATGCATTTGGAGTCATATTGTATACAATGACAACTTTTAAGTTTGTATTTATAATGCTGAGTATGTTTCAGCTTTCCACTGCAATTATAGCCAATGCATGAGAATCATTGGGGGATTTAAGAAAGGGGGGTTTGTAGTTAAACAAAGTAGGATAAATTGGGTATGGAATAAATTCTAGCAGCACAACTGTAGTTGTTTTTGAGGGTTAAGTGGTACACATATGAAAGTTAACTATAGTAATAGGGTTTTTAATATAGAGTGTTAACTAATTCTTAGGGAATATCTGTCATAATTGTTATCTGAATAAGAGGAAAAATCATATTAGTCTTTTAATACCACCCCAAAAGCATGATACAGAAGAAAAATCAATTATTATAATTTAGAAGAGGTAAAGGGTATTAAAATGGATGTGATTTCTTTGTATCGTGTGTTGCAAAAACTCACGATTAAATTAAATCAGTGTAGAAAATATCCCCAGAACTGTAATGCTGAAAACATTTACTACCTCTGATGCTAAAAAGAAGCAACACACACAAAAAAACTCCCACAGTCCTCCAAACAACAACAAACAAGTCACCACACCACTTATTTGTGCACCTTTCTGTCACTCATAGATGACATATGTGATTTTGCATTGTCATGTATCTTCAATTTCAACATATCTGTGAGGGTTTTTTACAGAAATCCATTATTTTTCCCGAAATATGACTTGCTACTACAAATTTTAAACCTTATTACTCTATAATTGACCGGTCTGATACAGTGTGAAATTGTCCATAAAACAGTTAAGACTTCTGTTTTACCTCTTTCCTTTATTTGCCATTATCTGCCTTATTCTGAGGGCCAAGCATTGAGTCCTAATGTCTCAGGACTTGGGATGAGCAAAGCACACCCATGCAGTACAATGAAAAAGGCTCAGCAATACCCGCAGCTGCCAAACAGATGAGCAGTTTTTAACGGAGCTAAGATTCACAATGAAACCTGGGCCCAGAACTAATCAGATCTAATTAAGACAGACATGTTATGGTCCAGTACTGTTGAACAGGGTCAGGGTTCCTATAGCTCTAAATGAGGCATGTTATAATTATGATCTAATTGAAAAGCTGGGAGTGATACACAGAACCTGTGTACTGCAGGGTCTGAAAGAAAAGTTGCTCTTCAGATCCTGTTGTGTATTTTATTAGATTGTTAATGCTCAATTGGGCAGCTGTGCATTTAAAGAAAATAAGGTGCATGTGACAGTTGCACATGGTTCAAAGAAAACCTATATGAATTTTCAACATCTTTTTGGATTTGGTTCATGGAGATCTAAATACACAGAAATAAGCTTTGTTTTGTTTCGTTTTGTTGTTTGCTTTTCTCCTCACAGTTTATCTTGATATACAGAAAGGCAAAGGGCTCTTGGGTTCTTTTATCATGATGCAAAACCACAGTGGAGGTTTTTCAACGTACAGTATGTGCATGCATCAATCTGCAGTATGATATATGAAATTTGGGGGCTGTATTTTCTAGATCTCATCTGTCACTCAAGCAACCAAAATGCCATGCAGTGGCTTTTTCTTTCTAGAGACTGTGGTGCCTTCATTTCTGTTGGAAGTATGACTTGACATATGGTCTTATAAATTATCATGCCTTGCCATGGATTGTGTCCTGCACAGTTCCGATTTCCCTTTTTTTCTGATGCAGAATCTATGTATTTGAAATAATTCATTTCTTTTTTATAAAACTATTCAATGAAAAGCTTTATTAGAAAACAGAAGTTCTCACTCCACCCTGAAAAGTCATTCATGCATACACTGACTGCATAGAAAACTGCTGCCGTTGTGAAGTGGGGAGTTCTGCTTTGATCCAGTGTGTTCTTGCAGGGCGCGTGCATTTGTGCACATGAATAAGAGAGGTACTGACCCTAAATCTGCACTGCTTATCATGTGTTAGAGGTGGAGATCACTGACTTTTTTCAATCTACAGGGACTTCCAATATCACAAAATGGGTTTTTTTTTTTGTTCTAGATTTTCAAGATGTTTTTCAAAAACATTCCTAAAGAGTTCCTTTATTCTGCTTTTTACCCAAATTAAATTTGAAAAGCCTTCATAAGCTCTGTGAAGACTTTTCATCCTGCAAAACGATATGGCCATAAGATTTGTGTGGTAGACTAGCCTTGGCTAACAGTCAAATGCCCACCCAATGACTCATTCACTTCCCCTCCTGAGTGGGACAGGGAGGAAACAGGACAGGAAAGGTTGCACATCAAGATGGACAGGATGATGGCTTGCCAGTTACTGGCACAGGTAAAATAGGCTTGTCTTGGGGAAAATAAATTAAATGCATTGCTAATTAAAAAGAGTCAGGTGTTGAGAAACAAAGACAAAAGCTAATACAGCTTCCCTCCACACTGCCCCTTCTTCCCAGGTTCAGCATCACTCCTTTGCCCCTACATCAGGGAGTGGGTTTGTGGGGAGGGTACAGCCAGCACATAGCAATTTCTCCTTGATGCTTCTTCCCTCTCACAGTTTGTCCCTATGCCAGTGTGGACTTTCCACAGCCCACAGTGAATCTCTGCTTGGGCATCATGGCACATCTCCTCCTTCACTGACCTTGGTGGTTGTTGCCTCTCCTGTTTCTCACACTTCTCCTGTCACCGCTGGGCAGAGTTTTGCCCTTCCTCACCCAGGTTCTCCCTGAGGCACCACCATGGTGGCTGTGGGGCCCAGCTGTGCCCTGCACTGGGGCGGTTGGAGCCACCTGGAACCAGCTGTGTCCATCATGGGGCAGCCCTGGTCTCTCTTCACAGGGACCCCTGCAGCCCCTGGCCACCCACACCCCATACATACTTTAAAAATGCTCTGACTCACTCTTCTGGTAGTAGCCAACTAAACAAAGAGTTGTACAAACTCTGTGTCAAGTAGTGGCTGGTGTGTGAAACCATCTCTAGCTGGAAGCTTTTTCTTCAGGTTGTTGGGAAAAATTTTACAGGTTCTGCTGTGCATGCCCTACATCTTGTCTGCTGACTGTGCCCCCATCAGGTAATCAGCATAGTCAACTAAATGGCAAGCTAAGCGGCGAAACAAGAAAAGCAGTCACTACCTTAATAAAAGCTCAGGCTGCTTCTGCCTTCTATGTATTTCAAGCGAACAGGATAATTCTTTGATCTGCTGCCAGAAGGCTCTCTCTTTCCTATCTTCCTAGGGCTGCAAAGCAGGCTTGCCTCCTCACTCAGAGGGGATTAGCCAGCCTGGGAGACGGCAAATAATTATGTCGAACCGCTCTTGTGCTGATTTAGCAATAGCTGTGGCTGCCTGGAAAAAAAAAAAAAAACAAAAAACAAAAACAACAAAACAAAACAAAAAAACTAAAAAGAAAAGAAAAAAACCCAAAACAACCAACCCAGAATTGCACACAACTGCATTGATCCCATCCGCATCCATCCTTCTGGAGTCTTTGGTTTGAATTTCAGGATCTTGAATGCCTGAGGAGATTCGAGTGTGTGGCCAGAGAAAGAGAGTGTGGATATTTATAGTTCTGGCTGTCTGTCAGTAGTGCAGCCATCCCCACCGCCCGCCGGACAGCAGGAGTTGGAGCGAGCTGAAGGCAGGAGGGAGCTGTGTTAGAAACAGCAGCTGTTTGAGTTTGGTCAGTAAACCCTTTGCTCCGATTTGCTGCGCTGCCCGGTCTGTGCCAGCGGCTTCTGTCAGCTCTGCAGCAGCTACAGGAGGCCGGCAAAGGCAACCTGAGCAAGGCTGAGGTAGCCAGCGGCGGGCAGCTGCGCGTGGCTTTTCACATATCTCCTTCCAAGTAGGAGCTATGTCCAGACCTGCAGGACGTGCCTGCTTCCATTTGTTTAACACCCTGCTAGATCTTTGTGCCACTCCTGTGTTCTTTCTTTTCTTTCTTTCTTTCTTTCTTTCTTTCTTTCTTTCTTTCTTTCTTTCTTTCGGCACTACAAGCTAAGCCTTCTTGAGTAAAGCCTAGCTATTTTTTTCAGCAGGTATGAAAAGGATCCCTGTCACTCAGTTATAATCCCTCTGGGTAACACTTTGTACTGATGACTCCAGATACACTGTAAATAAGTATATTTAGAACGAAAGATGCAGCCTTACTTGTCAGTTGTTGCTAAACAATGTTCAATACCTTTTGTTCTTAAAAAAGTTCTCGAAGAATTTATTCTTTCCCTCTCCTGTCCAGAATTATAAAAGCCATACAGTGATCAGATGTGTTTCAGTGATTGACTATTCCAAGAACATAAGGAGAAGAGAGCAGATAATGATGGAAATCAATGCTGTATAATAACTGGTTGAAAAGAAAGTCTTTTAATTTAGAGCACTTATTTCTATTAAAAAATAGAACTTTTCACAGGGAGCTATTTGTAAAGTCAACATCCCTTGTGAAAGCATAGTGATAAATACACAGGTGGATGTTTCGATGTTCTATTTAAAAAAGCTCTTACAGAGATTTGCATAACAGTTTAACTGTTTATTTTACTTAGTATCATAAAGAACATCTTTTTTTTATAGTACATATTTGTTCAGACAATATTCATTTTAAGAATTACAGAAATTAAGCTCTTACCTCCTTTGCACCTCTCCAACTTTCAAAATACTCTGAATTTTGTGCACAACAATTTCAGAAGTACACATTTAATGTGATATAACACCCCATTTTTTCTCTTATTTTCTACAGAAGTTGACATTCTAAAATGATTAGCTATTCTATCTATTGCTACTCTTTCATAGCCCCTTCTATAAAGACACGAGAGGTTAAGAAAGAGGTTAGATGAAGACAGAAGAGGTTAAGAAGCTATTCTTTGATTCTTCAGCTGAATAGATTTTAAGAGATTTTGCCAGTTGCATACATTTTCTTATAATTAATTTTCATTAATTTTGAGCTGCAACCACAAGAATCTTGATCTCTGTGTAAAGGCATGTGCAGTTTTGTAGATTTTCCTGTTCTTTTTTGGTATTCTTTGTGAATTGAGTCTCACTGCTCACTTGGAAAAAAACCCCTGGATTTTATTTTACGTGGGTTTTTTTTTGTGTGTGGATTTTTATTTTTATTTTTTAATGAGAAATTCACATTAATAACACATTTCTTTGTGACTACGCCTGCACAGATTAAGGCTGCTATGAAACTTACCCTTCCTATTGACACAAAGGTCTGGTCTATCTATAACCTACAATAATTCCTAATTATTCCGAATGTGTCATGTGTCAAGTGCTGATAAACTTCAGCATTACATTCTTTTCCACATGAGTTATCATCAATATTTCATGTGGGCTGGCAGGACATAACATTTGCTATTCTGTTTTCCTTCCACTGTGCTTTGTTTTGCCTCAGTGAATTACAGTGGAAAAAATATTTAATATGTGTGGAGGACTTTAGCTGATACGGCAGGCTTCTGAACACTGGGTCTTCACTGGTGTGTTTATTTTGGGGGGGGGAGTTGGGCATTTTTTTGCTTGTGGTGTTTTGTTTTTTCTTCGCTTGGTTGGTTTTTTATCTGTGACTCTGCTCAAGTATGGGCTCTATCTCTCGTTTGTCCTGAGCGTCTTCTGTCTATTGAGGACACTCATGCCCAAAAGAATCACTCTGAAAGCAAGACAGTGCACACAATATTTGATATTAGCTCTGTGGCTGTAGAGTGGCTGCAAGATTAATGTCTGTTTGAAAGGGAAAGGCTCAAAGGAATGGCTGAATAGCACTGTATGTGCAAACCACAGATCAAGTTAAGGATATATTGTGTTTATTTCCCTCACAGGCCAGTACCTGGAATGCTGTTACTTGTTCAAGCAGTTATGCTGTTTGGTGCTCTTAATCCATAGCAAAAATGTCTTGGTTTTGGTTCAAACATAAGGCTTCAAGAAGCTAACACAACAATGGATGGATCTAACAAACTCCACCTAGAAGTTTCTTTCACCAGGCCTTAGTTTTTCTGAAAACTACATTACTGGGCTTTAAGACCTGGATCATCCTTCTCTCTCCATGTACATTCCAATCTACTTTCAGTTTCAGTTGGATTCAGGTGGCCCTATCTGTAGGGGTTACAGTAGAAACAAGAGAAAGTATTCTACTTACCCGAGAACAATTGGATTCCAACCACACTATAAATATCATTAATTGCAGTAGTCATATAGGATGATGGGTCAGGAAAAAGTAGAAATATTGATGGGTTAGTTATATGCATGCATCCTGTTTCTTTTTGCTCCAGAAAACACTCCTAAGATGTGAAAAATACAGGAAAAAGTGTGGTTGATTGTATTTCCTTGGAAGTCTTACCAACTCTCAAGTAAAGATTAGTATAGATTCTCAACATAAGAAATGGAAAAAAAAAGAGAGGGGGAAAAGGGATTTCCTGTCTTTCTTGAAGGAAAAGTGGGACATTGAACTTCGATTGCACTATTAGATCCTAGTGTGTCTTCCCAGGGACTTGGGGAAGGCACGTCTTGGGGAAACAACTGTTCTGCAAGCAGAGAGGAGAGAAGGGAGGATAGTGTGTCATACAGACATGTGCTCCACCACCATGGCTGTCTCATCTTAACAAAGAAAACATCCCTTACACAAAAGGGTCTTGTGTAAAAGCTATTATGTTACCTGTTAAAGCAAAGCAATATACTGAAGACTTGAAGTGTCCTTTCTAAGCTGGAAAAATTAAATTATTTGAAAATAAGTTGAAAAAATAATTTACCTTCTTGGTCCTAACCCTAGCCTTAACTACTTAAAGAAAAATAAATCAGAGTCCTGAGATGTATAGGTAAACAAACAAACAAAAAATCAGTCATGCTCCTATTAACTGACATGCCTGTCACAGAGGGAGAATTATTCACAGTTTGAAGGAGAAAAATGTTCCACACATACCTGTCAATTAATTCTTAACTAAAAAATGCTCAAGTAGCCTAATTGCTAATATTTGTGTGTATGTATATATATGTGTGTGTGTGTGTGTGATAGTTTTATCAGTATTTTGATCTAAGAATTTGCTCTCCATACTTAATAGAAAAGCAAACATACACTATTAACTTACTTTTCAGAGGATTATGGAAAATAAGTCCTGTAGAGTACAAATGGCAAAAAAGAGAGGGAGGGGAAGGCATTTTATGGTTGCTGTGTAGTATTATCCAGATAAGGATGTCACAATACTGGTTGTGCAAGAAGGAATATTTAAGGTCATTTCTTTAATTTGGCCTGAATGTGTAGAGGTGGGGTGGAGGTGATTTTTCTTTAGTGGGATATTTTTGGGTTTGTTTTTTTTCCTTTTCTGATTCTGCAGTTGGTTCAGCAAAAGGTACCTTCAGATCTGTTTACCACCCAGAAATCCATAACCAGTTTCTGAGTATGAATGCCTTATGATGGTATTATCTTCTACATACAAGGCTTGCTTTCTCTTGTTCTTTTCATTTTGCTAAGCCCTGCTTCTGTTTAGCAGGTCTAGTAGTTCAAGTAAAGCTAGAAAAACTACATGCTGATGGTCTGCTTGACTTTGCCCTTGTGCATCCAGCAACAGGATTTGTCTGCGTGAATATGTTTGTAATGATATGGATCCATTGGCCATGAAATAGATAGAGTTTGATATTCCTGTGTCTGATCTGGGTTTGACAGGTATGTGATCAACTTATGGACTTAAAATTTTAATGGTTCACTGTCCTCTGCTCAAAAATAACTGTTTCCTTCATCCATCAGTTCTGGAAACAGCAAGAATAAGTAGTGACAGATTTCTGCAATGTGATTGTTTCTATTGTGCATTATGCAACAGTTGAAGAAGTGGTGGAATAATTTGCATAAAACTTGATTTTTTGAGCATTGCCCCTGGAGAAAACAAAATGCTAGGACACAGGCAAACAAATCCAGTCATTACTTCTCAGATTTGTAGCTATTGCATTGTTGATCAGCAAAAGCTTCCTTAATGAAGAGCTCTAGCATAAGCAGTAATTGCTGTACTTTCAGACTAGTTGCTGAAGGGACAATTATTATACTACTTACCAAAAAAAGTAGATAATTATTAGCTTAACAGGTAATATATGTATGAAGTGTCTATCTTTGCTGCTGACTAGAATGCTTCATCAATGAGAGGATGCCCTGTGTGACAGCCAAGGACAAAATGCATTCCCTCAGAGTAAGTGGTAACACGAAAGCTCAAAATGAAGCTTCTGGGGAGTTTTATCCCATACAATTCCTGAGGAATTCCTCCACTAATAAAAGTAAGGGAGCCATCTCTGCCTGGAAACAGCATCATGACAGCTAAAAGGTACTTTGACATTTACGTAGTTTATATGTAGAGAGCAATTTTTATTTTTTTAATTGATGCAGTCAGGAAAAAGAAAGAAAACAACTGATCCCTTCAAGATCCTTCAAAATGTTGAAGGCAAAATCCTTTCATACAAAATTTAGAGACGGGGAAACTGACTTCATGGAATTTAGAATGTAACTTCAGGGAAACAAAAAGTAGAATGTGGCTAGTGAAACAGAGCTGACTTTGTTTGTTTGTATTGGGTTCCTTCCCTCTCATTTGTTGAAAATTCTGAAGGAAAGCGTGTAAAAAAGTAAGCCTACAAATTACTATTATGTATTTCAAAGTAATGCTATGCTGTACCCCATCTGAATCCCCAAGGTTTTCATCCTGAGATAACCAAGTAGTTGTGTGGTATCTTGCCACTCTTGTCTTTTTGATAAAAATTGGGACGTTAAGACAATAACTGACAATAGATTATTCTTCCTTTTAGTTTAGCTTTCCTTCCAGTATATACATTCTGTCCCTCAGCCTCCTCAGTCAGGGCAGTTGTTTAAAAAAAAAATAAATAAAAACCCCACCAAATTTCAGTTCTTATTAATAGCTTCTATTGATAGCAGTTTTCATACATTTTTGTTTGTTTGGTTGGTTGGTTTTTTATTTGGTTGGGGTTTTTTTGCTTTAGTCCAAATCCCAGTTCCAGTAAGCACTATTACACATTAAATTACCTCTAAACCCTGAAGACTGTAGTAAAGTCTTTAATCTCCTTTAGCACGTTGAGGAGGGACACAATTGGATTGGCAATCATTAATGAAACATCTGTATAAAGTGCTGTATCTTGCTCCCCTGCTCTTCCTTCAGTCCTTTGATATTTGTAGGTTTTCTTATTTCTTTGCCAAAAGCCATCCTTTCCTCCTTCCCTTTTCAGAGCTACTTGCACTAATACCACTGCAGATTAGTCAACTAGGTTTTCAAATTATACCATTCAAGAACATATCAAAACTTAAATTCAGGTCATCCTTTGCCTTAAACAGTTTCAACTGAAGAGGTGCAGAACGTGGAGATATTCAAACAGTCAAACATGTATATTTTCTTTTTAGGGTCTTTGAAGCATTACACTTTATCAGCATGTTGTACAAAGATGCCACTGTTGATGCCCGCTTTCTGGCTTCAGTGGCTATTTACATATCAGCATTCATACACGACAATAAAGTCTTTGTCTGTCACTTCCAGATTTTAGATGTAAAATCTAAGAATATTTTGTGGAGTCCTTTCCTTGAGTAAACTATGAAATTTTCTTACATGTATTAATGTAGATTTTTTTCCTTTCCCTTTTCCATGTTTGTTTTTTGTGGTTTTTTTTTTTTGTTGTTGTTGTTTTTTCAACCCTGAGTTGAGCTTGGCACGTAAAATTCATAAGGAAATTACTTGTAAGAGTATATTAGTGCTCTGTCCTTTTAAATGGCTCTAGCTGTTGTATCTCTGTAGTTGCAAATACATTGATCATGCCTCTTTCCTTGCCTGACCTCCTATTACTGAACGTTTCCAAGCTAGCTTAGTGAAAGACTTAATGTCATGAAGAGATGTTCCTTAAACAAAAAAAAAGTGTTCTTTTTTTGTTAAGTAACCCTGCATATGCTCTGCTACCTCATGTAACTCAAGCAGGAGAATTTTCAGGGTCAATTATATGCTTAAAAGCTGTCTATGCTCATAACATAAAACTTAGAGACTCTGCCAATTGATGAGATTTTTGCTAGAGCTTCAGAAGTAATAAATCCTGAATGATAAAAGGTCATCAAATATAAGACACAACCATTATTACCTATGTATACCTGAGAAGTATCTCAGCTATGCTACTACATCATCCAGTCACATTCTGGTCTTAGAGACAACTTAGTTATTCCTTTGCTTATGCCAATTTTTGTGACTATATTAAATATCTGGAGGGATTATTCTTCCCCTCTAAAGGAAAAGCTATGAAATCCTGGAGGAGTCATTTCCAGCCGCCATGACTTTGGCCTTATGAATATCAGCCTTGATCAGTGGACAGTGTAATGTTGTATGGAGTCTCCCATGAGAGTCCAGTATGTTAAAAAAGCAGATTTCAAAGACCTGTCAGAATGAGCAATCAGAACTAGATAAACTACAATGGCTTCTGAATTTTGGACGATATGAACTCCTTGACAATTGGATCACTTAGACATATTTCCTATACCTTTTTCTACATAAACTTTAGTTTTACTCACCTCCCTCAAGCCCCACAACATCATAGTATTTCTTCTTCAACTGAAAACAACCAAATAACTGTAGCAAACTAATTCTTCAAATAATGGCAAGGTAGGGACAGATAGCTTCCTTCTTTGAATAGCTGGGTACTCAAGGCTCCATTATCTAAGATACCATTACACTGTATATGTTTCAGTGCAGCAAGGTGGTAAATAGATCAGTGTATTCTGAATTTTTTCATTATTTTTTTTTTCACCATGAGAGAACTGGTACTTTATTTACAAGTGGTGTTCATTTTTCATGTCATTGTTCCCATGGGAATTAACATAAATCAGATGAGCTCAAATGTTCTAATTTCAGTGTGGGACCAGCAGCTGTTTCCCAGAAGTTCAGACATGCAGGACTGAGTAAGTCACCAGTCAGACAGGCAAAGTCAGCTATATCCAGTTTCATGCCAGGATATTTTCACACTACATATGCCCATTAGAGATTATGATAACAAAAGGATTGTGTGGGGCTTCCGAGAAATTATGAGTTCAAGTAAACAGTTATGTAATTGTCTCCCTCACACTCTGTAAATCATAGTGGCGTAAAAATGCAATCTGTGAGTGACCAGGTCTTTGGAGGTATGCAGCAGTGAACTGGTGAACTCATGTTTGAGTCACTGAGTAGTAGCGAGACCTAAACCACCTTTAGCATTTCTGTAGAAGCAGATAAACAAATGTAACATGTGATTTTCAATCTATACTATCATAGAATAACAGGTTGGAAGGGACCTCAAGGATCATCTGGTCCAATCTTTCTTGGCAAAAGAATGATCTAGACGAGATGGCCCAACACCTTGTTGAGCCAAATCTTGTGTCCAATGTTGGGGAATTCACCACTTCCCTGGGGTTATTATTCCAACCTAAAAACGGAATTATTAGAGCAGCTGGGAAGAGGTAAAAAGCTTTTGCTTTACCCTTCTGGCCCGTGACTGAACTGCACTTGTGGCATAATCCAAAGAAAGGAGATAAGCCTTCTACAGGCGTGTCTTGGGAAGTATATATAGACTTGTCTTTGTCCCTTCTGGGGTCAGATTTTCCTGGGCTGCCTTTGCTCCACATTAGCTCTGATTTACTGACCAGCATGTGGAAAGAAAGCAAAGGCAGAGGAAGGAACCTTTATTGCCTATTTTACTGATCAAAGGTATTGAGTTGATTTGCTTGAATATTTACTGTGTATGTCATGTGGGAGTGTGCTGTGTTGTGGAAAATCCTGCAGAGCAGTAAGTTAAGAAGGATCAGTTTTGAGCTGAGTTGAACCTCTCAACTTAAGACTCAGTGCCCAGACCCGGTGATGAAGTCTTCGTTCTTATGAAGTCTCTAAGATTCTGTCTCTGATACAGGTAAATCTAGGATTTGTCTCCACCTTTGTGTTACACATATGAGAATGGAGAAAGAATAGATGAGAGAGATTGGTGAGCATCTCTGTCTTCCAGTTTCACCATCACTTTGACACAGATGGGGTCAGATCCTAGGTTCACATGCAGTAGAGTGTATTCATCATAGTGTTTGTCAAAAATCTACAGCATTTACCTACTGTAATGTAAACATAGTTTGGTCTTGAATTTTGGCATTTTAAAATATCCTTAATTAACAACATTTAAAAAAATTCAGTATTAGGTTAATGTAATGCATACATTTGTTTTACACAAAGTATTGTAAAAATGTCCAATCTCTGTTGGTTTATTCATACACTGTTTCACAAAGCACCAATACAACATGGCTGTTGATTTCTGCTTCTTTGTTTTGTTGAAGACTTCCATTTACAACATTGATATTTCTGCTCTTGGACACAGAATGTTTTATGGCAATTTGTCAGTGGAAGGGACTGCCAGTTTGAAAATGGTTATCAAATGGCACCACTCTATTGAAGGACAACATTATGGTTCTAATTTACTGATGTGTGGGGTGCTTTTTTTTTTCAAAATAGATGTATCTTGAAAACTATGTCTCAATTAAAGATATACTATGTATAAATGATTAATTTAGCCATCTAATGACCAGATCCTTGATGACATCCAAGTTATTAGCATTTTTTTCTTTTAAGTATATGCATTACTTATAGGGGAAAAAAAATCATTTCCAGACTTATTACTTCAATACTAATTGGAATTTACTGTAGATTTACTACGTTAGGCCTGAAGGTTCCATTTGGCTATTTCATTAGTATGACTGATCCTTCTTTTACAGAAAGAAAGCATTATTTTACCTTATTTTATTGACTATTTTTCAACAGTCTAGCTGCAGTGGATCTATCTCCTTGAAGTGTATGTTTGTGTAATCATCTCCTTTTTTTTTTCTTCCTTCCTCTCTTATTTCTTTTATTTCCTACTCCAAAAGCAAAATGAAGCAGGATGAGATTGATTAATGTAGGAATAAGGAGTCTAGGCAGACTGCACTTCTGTTGACTTTTGACTTTGGCCTAATAGAGATATATTGGGATATTTTAAAATGGCAGGTTGGGTCTAAAGATTAATTTGTTGCTTAAATCTCTCCCTCCTGCTGGTCACAGAGCACTAATATAAAACATTTAGTAAACAGATTTGAATTATGCATTCATGGAAGGTGGAAGTTTGAGTAGTTGTTTTCATATGGGAAAAGGTATACTTTAAAACATATACTGGGATAACCAGGCATAATTATTATATTGCAAACAAAATTAGAAAGTGTCATGCTCAGGATGGGATAAAATATTTCTAGTTCATTACCAGATTATGTTACCAATCTGTTTAAATAATCAGAACTATAGCTAAATCTATGCATGAATAGAAATATTACTTACGCCTTTCTCTTTAGTGTATTTAAATGGTAACTAATGATATTTAAGACATATTTGGTAGTACTACCTTTATGAAAGCATAAAGATGACTTTGTAATAGCAAAAAAGGTAGTCTCTCCTCATTAGGTAGTGCTTGCACTACTGGAAAAAATCTTAAAAATGAAACATGATCAGATACAGGTTGTAGCCAGGTAGATTTTGAAACCTGCCCAGACTGTTTAGGACTAGTGATGGCAAGATTCACTCATCTGTACATACAAATTCTGTATCTGTGTCAACATGAAGGCCAATAACGAAGGACAGAAAATATGCTATTGTTTTCTATGCTTTTGTTTTCCTTGTCGGGGGAGGTGAGAAGTCAGCAGTTTGTTCTGAATATTCTTTGATTAATTAAATTAAGAACTCAATGACTATGCACCTCAAATTAGGGAAAGGAACTATTTCTTTTATTCTGAATTGTGTCTGTACATCTTGGTCTCAGTTGCCCGTAAGAATGGGCTTCTTGTATCCATGTAACAGGCTGTTCTCACAGCAATTAGCCTGACCGATGATATAAAAAAAGTACCAAGTATCAGTGCCCCTTTTTTTGACATATGCATGAGTGGTGCAGCAATAATTGGTTGAATAGTTGTAACATTACCTCGCATCTCTGTATGTTCAACAGCTATGTTCCTGCTTGGAAGACAAAAGAGTAACTTCNCCAAAAAAAAAAGACAAGAACTGCTGATATGCACTAAAAGACATAATGTTAATAATACTTGCAACACCAAGTCAGGCAGAAGGTTGAAGGTCAGGCTCGGGGGGCAGCTGTGAACTTCTAAGGGAGCTGGTTCAATAAAGAAAACCACAGTGCTGGGGGCAGGGGAGATTTATTGCCAGACCAGTGGATTCTGCATCTGCTCTCTTTAGTTTCATATGGATCCAAAATCAGAGATTTGGATTGCTTATCAGCACATGACTTGGGCTATTGAGGAACAATTCCCATCTGAGCTTGTTTCATTCTGTCTTATGTAGGTAGATAATTTATCTTTGTATAAGGCACGGACACAGAAAGCACTGTGGGACTGGGATTTCGTCAGTCTGGATGGTGTGTGTTTGCACCAGCAATGTCGTGATTTCTGTGCCAAGTTGCTGACAGTGTATTGGGGAATAATTTCTGATGTTGCTGTAGCTAGAGCTGGACTGAAGGAAGGAAGCTAATGCTACTAAACAGTTCCCTGCATGTTTCATCCATCTGCCCTAGCAGCTATTGAGGAAAAAAAGGAAGACCTGCTTCTCTCTTCTCTTACTAGCAATGACCTGTAAATAGCATGCAACTGAGCACCATTTATGCAGTTTTGGGGCCTTCTGGCATGTTTAGGAGATTCCTCTTTGCTGATCATAAGTGCAGGTACTTTTAATTATAGAATAATAAATATATAGTTTCTAAATGTAATGCTAGGTAAAAGGTAATGTATTTTGTGAAGTATAGCTGAAGAAATTCCTGTATGTTTTTAAAAGTAATTTTAAACAGAAAGAGAACTGAACTCAGGGTGCACTACAGATAATCAGAATCCACTAATGCTTACACACACATTTATTAGTAAGATTAGATCTGGTATTTAAAAAAAACCCAAACACCTACTTCTTTTTCAACCACTTAAAATAAAAAAGAAACTTTTTTTTCCATTGTGATTTTTTTCTTTTTAATAGATTACATTTCAATGGCACTACTCAACTATAACTTTGTGATAGGAGCAAAAGTTACTACACTTGAGCACATCCAGTACTTGAAAATATGCTTTGAATTAACTTGCCTTATTTGTTGCTGGGGGGTTTTGCTTCCTTTTCTTTTCAAAGGCACAGTGCTGCTTGAAGATTTCTAAAATTTCTGGGGAATGTGCTCCAAGGATTGTTTTTTTTTTTTAAAGCATTCCCAGAAGATTGTTTTAAAGATATTTCCCTTCAGGGTTAGCAGGTGTGAGGATGAAATATCCATGCCTTTCTGCAATATCAGGTTTAAAATTTCTTAAGGGAATGAAACTGCAACCAAGCTGGTTAATAGTTTGCTAAACCCTTTAAAGCCTGGAAGTTAACTGGGGAAATGGAGGACCATCAGTGTGAGATAAAGTCCATTTGGACTCTAGCTTCTCTTTACTAATTGTAAACTTTGAAAAAGCTTGGATCACGGCATGCTGGGCAGACTCGGTGTTTGAGAGAGGCTGTTTGGTGAAGTAGTCCAACATTTGCTCTTCAACCACTGCTCCTTCAATGAGATATGTTCCTATAAAGCCCATCAAGGCCTGTCCAGTCTGTCCTGCTATCATTGCGATGGCATTTGATCACTTGGTTGCAAGGACAGCAAAATTCAGTAGGGTTCCACCAGCCCCCAGAGGCTGATCTTCTGCCTTATGGGGTGTTGGAAGTGTTATTGCATTATCACTTTTAGTGCATATCAGCAGCTCTTGTACAATTAGATGGACTGTCACTCCAACTGGCAGCTGAAAGTAGTATTGTTGACTTGTGTTGCCAGTGTAAATTAAGTAAAAACATGACAATGCATGTTTGATCTAATGTTGCCTTTTAAATTAAACCTGTCTTCTTTTAACTCTTCTCACTTATTATCAGAACGATTACTGTATCATGCAAAAAGAACACAACAATCTGAATTCAGCTGTGTAGGAAGGACGTGATCTATTTGTGTACTGTACTGAATTCTTACAATGATGGGATTACCTGACTTGAATGCAGCCACGTTATGGACAGTTCACTAAATTAAAGGAAAGCTCTGCAAATGGTATTTACCCTTTTTGACCGAATATTTCAAGCAATTATAATTTTTTTCTCCATACAAAGCCAACATCCTGCTTATAATTTTAAGAAAGAGCTGTTTTTCTGAAATGCTTCAAAATAGACTGTTCTAAATTCTGCTTGTTTTTGTTTTTTTTTTCAAACCAAACAGAGAGCTATTTAATGATTGTATTAACCACCCCAGTAAACAAACTCCCTCTTTTTCCACTTCTATCTTGGAGATGACAGTGTGGCCAGCTGCCACTACATGTGGGGATAGTTTCTGTGATATGGACACCTGTCAGCAAGAAACTGAAAACCACACAGAACACAAAACAGCTGCCATGTGTAATGATTTAATATTAACATACAATAAGGAACCGGGGCATATTTCTCTTTTTGTATGGCACTACAAAATAAATGATGTGGCTAAATCACTTGTGATATCCTCCAGTGTTTGATATGCACTGTCAAGTGTTTAATAAATAAAATTAAGACTACTTTATGAACTCCTGGGTATATTAGATTTTAAGCCTCTTTTGCTATCTGGCATACTGCAGAGGGTAGTTTTTCCTCTAGTCCTGCATACTCAAAACCAACTGCCTATTTTCTAGGACATGCTGTAATGCATGCCCATGTGTGTCAGACTGGAACTGAGCCAGTGTCTTATCCATCAGCATTAAGAGCGTGACAGGGAGCTGTACTGTGTGTGCATGTATCTGTAGACCAGAATGTTATTGCACAGTATTTCAGGTCTACTTATTTTTTTCTACAATTCTGTTGCAAATGTTCCTAGAGTAATTAAAAACAGTATTTCTAGTCTGATAGTAAAGCTTTACTAACCTTCCTTGCTTGCATAAATTTCATACACAACTGTCATGCATTTTCCAAGTCTTGGGACTGTATCCTAGAATAAGCTGCTCTCACTTGCTTGGATTACTGTTTCATAATTTCATACATCATTGGAAGATGGAAGTTGAAAATATTGAATGATGCTCAGAAATGCAATGTAACATGATAATAATTAAAATATAATTTTCAATTAAAAATAAGAAACAGTAATAGTATTGTCTCACAACAGATTATTCTAGGGGTAGTAGAGCCACATTTCTTAGGTTTTCTGTACAGAGGTCAGTGCTTTTCAAAATTGCAGGAAAGAAGTTGTATGACTCTTATTCTCAATGACACTCTGTTTTCTTCCCCATCTGCTTCTCTAGCAAATTTTTGGCCATATACTTGAGGGTTAGTTAAGTCAAGGGTGGAGCATGGCAAGCCAATTCTCATCTTGTTTTAAAGCTAGCTTCAATAGTTTGACATTGGGAGTGTTCCAAAATACATCCATTTGTACAGATTGCCACAGATGATTTAGTGGTTAGGGAGGGTCATGCTTTATTTTGCTTTCTGTTTAATTTAATTTCTGGTTTTATAATTTATAGTGAAGAAATCTAAGAGATCTGGTTAAAGCCCTTTTTTTTTCTTCTGTATAAATATTGACTAAAATAGTTTTAACAATAAATCAGTTTTTAGACTTGACAGAATAAGCTGTGTATTTCTAATCCCTTCAATAAGGGAAAGTCTAGCACTGGAGTGAGAGAGTGGGAGAGAGGGAAGCAACAATGTCATATAAACTTGGAAATAAACCAGTTCTGACCTCACAGGAATGTGAAATCCAATGAATCTGATGGTATCTTTCACTGAGGTCTGTGACATTTTATGAAAACTCACTGGATAATGTATGTCCCTATAGTCCACATTTTTTTTTGTCCAGTTTCTTTGTACTGTATGAGATGGTTCCATAGAACACATCCAACTACAGGTTCACTGCTTTACTTCGTCAAGCACACCATCTGAAAACCAATTGTTTGTAGATTGTTGGTCGTCCTTCCTCTGCTCACTAGGCTGGAAACAAAGTATAGAACTATTCAACAGTGAATGTATTTATTTTTAGTGAACTGCTTCAATTCAAAAAGCTATGCTGAAAAGCTAACTTATAAAAGCCCTTGAGATATTGATTTCTTTATTGCTGGGCTTGGTTTAAAAAATACATGGGCTACATGTTTTGCTAAAATAATGTGGACGATTTAAGCGATTGTATTGATGAATTGTGCAGACTCATTCATAAAGAGGGTTTGTATTTACCTAGTTTTAGGGTTTTTGCGTGTATTCCCAGGCACAGCTCCTTAGGGGGAAAGTGTTGACTACTCAGTGATGCCGTTTTTCACATTGAAGGGTTGCACAATTTGAGGAGGATAATAAATGTGCCCGAAGTGACAGAGCTGACATCTAGAAATCTGGAAGTGTTTCTGAATAAGCTATTCACAGGTTACAGCTAGGTTTTCACTTGAATCTATAATACGCTAGTTTTAGACTGAGTCAGTTCCAATTCATTTTTATACAGATTATACCTTCCTAAGCTTAATTACTATTCTTTTCCTAATATGTCCCCGAAGAGCAGCTATTTTACTGCAATTACTGGAAATGAAAAGGAGAAGAAAATTCAGTGACAGTAAACTAGGCTCCTCAACTGTACGTATTCATTTGGGGATCTGTTTTTCTTTTTCCTCTGCCGAATGAAAGACAGCTCCTGTGTCACTATGAATTTAATAATCAAGCTCTTAAGAGCCATAGAACCAAATTCTTTCTTGTTAATATCTTATTGACATAATTAGAGATGGATACTGTTGAATTCAACTCATTTTTTGTTACAGTAGGGTTTAAGAAACTTTTCAAATATCAAACATTAAAGTGTTTTTGATGTAGATGCAATCATTTGTTTTACCTCCTGACTTTTTCTGGGAAACAATCTGGAGTAGAACTATTAGATGAAGTTCTTAATGTTGCATTCATGAAAGAGATTATTTTAAATATCTTCAATTAGTGGTAAGTAGCTGCGTGGAATGTACATCTGGAATGTAATTAGTAAATGAAATTGGGGCTATACTGCATGACTACAGATTTAATCCAAATATTTATGTGATACTATCCAACTTCCCAAGGCAAAATCAGAATGGTAAGATTTGAGCTCCTGACCACAGGTAATAAGAAAGTTGATGAAATGGTCTTAATCTTAAAGATGGGTCACTTTAGATGTCAGTAGAACATAGGTTGTCTTTTAGGCTGCAAACAAAAAGTAGAAATCACCACTAAATTTTTTTATATGTGTATGTATATAACTTCAAAGAGCTGTAGCAGGGAATCAGTGCTCTAGTCAGGCTTTAGCCTTGCTCTTTTTCTGTCCATGACTCACAGTAACCTCATTCTTCGTTGCTGTCTCCTCATGTGCTAACTTACAGGCCCATTCACTTCTGAAAATCATCTTCCTTACCTGAACTCTGGTAATGCTGCCAAGGTGGAACTAGTACCAGGACAGTATGCACTTTGTGATTCCCATCCCACTTTCAATTTCTGCCTCAGAAAGACAAACCTATAGTGTTATATTTTTAAGGTGTTCAAGAGCTTAGTATCCAACAATTTGCTGTTATTTAAATGCCAAAGTTAATAACGTTTTTTTAAAAATGCTGCCCTATCTTATTCTGACCGCAACACAGTTATGGTGTTAATGGCAGAATTTGGGTTGTTGTGTCTTCGTGTCTGTAGGGAGTAGGACCTGAGCTTGGCATTCTTGGGGTTCAGCTTTCACTGTGGCTATATGTATGCTTGGTACAGCTGTGGTGGTGTAGGACACCTAGGGTAGGCTGCTGCTCCCCAGATTTTAGGATAGTCAAGAGCTGCACACAGTGTGCAAAGAGCAGCTGCCCAAGACCATAAGGGAGCCTTTTTTATTAGATGACCATGAAGGTCACTGAGAGAAATCTTGAGAGAAATGACCCTTTTAGTCAAATAAATTGGCTTTATGTGTGAATCCAGTTCCTATCAAGCTACATTTTTTTAAATACTTGATGTTTATATGTGGCTAGCTTCACTGTTATATTTTAAAGTATCTAAATGGAATATTTAACCAGTAAAAAGAATGCAGTTTGAAACTATTTACAGTTGTATAAAGACACTTAAAATTTGTTTAACTTATGGTGTTGTTTCATATAACCTGAATGTTGTATGAAACCACTGTTTTCATATATTAGAAGCTAAGTATAATTTATTAAATTGAACCGTCCTCAGCTATGACAGATGGATTCATGTGACTTAAGTACCTTAAAAAAGAAAATAAAAAAGATGAAAACAATTGAATAGTTAATAGGAATAAAAATCAATATATAATAAAGGAAAAGGTATGTAGTATAAAAAGCACAATGTCAGCAGAAATCAAGAAAGATGCTGAAAACCTATGGATAGCTTTAGTATGTGGAATCAGCAATTCTGTGACAGATAAGTAGCTCAGACTATGGTCATACAAGTCTCATAAGGCATTAAAAAGACACATGTTTGCAAACAACTGTGTAAATCTATGGTACTTTATCAATAAGTTCAATTATTAGACAAACATTGAACTGATCAGCAGGGATTTATCCTTATTATATCAGTGAATTTAAGCTTAATTTTCGTTTTAGGAAAACTAACAGGTTAGCAGTGGATAAGGTTAATGTTATCTATGATCGTAGATGGGGCTCCTAACTTTTATATGTTGATGAGAGCTAGATGGATCACAGAAACATTACTAGCTGCATTTTTCACAGAAGCTAGGCAGGTATGAGCCACCAGAGGTATTATGACATGAGATCTGACGTGAACTTAAAGCAACTGAATCCAAAGGCATATGGTGCCTTTGTCCATTAGCTCAGGGGAACGTGGCCACCCAGGCACCACAAATGAAAACTGAGATAGGAAACAGCAGAATTGCTGCTTCTTTGGTCAAAACTCCTGGTTAAATTTTGACGTCGAGGAAGTTCCTTTGAAGTAAACACTTGGGGATTTTAGGCACTGGGATTATGAGTGCTGTGTGGACAGATGATTTCAGGGCATAGACTGTATCTGGTGCTTGGTTTGACATTTTTGCAGGAAAGGAGAAGAGAGCTAGAGGTGAAGCTGAATGTGGGAGTCAGCTTAACTGGAAAGCTCCCTCCACTCACACATAAATGCATGTTTTAAATAACAGACTAAGGAACTAAGTGAAGTATCAATGAAATGCAAAGGTGGGATGAAGCACTCTGAAGGGCAATGAATGCTTCCCAGCCTCCAACTCCTTAGTATTTGATTACTCCTAAGCTGTTTTCAACTGTGTAGCTTGGGTTTGTTTTTTTCTCTGCAGTTTCTAGAGCTTCCAATCCCAATTGACCTGTCAAATAACACCCAGATGGTTCTTTAGTTGCAGCTTTCCCTGCCAAAATAGCCATTGCACCAAAATCATACTGATTTAGAAAAGCACATCTAACAAAGAATAAATAATGAATTAGGGAGGAAAATTCAAAAAAAGCTGCTCTGGATCATGAAAGTAACAGATGTCAGTACTGTGCAGCTCTAGGCTTTGTGAAACAGTGTCCCCAGATGAACAGATCTACGGTTTCGAGAGATGAAGAAATACAATATGGTATTTCTAATAAATGAAGGATAGTACAAGAACCTTCCAAAAGTGAGACCATCTTGAATTTAAGGTGCTAGTAGGCTAAGCCTTGTCTGTTGCTCAATTATCATGTAAGTTATAAGAAGTTCCTTAAAAGGTTTTTTTCATGCCTAAGATGAAAAATCAAAAAGACTTTCCACCTCTTTACGGTGCAGTTTCTCAACTCTGTCATGGAGTTCTACCATTTGACTAATATTTAATGTGGTTCTATTATGATTAATAAAAATCTATAAAGTATCCATTATCCAAAAGTATAGGGAAAACATGTGCAATACAGTCTTCGCAGTTTAACTACAGAAATAAAAGTTCCTTTTAAAAAGTCTACTTTGATCAACTTCTAAACTTGGATTAATAATGTCTGTCTTTAAAAACAAATGAAAGAAATTATAATTACTTTATTTTAAACATTTGTCAAAACCAAAATCTGTCTGAAATTAATGAACAGGGATTATTTCTTGAATTTGGAAAAAAAAATCTGCATTTTTGTACAATCTATTTCCATTTGTCATTATACTTTCCTTTTCTTATTACTTGTTTATCTCCTGTTGTACATCTAGACCTAAAATGTGCTTCAAATTACACCTGAGTAATAGTAGTTGTCACATTTAACTACGTGTCATCTGAAGTTTGCATTAAAATCTCAAATGTGCTGATACAAATAGAGTAAGAGTAAGAACTGATAAATAAGTGATATTTGAGAACTTACTCCATTTGAAACTTTAATTTCAGGAACACTGCATGCTTCATTCTTTCCATCTCCTCTTTGGGACACATGACTTCTACTTGCATCTTGAGTTATTACAGGGAGGCAGTATCTTAAAGATTTCTAAAAGCTGTCATTCTGATGCAGTGGTGAATTTGAGATTATAACCTTGTTCTGTGCTGGTTTGGGGAAATGGGTATATCCCTTTTAGCCTATAAAAAGAGATGTTCTTTATACATTGATCTTTTCCCTATACTGTTTCTGAAATGCAAGGGGAGGTATCACCAATTTGAATTTGAAGAAGCGTTCAGCACTGTTTTCACATGGCTTTTGGGATATGATTAGTCCCACTAGCTGTACTTACCAGGCCTGTGTGCAGCTGACAGGAAACCACATGTATGTGATGTGGGGGTGGGAACAAAGCCATGAAAACAAAGTCTCATTCCACCCCCAGCCCCTGTCCAGGCCCTGAAGAATCAAATAATCAAATAATAATCAAGTAATCAAGTAATGTTGTTTACAGCAAGGCAAACCAGCAGCTATATAGATGTAGCAAGAGAGATATGCAGAGTATGAAAGTTACCACTCACAGAACATTCATAGAACATGCTGAGTTGGAAGGGACCCTCCAGGATCATCAAGTCCAACTCCTGTACCTTTGCACGGATCCCCAGGAGTCACACCATGAGCCTGAGAGTATCTCCCAAATGCTTCTTGAACTCAGTCAGGCTTGGTGTTGTGACTACTTCCCTGGGGAGGCTGTGCCAGTGCTTTATCACACTCTGGGTAAAAAACCTTTTCCTGATATCTGACCTAAACCTTCCCTGATTCAGCTTCCTGCTGTTACCCTGAGTCCTGTCATTGGTCACAGGAGTGAAGAGATCAGTACCTGCTCCTTCTCTTCCCCACATGAGGAAGCCATAGACTGCAACGAAGTCACCCCTCAGTCTTCTTTTCTCCAGGCTGAACAATCCAAGTGACCTCAGGATCTGCAGTGAACACAGCAAGAGTTTGTGACCCTTCAGCCACACAGTTTTGCGTGTTCTCTGCATAGTCCATCGCCATACACACAGGTGGAATTCTATGTGACACACTCACAGTATGTTTATAATTACATTCTCAGTTCAGGTTTTATATTGTGAATCCTGATAATGAACAGCAGTGTGTTTAAACAGAAAATACAATTCAAAGGTGATTTTTGTTTTCTACTTGGAACTAGGGGATTTGTACAGCTCTTTCCTTATAGAGCACTTGCACAATTTGGGTCTCACTAAGAACAAGCTCCATTTGTGCTTTCATAGACTAAAAGCCACAGGGAAAGGAATGCACCTCAGGTGTTCGTATCAAGGTGTTTGTTTTTTTGTCTGTTTGTTTGTGGTTTTTTTTTGGTTTTTTTTAATGTCTGTTCTCAGAAATTAACAGTGAAGCATTTAAGTAGTTACAAAGCAGAGCAGTTTCAGGAGCAAGCACGTCCTTGAAAATGAAGAAGCTGTGGCAAGTCAACTAGGGAAAGATCCTAAAAGCAATTGTGAATAGAGGTCCATAAAGTCTTTTAAATGATGGAAATAATTAATTGCACTTAAATTGCTTTCTGTAATTATTTTGCAGGTGTTAAATAAAATCTTCCTCCACAACCAATGGATTTGTTTTAATTAAGACATGTACAAGCCTAGCAGCATTTTAGTGTATTAAGAATGAAACAGATTAATGCACATACCTGAAAGTGTGCTGAGTTTTTGCTAATTTGTTTGGTTTTTTCTTTAATGGGTTAACATATGGTGTACAGACTCTTTCTTAATATGGTAAAAGCTTTGCAGCAGTTACAATTTTTTTGATCAAAAGCATTTAGCAGAAATTTCAGCAATCCTTGACTAGTATAATAGTATTATCTTTTACTGGACTATTGAAGTATAAAGAGAGATTGATATTGCTGTAATTGAAAAAATAATACAAAAGTAGTAGAACTTGTTCTAATACTGGGTGATAAGAGTATGCTCTGTCCTGGAATTCTGAATATCATTAAGAAATGCTGAGAATGGAGTTTCTAAAGTGCATTTGAAGTAATACAATATTTATGATGATAAAGAATGTACCATTGGCTTCCCACATAATCCCTTGAGGCTCGTTGGCTGCATAATTACTATAGATATAAATTAGATTTCTGTAAAATCAGATGATAATTTCATTTTTTTAGCAAAAAGATGGAGGCTCTATCAAAAGACAAGTATCAGAAAACTTAGTAATGTATGATTGCCTCTTTTTTAGCTGTCTATAAATGGCACACTATCTCGTCTTAGAGACAAAAATGGCAGGGGACTAAAGCTGCTTTTGTGTGGCTGATGGCTAAAAGCAAGAGACTGCTGACTGTGATAAAAAGCGATTGCTCCAGTCATTGATGAAGAGGTTTGAATATTGCACTGATTGATTGTTTGCCCCTGTGAACATGTGGCATCCCATTAGAAAGCTTAATCATCAAAGTCAAAATTCACTGACTTATGTGGAATCTAAAAAAGTGGACTTCCCAGTTAAAATTAATTGTGCAGTAGGCTTTGTGTACAGCCTACATATGAGCTTAAAAATTCCTTTTAGGACTGGAATTAGAGGAACCAAACCATCAATAAGTCAAGTCATTATGTATTGCCTTCTCATCTGCATGACCTGTTATCATGACTTCACTATCCCATTAAATGTGTCTGCTCACTGGTGCTGGCCAGAAGTGACACTGCTAGAGGAGGTGGTTTTTAGAGGCAAAACTAGGATACTTTGAAATTACAGTTATTAACTATTGGCTATTTTAGCTTTTTGGCTGCTTTCCCAATGTTATTGACAGTCATCTTTATTTCCCTAAGAAGCAACCCTGACTCGGTTGAAATCAGTGGGAATTTTGGCACTGCATTAAGTATAGTCAAGAACTCCTTTTTGATGCCTGATGCCTAAGTGAATGTAAGGGAATAAAATCTTGAGAATAAATGTTTAGTCTAAAAATTTAAGAACAATGTTCAGTTGTGATGTCTGAGTCTACTAAATTGTTTCTCCGTGAAAAGCTGTTTAGGATATGTCTCTGTTGATTGTCCATGTGGAATAATCTTCTTGCAGCATAACAGGTATTAGATGAGGTGGTACTTTGTGGCTCATTGAGAAAAAACTCAAATTTTCTGTGATGTTCAAATCAACCATGGCTGCTTAGAAAGTTTGAAGTTGTTTTTACCTGGTGGATCACAAGCCAGATGCTTTTATAAACTTTAATACTGGCTGATAAATGCTGTGTGTGAAATGAATAAAAATGCAAGATTGGGTTCTCTTTCTCACTATAAGCAATTATTGACTCCCCTGTCCTTGGCACAGTGTAAAGATTAATTAGCATCAGAAACTAATATTGATCAAAACTAAGATGGTAGGTCAATGAATATTAAATTAAGGTATTTTCATCTTCTCAAGGTTAAACTAAGATTTTGCTCTGTGAATTCTGTGATCAAGATTTTGCTTCTGGATTCAGATATGCTGAAAATGTAATTGCAGATACAAGACTGACTAATTCTAGATGTACTTACATATGTGTGCTGGTTTGGCAAACGGCCAGGGCAAGCCACAAACCAGATAGAGTTTTGTTTCTATCACACACACACACACACCCCCGCCCCGAAAAATAGAGGGGGAGTAAGGAAGAACAGGCTCTGGTTGGAAATTAAAAACTATAACAAATTTAATGGCACAGGGAGAAAGAGTAACAGGTGGGGAAAAAGGGAAAATGCATATATACAAATATATACAACCTGAGCTCCGATGACCGGTGATACAGGCTGCTGAAAGGTCCTTCACTGCAAAGCCAATGGGGGTAGAAAAGAGTCCAAGCCCCAGCACCTGGTGCAGTCGGAGTGCTGCAGACCACGTGGCGAAGCTGGTAACCAAAGCTGGGCCAGAGAGCGGAAGAGAGGAGACCAAGAGAGGAGACTCCAGAGCCGGAGAGGAGAAAGACTGAAGCCAAAGGGAGACCATGAGGGCAAGAGAGGGAAGCCCCCAGTCCTCCTGGCTTTTATAGAGTCTGGCAGGAAAATAGGAGGGAATATGATACCTGATACCTGACACCCAGACCCCTTTTCACAACAGGGTCCTAAACTCCACCCCTTATTCATTGGGTCCTGGCAGCAAAAGCCAATAAGATTTTTGCCTGCCCCCTTCAAACCATAACAATATGCAACATGATGTTTCGAGTAGCTTTAAGACAGGTGGAAATGATTATCAAAATCATGCAAACTGTTTAAAAAAAAAAGGAAGAGGGGAGAGGGGGAAGACTGAAGTCTTACTATACATAAAAGATTTGCCTACACTGCTATATCATTTTTAGCCCTGATTGACATGATGGCAGATGCCCTGATGGTGGATTATCTAATCATAATAAATACATACAGATTGCATACCATGGCTCTACAGACCTTATTGAGTCTGCATCACTTTCAGGAGTCAGGGAAGTCTTTTGCTGAGCGGGGAAGCTGTCAGTTGCTGTTGCTTCCACAGATCATGGTTTATCCTATTTGCCTCTCGAGGCTGCCTCCGCCTGTCGTCTTTTTAATCTCTAGTTCTAGGCTATTTCCCTAGAAAGTATAATTTTGTAATTTCTTTTTTAAGATAGTTTGAGTTTTAATTTGAAAGAAATGGTTTGAAGCTTTTACTGATATAAAATATCTTCACAGGGACACACACCAGGATCTGTTTGGCAAATGCTTTAAATATAGAAAATTTTTTGAGTGTCAAAAAAATAAACATAAATTTGCTGCTTAAAATGGTGATCTTGAATGAAAATTCAACTCTGCTTAGACCTAAAGAATGTCTTCAAAGTAACTTTACATTGTTATTATGTGAACAAAGAACTATTTTAATTTCTGCTTTCTCAAAATAAGTTCTTTCAGCCTTGTGATTGACTACAGATCTAGGCAATCAGTGATCTGCAGCCAGTTCATGGACCAAGATGGTATTTAAATATTTCCTATTAAGACTGTGGTGGGGGAAAAATAAAGTAGTAAGGTTAACCAAAATACAATACTCCAAAAAGATCGCAGGGACACGGACCCTGATCACTGTGCTGGCAGTTAAAACACAGGATTTGTCTCTCACTTCTGCTGGCAGTAGAAGGATGAGCGGGTTTTGGTTTTGTTCTTACCTTTCTGTGTCTGTTTCTCTTGTATTTCTTTGCCTTAGCTGCCTAGATTTAGAGATGGGATCATCTCTCGCAGAGTCCTCAGTACTGAGAAATGTACGATATTACAAACAAAGGAAAATTGTGTCTGTATTTAGATGAGTATGTATTCATTAGGGCAAATAGCTTCAGACTGTGAGCTGAGAGTTAAAGATGATCTCCAAAGGCCAATGAATTAGCCTGTTGCCCTACATGCCATTTTGCAGTGGGTGCTGGATACACGTAAAGAATGAGAACCAGAAGTCATCGTGAACATTTCATGGCGAGAATGTGAAACAAAGTATTAGGAGTGGACATATAACAGAGAGAGCTACAGAGAGTTTTATAATATCAGTAACACCAGATGCCATTCTAGTTTCCTTGGATTTGTTGTAGCTCACGTGAGGCCTGGGCTGGTAAGAGCAGAGTGAGAGGAAAGGAATAATAAAATCACTGAGGTTGGAAAATGCCTTCAAGATCATTGAATCCAACCATTAACCTAGCACACTTCCAAGTCCACCACTAAACTATGTCCCTAAGTCCCCACATGTCTTTTAAATTCTAGCAGGGATGGTGACTCAACCACTTCCCTGGGCAGCCTGTGCAAGTGCCTGACAACTCTTTCAATGAAGAAATTTTTCCTAATATCCAACCTAAACATCCCCTGGTGCAACTTGAGGCCATTTCCTCTCCTCCCATTGCTCATTACCTGGAAGAAAAGAGTGACACCCACTTTACTACAACCTCCCTTCAAGCAGTTGTAGAGAGTGATAAGGTCTCCCCGGAGCCTCCTTTTGTCTAGTCTGTCTTTCCTCCTTGCTCTGCTGACCCCTTCACTGCTTCTACAGCCCTTCTCCAGATCTCAGGTACCTGCAACAGGACCAGCCTAGTAAGGAGAGGTAATTTTAGGAGGAGATGATATCCAGTCACCAGGAAATTTATTCCACCTTCTGCTGGTTACATTACATCTTCATATTCGTTGCTCTCTCCTGATCTATGCCCAGGCTATCTCCTCTAAGCAAATAGAAAAGTTACTGACTCCACAAAGGTGACTTTCCATGGTTCCTTTTTTAGCATCCCCTGAAGTTAGGAGAGGGAGTAGGCTTTCCCTGGCAAGCACTTCTCACATATCATTCCTGGTGCTCAGGAAACTATTGAAGAAAAATGAGGACAATAAGCAACACATTTATTCTGCTCCATTGCAGGCTAAGGCTGTCTGAATTTGTGTGTTTGTACATACAAGTGCAGTGACAAAAATTCTTATATTTAAATAGCCAGTGGTAGTACATTGCCCTGCATGCCAACTGAAAAATAGGAAGGGCTTATGTGGCTGAGCCACCCTCCCGTTCTTGGACAGATTCAATGCAATTACATGCTGTTGCATGTATTAGGTTAATTTAAAACACAATTTTGCCCTTGTAACTTGATGACTTAAGATATGTGTTTTGCTCAAAGTTACTAATTCAATGAGAATTCTCTATTTCAATGTCATGTCTTAAAATTGAAGTACCAAAACTGAGTGCAAACACGTGGGTTTGAGATGACAGATTTGCCTTTAATGCTCAACTTTGTTCTGTCAAGAAAGTCCCTGATTTGTATTCATTTCCTGTTTCCTTTCTTCATTCTGCATTTGAGTAAAAGCTTGAAAAGTCCCTTATTCTCACTGACTTTCTTATCTTAATTTCTTTGATCCTTTTTTTTAATTCCTGTTTTCATTTTAACCTTTCTGTAGCTGTACATGTTGTCTAAAGCTGCTATTCTCTCCAAAAATCCCTTCCCTTTCCTCAAGATAATTTCTGTCCTTGAATAAAATTTTCAAAGTAGCTTAAGTCTCATATTCAGAAGATATAATTACTTAGAAGTCTTTTCTCTTTGAGAGTCATTGAGCTAAATATTAAGATAATAACCAAACTCACTTTTGTAATCTTTAAATTTTTGCCTTCTAATTTTTCCCAGTTGTATTTAGTTCTTTCCCTCTATCCCTTCCCATTCCTTTCTTTATTACATGGTTTGCTTTTTTTTCCATGTCTATTTTCTTCATTTGTATCTCATGTTAATTCCCAGGGTTTTTTGTATCTGTATCCTCTGGTTATTTTTACCCACTGGCATATTCAGCTATTTTTTTCCCCCCACAATTCAATTACATTTCCTACATCACTTTTTCCTAACTTTTATCTGGTCTTTCAAGTCTGTGCAAGAGCAATGGTAGTATCTTAACAAGGAAGAAAACAACTGTGTAGCAGCCAAACCTAGTGTTTTATTCAGCTCCTTGCATTCTGTTCATAAGACACCCTGTTCATATCCATCTTTCAGTTCAGTTTTTTGAAATGCATGCTATACAAATGTCTCTTAAGGGAGAATTTGTGAACCTCAGCAAGGTAAGTTGACAGCCTCAGAAAAGAAAAAAAATAATGCTTTCATTAAGCATGGCTACAAGGCAAAGATACTCTTCCATTTCTAGTAAATTCCCCAAGCTCTTTCCTAAGTTATTCTTTTTACAAAATGTTATGAAGTTATGAGTCTTTTTTGCATTCATGGTAGCTTACTACACTATAAATTACAGTCTGAGATTTTTAACCTCTTGGTTCCTTCTACAGATTTCTTTAATAACTTTTATAATTGAAAAACTTGCTAAGAATTATGCAGTGAAATCTGACACTCCCTAAAATTGCGTCAGTCTACAAAATTCATGATAGGATTACTTCCTGTAGAACACAAATGTATCTAAACCAAAAGATTACAGGGAAGTATTATAAATACAAATTTGATTAAGAGATTATTCACCTTAAATTGACTAATGCCTTGAATTCCCCAAAAAATTGAAAAGGAAGCCTATGCAATTTTTTTTGGTCGTATGACTATATAGTATGTTATATTAATATACGTTAGTATGAGATATTGATTCCAATTTTAAAAAGAGGTTACTCCTCTTTTAATATTTTACAGGTTTATTGGTTCCATCTTGCCATTTCCAGTGGGCACTCATATTTTTTAAATTAGGCTAAGATAATTAGTAGTTTTGTTAGAAAAGAGATAAATTTGACCTGATTAAGTTATGAGTTGTGAAATATTAGTGGATGAAATGTTTGGTGTCTGAGAAGCATCCTGGGGAGACTTTGAACACAAAAGTTTACATGTACTTAGCAAAGATATATTCCAATGGAAGAAGTTCTTCAGATGACAGTAGGCCTGGATCCTAGCTGTGAGTCTGATCAGCTGTTATAGCAGATGGTTAGTTGGATAAAGCAAGAATGAAACCTCAGAAATTAACTAAAGTACAGGTAGCTGCAAAGATTGTCTCCTTATATGCGTATGCCTTTCTGTAGATCTGCTCATACCTGATGTTTTAAGTATAATGAATAAGTAACTTCATTGCTTCTATCTTAACATGTCTCGGGTGTCAAGACGGGTTTCAGGTTAACTGACAAGCTAGAGGTGTGATATGGCAAAGATGATTAAGGGAGTGGAACATCTCCCTTATGAGGAGAGGCTGAGGGAGCTGGGTCTCTTTAGCTTGGAGAAGAGGAGACTGAGGGGTGGCCTCGTTAATGTTTATAAATATGTAAAGGGTGAGGGTCAGGAGGATGGAGACAGGCTCTTCTCAGTGATGTTCAGTGATAGGACAAGGGGGAATAGGTGCAAATTGGAACATAGGAGGTTCCGGGTGAACATAAGGAAGAACTTTTTCACTTTAAGAGTGACAGAGCACTGGGACAGGCTGCCCAGAGAGGTGGTGGAGTCTCCTTCTCTGGAGACATTCAAAACCTGACTGGATGAATTTCTGTGTGACCTGCTCTAGGTTGTCCTGCTCTGGCAGGGGGGGTTGGACTAGGTGATCTTTCGAGATCTCTTCCAACCTCTAACATTCTGTGATTCTGTGACAAATCTTAAAATCAGAGACCTGGACAATTCTCATATTCTGGTATCAGCAGCAGAAGATGCAAGCATATATTGGGAGCAGGCCTCCTTTTCATGTGGTTTTAAGAGAGTTTTAAGCTAGTTCAACAGACCACTGGTGTGGAAGAGGACTTTTTCTACCTCATCACCTTGCTCTTCAGCACACAAATGCAAAAGCGGGGACAGTCTCCAGATCCTCTTCCAAGGATGTAGCTGCTACATTGGTATGCATTACTACTGAGGTAGTTATTGATAGTTATTGAGGAGTTAGTTACTTATTTATCATTTAAGATATCACCAGTTGCTGAATTGATAAGATGCATTGCTATATGCCACAGTTTTATTTTTATAGCAGTGCAATCAAATGGGATTTTGATAAGCCTCAATATAAAACTTTCTATGCATAAATTTGAAAGTTGATGTAGTAACACTTATGGCAGTTGCAACTGTTAGCTATGTTTGTCACTATTTTAATTTCACCTCAGAATTAAAGGAGCAGCTTATATTTTCCATAAAAAGGGAATGATAGAAAAAATTGTTAAAAAATGTTGCTGAAATTTTTAAAAATATTTTTTAAACACCGTTTTACTCTAGTGACATTTTTATTTCATTGTGTATCACTACATTATAGCAGTAGTAATAGGACACTTCTATTACTATCCTGTCAGAATATCACAAAATATTCTTTTTTATTTTTATTTTAGTACATTTTTGAAACTTGTGGACAGCTGCTGCTAAGTACAATATCCCTTCTTTTTTCTCCAAAATGTCTCTTGATCTGAAAACAACCTGACAGAACTTTCTTATGTGGATATGTATATGTATTTCAAGTGTAAGCATACCCAGCATGATCAGAAATAAAAGTAAAGTCATATATTTTTAACTGCAAAAAAGGTAAAATGCAGCACAAAACTGTGAAATCCTTGATTTCCTAAAGCAAAATCTTAAAATTAAGATATATTTCCCCATGGGAGTTTTTGTCAAAAGTAAGCTGTTTTCCTACAAGTCTTGCTTTAAACAAAATAACTTCTATCCCTCTTCCTTCCTGTTCATTTTCCCTTCACTTCCCATAAAAATGAAGAACTTCATAGTATCTCCGAACATAAAAAATACCTCTACATCAAAGGTCCCAGATGGCAATTAGAAACCTATCTCCTAATGAAAAAAAAGGGATACTGTGGAACTGCATTAACACGCTGCTACAGCATTGTGCCATACGGTATGATAGGTATTGCAACTATTCTAAACTAGAGAACATTGAAATAGTTTATCTGTGACACAGCTTTATTTCAAATTCTACTTAAAATTCAGAGCTAGTTCTCAGATGTTACACATCACAGCAACAGCTCTATGAACTGTTGCGTTTCTATACACGTTAACAGCCATGGTTCCAGGTTCTCTGGGTTCTGCAGCTGTTCAGTCAATACAAAGCACTACAATTACAGTCAGTTTTATTTCTCCTGTGTTTAGTTTATAGAAAAAAGTTGTCACGTACAGGCCTCCCTAACTTTCTCAGTGAACATACGCACTTTAAATCAAATGTTTCTTCTGTGCTGCACTCATGGCTGTTTGACATTTACCTTTTTTCTACCTTCTAGACCCTTCAGACTAATCATAGATTATACCCTAGTATGTTCATATGAACAGAAGATTATTAATTAAATTTAATTTCATTCCTATTTGCAAAATGTTTGTTTTGGAATAGAAGTTAGGAATAAACATTCCTAGATATATTCAGCACACATGTTTTAATTTTTGTGAAAATTAAGCTGACAGAAGTTTTCTTCACCTTATTCTGGTTCTTCTTCAGAGCATGAAATGTCATCGGTAACCAGTGATTCATTTAAATGTTATGAGTGATTTGAGGGAAAGTTTGAGGGGAGTTTTTTAAGGATTGACTTTTAAGGCAAGAAATTGAAAATAAAATCCGGGAGTCTTAAATTCCAGAATGTAGAATCACACTGGCACTTTTTGAGGTGATTATGAACCTGCAAAGCTTTCATTCTGCAGCTATATCCAGCACGAAAATCTTTTGCCTGAATAATGAAAAGTATAAGCAATTGCAAGCTGGGTTTCAGGAAAAGGATTGGCTGCAGCATCACATGAGATTAGCAATGGATGTGACCACCTTCACCAACTATTAGAAAAAATAGAAAAAAATATCTCTGAGTCTCCCAAGTGCACTCTCAATTGTGCCTTTTCGTAGTGATTACCATGGTTTCTTTGCGTGGTGGATAAGTTCTTCTCTTTCAACTGTTCTCAGCTTCCTATTTCTTAAGCACTTTGACTGTTCTCTTGTTTCCTGTATTGTGAGGTATGATGAACTGAAAAGCTCAGGGATTTTTTACCTGTACTGTTTTTCATGGTGGTGTTGCATGACTCCTTTTATTCATCTTTCTTGAAGACGAGCACACTCTTCATCCTTGGCTCTACTTCTTACTCTAATTTCTTTCCTGGACAATTTTTAAAGAAAAGGTTTTCCCTACATTTTCTACATGCCGATCTGACATCTTGCCTATGAAACCAGTTTCATTGTACTTAAAAGTATGTCTCCTAGTATGAAACTCTTGTTCCACATCACAGAACGAGATGCTATTGAGATTGTTATTCAATTATAGCAATAAGAGAACAACCATGTATATCACATTGGTGTAACTCAGTTGAATATTCCAACTTATTTTGCTGAGTCCTGTGTGTGATTCCTCCAAGGAGAATTTAGCAGATGAAGAAAGTGGGTTTTGTACAATGCATACTTCTTTTAGGAATGGAAATACGATTTCATCTAAGGAGTTGCATATGAAGCCTCGTTACCTTAATAGAGCAATTTGCAAGACAATTTTGTTTAAAACTGGTGTTTTGAAATTCTCTGTTTCTGGTGACTTAGTAAAATGTCAGTTTATTTTAATCTCTTCTAAAAAGAAAGGCTGCTGAAAGAAAAAAGTGTCTGTTTTATTTTTTTTTTCTTTTTTATTGTTATTCTGAAGACAGTACATGCATTATTTGTGTCTAGCTGTAGTAGCAGCTTAGGATCAAAATAGCATCATAACTGTTTACTATTGGAAGAAAATCTGGGGTTTCATTTTGTAAGTCCCAGTAGTGTAAAAGGATCTGATCATGTAAAGACTTCCAGCAGGGCAGCACATTCCCAAATTTGATGTGTATTCTTGAGGCTACATATGTGTTGTTAAGAGAAGCTTATTTATTCAGTGAACATAGCTTTCTGGTTAAAATACAGTGTTTATGTTCCATTACTGTTTTTATTTGCATCTGGTGTACAAATTGTGTTCTTTATTTACCAATTTTGTGCTTCTACCTTTTACTTGAGGATCATGTCATAAGGCTTACAGAAGATCCAGGGTGGCTTCTGAGCATTGCAACACAAAGGACTGAAAGATTTTTCTTTCCTTCCTTACAGAATTCAGTGCTGAAACTGAGGCATTTAACTACAGTTGTTGAAAAGCTGCTGTTGTGAGCAGAACTTGAAAAGAAAACAATGCCATAGCGAGTCACTTGTTCTTTTATTGCTTCTCCCTGTGCAACCTGCTTTTAGCTGTTTATTTTATGTTGATTAAACAGACTCCTTTCATTAACTGCACTTCCTTAGATATTGTTTCTTCTGCAAACATGGCAAGTGCCAAAAATCAAGTCATCTTTTGAGCTTTGTTCAACCTGAACTTTTGCTAAGCCATTCCCATGTACTCTGTAAATAATAAATATAATGTGATTCCATTAGCTTAATCATCCTAGCACAGAAGGAGATTTGACCAAGTCAACAGCACATTTGATAATACGTCCTGGAGAAGAACAATCAGCTGGTTAGTGTAAGAAAGAAAAATAAAAAATACTGACTTAAAAAAAAAAAGTATATAGTTTTGAGACCACTTTTTTTCTGTTTGTCCTTTGCATTACCTTCCACCCTTTCCTGAAGTTTAGAAAATATTTCTAGGTGGGTTTTTTTTTCCAGGAGAGGTAGTTTTCTATCATTCAAGGCAATGTTACTTGTGTGTTCCATTATTCAGGATAATAGAATACTGTGGCAGGTACTATGTAGTGCTGGGCAGAAGCCCAATTGCCCCCAGGGAGAGTTATTTCAGGTCTGACAGGGAAACCTAATTAGCTAGCCATGAGCTGTGTCTTGCTGAGCCACTTGGATACTTCTGCAGTATGGTCCTCGTTGCGTCAGGTTTACTCATGGTGGCACGATTCCTCTCTGGCTCTGTGCTGATGCAGTACAGGACCATAGTGCTGCGTGTCCCATTGTCCCCCCTGGTGTGAACCTGCCTTCCCTGCCAAGTTTGGCCAGGCTCAGTCCACCTGGCATCAGGGGACAAGATTACTCCTGAATTGGTTCAGAGTGTTTGGTGCCAGTGCTGCCCTGCAACTGCCTGCTGCTGTAGACTTGTCCTGCGACCTTGGCTTCATCTACCAGGTGAAAGTGGCTGTCACAAGCAGCTGGGCTAAGGATGTGTAAGGCTGACATGAGGCAGGCATGAGTGTCTGAAACCATAGTATAGTTATCTAAAAATCATGTAAATCACCACTGGGTCAGAATCAACTGCCACTCTAATCAGTTATAAGTGGTAAATGGCTAAGCTATTATTTATTCATTCTTGTTCTGTATCACCTTGCCTTGTGTACTCCCACCGCTGTGGCTGTAGATTTCAGGAGAGTATAATTCAGGAAGGAAAATAATGTTATTTAATATCTAAATTCCTTTCAGTCCTGAAAAATGCTGAGCGCTCTGACCTTGATCCAGCCAATTGTTTAAATACGTGCTGGTCTGGTGGTTCTCCTTTCCTGCTCATTAAAGACATTCCTCAGCTCGAAAATAAAGAAAACAATACAATTCATTATTTCATTGATGCCTGCCTCACCTTAGCTGTTTTAACTTTTATAACTGTTAGAAAAAAGAAACACAATCTGAGCCTTTTTACTGTATTTTCTCACTACCGAAGACCTGACTTACATCTTTTTGCAGTGAATCCAAGCATGGAAAGTTTTGTTCCACATTGACTCTTGAATCCTTATGCAAGAATAACTATACGGTTTTGATCACCTCTTTATTAGATTAAACGTGGATCAATTTGCACTTATCTTTTCAATTCATATCTGACTAATCACTCCGGGATTTTTACAGCACAAGTAGAGATCTATATAAGGACAAATCTAGAGGCTGAGTTAGAATTCTTTATTTTTCAGACCCAAGTTAGTCGTATGTCTTGTTTATATTAACTAGGCCTGCCAGAGCCAGGTATTCTGGGGTTGTTCAGTCTGGAGAAGAGGAGGCTTAGGGGGCACCTCATCGCTCTCTACAACTCCCTGAAAGGACGTTGTAGTGAGGCAGGGGTCAGTCTCTTTGCTGTGCCCATAATGAAAGGACAAGAGGAAACAATTTTAAATTGTAGCAGGGGAGATTCAGATTGGACATTAGGGAAAATTTTTCACTGAAATGGTGATTGGGTATTGGAATGGGTTGCCCAGGGAGGTGGTTGGAGTCACCGTCCCTGGAGGTGTTCAAGAGGATTCTGGATGTGGCACTGGCTGATATGGTTTAGTGGTGGTGTAGGTAGATGGTTGGACTGGATGATCTCGAAGGTCTCTTCCAGCCTTAATCATTCTGTGATTCTATGATTCTATTCTATGATTATGTGGTCCAGAAAAACAATTTAAGGATAGCTCGCCAACCTTAAGCATTTTAAAAAAGCTTTTCACACCTTATTTTCCTATTTTATATATGTATAAGATAGAAAATCTTGAACTGTGTCTGGATATAAAATTAGTGTGTGCTTCCTGCCATGTTTCTGTTGTTACTGTAATTTAATCTCATATTTCACTAATAAATATACCAATTCTAGATAACCCCATGTATTCTAATATATATAGAGAGATATTAAAATCTAGTAATTGTAATGTACCTCTACTTTTCTATTTACACCAAAAAAAAAACAACCCTTATTTTTAACTAGTCTTCTGGATTAAACAGATCTGCACTGTGACAGCTACAGTTTAACTGATTTATTTCAAAGTGAACGAGATTTATTTTAGTCTTTACAGGTCTAAATTTTCCTAAAATTCCTATATTTCAATTTCTTCACTGCTTAAAAAAAAAATCAAACAAAACTGATTCACCATGTGATTAAGTCAAAGTGAAACTGTCCCCTACAATAATATCTTTCATGTAAAAGAATTTTTGGGCTTGTGTTAATTGAGCAAACCCCAAACTAATATCAATGGGTCAATGTATTCTTCAAGTCATACTGAAATGCATCCAACAGAAACTCAAACATGTCTAAGAAGCGTTGAACCATTGTTTTATTTATTGTCCTGGCTCTGTACTACAGTAAACAAAAGCTGCTCAATTGTTTCGTATTTCCAGTAGTTTTTAGAGCAAGAAATACTGGATCCTTAAAACTGTATGCAAGAAACTTTTCAAGTAAAAGGTCTGTCAGGTAAGATGGCTGAAATCTATAGATAGACTGCATAGCTTTACTTTTTATTTAGCTATTCAGTTAAACACAGAGATATAATTGAGAAAAAAATAAGGTAAGAGTTTAAAAAATTAATAAAATGCTTAGATAGCTTAAATTTCCTGTCAAGATCAGTAACAGATTTAGTTTAGCTTTTACAGGAACAAAGTTTAGGATAATCTGGAATTACTTAAAACTAGTAGTACATTTTATTATCAAGATATCTAGGGGAGAATAAATATTACTGTTAAGCCATTAATGTTAATGAATAAAACAGTTAATAAAAACTTAACTGCGTATGTTTTTCTACAGCCCCTTTCTTTATATATTTTCAAAAATGGCCTTAGTAGCACAAGTCCTAGTGGAGGGTAAATTGCATTTTAGAAATAGCTCTTGTTTACATGAATAAGAATGTTGGCATATAACTTGTAATCAGTGCCTCACCAGTATTTAAAACTGAACTGCAAGGCTTCTATCATCATCTTTCACTTTCCTCCCACTCTCTCTTGTCTTCCTCATCACAGTTTTTCATTGCCTGCCACTGGCCCATTGGAAGGACCCCAAGTCTGTGTTTATGGAACAAGTTTGTCAGTGCTAAAGTGCCAGTAAAAGTGGTTATCTAGTACTAGCATTATAAAAATTATAAAAAACTATCAGTACAGTGGGCTGCAGAAGCAGCAACAGTAGAAATAGTGTGAGGGCGATACTGTACAGTCCAGGATGCTTTGGGAATGGAGCAGGGGTGAGAGGAAGATGTGGTGCCCAGGGCTGGGATGTAGCACATCTTAGGTATGAGGAGTGGCAAAGCTCAGCAGAGAGGAGACAGGGTTTGTGGCTCCCTTGCTCAGGTCACCTTTGTCCATCTGCTCAGTCTAACTATTGAGTTGCTATGGGACCAAGGTAAATCATTTCTGTTCCTCATTTGCAAGGTGAGGAATGACAGCATTTCTGTGATGAGTGAATATATCCCAGATATAAAACACTGCGAAAGAGGCGAGCAATATCATTGTGTCTGAGGGTTTGAAGTGGAAAGAAGGAACTTCTGGAACAGATCTGAGGAAGGTTAGGCACAAAGACCAAAATTAGGAGGAGCCTCACTCATTCACCAGCCTCCTGTGCTACTCAAAAAGTGTTCTGTAGTTCTGTAAAAATTATTTTCCTACTGTGGAAGGAGGATGCTTGATGATTGAAATGAAATTAATTGAGAATTATGCTGATATTCTGTCAGCATGCTTTGCTGACATTTTCAACAAAGCTGATTGGGAGATGTAGTTTGTTCCAAATTTTGATACTTTAAGAAAACATTAGAACTGAAAAATTGAAAGGAAATCCTTAGTTCTGTGGTTTTGTATTTTTCTGTAAAATCTGTAAATTCTGGAGATCCCTTCTTTAATCTGTTTTTAGTGTAAAGCAAAATGTAGTATTTCCATTCTAATTACCATATTTTTCTAGCACTGTACAAAAGTATATAAACAGACATACTCTTATTCTAAAAATCTCTGAACAGACTGTTGAAGGTTCCCCTCCCATTTTACTTGTCTGATTTATAGCTAGATTTGGCAGAAATGTCTATAGCTAAAGTTTCTTAACACTTTCTGTTACCACGTCTGTTTTCAATTGCTTATAGTTTTGCCAGCTTCAGCTGCTTCCCAGTGTTTTTAGACCTTTTGGCTTGGCCAGTGGTTTTGAGCTTTTACGATACTGGTGAGTTACTTCAGAAGTTTTATGGACCTCATCCTGAGCTGATCTAAATTTGTGTAACTCGAACGCTGGACTTAACTATACTTTTCCTGAATATAATGCTACAGAAAGAAGCCCAGCTGGTTTTATTTATTTTTTAGAGAGCTGTGATGTGAATAAGAATGAAACAGACAGTAAGGGATAAGGGAGGAAGTTGGGCTGGAAACTACAGTCATGACATGTAGTAACTTCTTTCTATTATTCTGCCTTTTCATGTTGCACAAGCATGTGGATTCCATTTGACTGTAGCCAGCTTTACCCTTCATCAGGCTCAAATTTCTTGCTATTGCAAAAGCAAGCTTGAGGGGGTTATCCTAAAGGAGGAAAACTTCAATAAGTAACTAAGTGCATTTTTTGCTAAATTACTACATGGTAGAGGTGGTAGAACGATTTGCCTCCTTTATTCAAACAGTCCTGCATTTGTGACCCCTTAAGATCCAGCTCCCCTGTCTGCTGTCGGAGGGGATCCTCTGGGATACCAGAAATTCTGGCATTTATGTGCCACAGCACGGTGTCTGTAGCAGGAGGTTCCCCCTCAGCGTGGGTGCCGGAGAACGGCTGCACACTTACTGACAGATACACAGTGAGAACAAGTCTGATCCAACAGTGGGTTGCTCCACTTCCAGTGGCTGCAGTAAAACTGCACACATAAAGAGGGTTCACATGCTTAGGGCCCTAATGTGTGTCGTGGGATTTTTCTTAATTTCATGTATAGAAATATAGGAATGATAATTTAATCAAAAGAATTTTGAGTCCTACAGCAATGTTTTAGCTTAGCAAAGTGTACATAATCTGCAGAAGTATTGCTAGTTCCTCTCAGATACAACACTTTATTTCTGCTGAGCTGACTCTTATTTTGAGTACCTGACACAATTTATAGCTACACTGGCTATGGTTAAAAATAAAGTGTCTTGCACAAAGATAAACTAAAGCCTAGCTTGTTCAAGACTCTTCTAAGCCAACCTGATAACAGTGGTTTCAGTATTACCTGTGCCTTTATTAGAATTTTTCATCAAGAAATCAAAAGTTCTGAAAAATAATTATTTTCACTAAAAGTTGTATGGTTGCCATCAGCATATTAATTTTTTCCTCGTGGCAAGTTGAATTCTTTTTTGGGAGAAATAAACTGCTTAAGTATCTGATAGAAAGCAGATGAGTGGTGTAAGACGAAAAAATATTTTAACCATTTTTTTTGTTTTTCAATGAAAAATTAGGAATATCTTACTGTATGTTTTTAAACTTATCAATCTTTACCTCAGGCTCTCAGAACTTTGGGCGACATATGTTTTGGTTTCTGTGACTCAGTTTCACTATCTAGACATTTGATTGATAATTAAGCATGCATCTTAATATAAATATGCCTTTACTATTCAATATTTTGACCCTTTAGTGCAAATATTTGTGTTTGCACTGAATATTACTCTGAATTGTATTTAATATGGCATTCAAAAGCATTGTGAATTTTTAAATCAATTTCAATGCCCAACATCTATCTTCATTCATTTTCTCTTGTGATCTTAACTTTTGGACTCTATTCTGTTTTCTTATCATCCTTTTATCTTTTAGTTATCTCAAAACAGTAGTTTTTGTTACTCTGAATCTGTGCCTACTCTATTTCAGGCATTTATGTGTTACAGCAGAGAAATTCTCTGTGTAGTATACTGTATTTATTTTATTTCCAGTATTTCACTGAAGGTGTCAGTATTTCCAAGGAGACTCCAAGTGTTGATGAAAATGTGTCAGTCTTATGTTGTCAGTACTATGGCTAAAATACCCATGCAACAAGTTAAAGAGGATACCTAATTAAAACTTTAATTAAGGTTCAGTTTACGTATCTGAGCTCTTAGCAGAGCACATATAGTTAGTAATGCAGTAATTAAATACAATTGTTGCATTTTTCTTTACAAAAGGATTGGAGGTAGGGTTTGGGAGGGGGACTGAACCAGCAGCTTTTTATTTATGTCAGAAGAATCTAGTTTAGTTTGACCATGTAAGAGCCATTATGTTCTGTTCGATTAAGTAGCTTATTAAGAAAATTGATCAGAAGAAAGAAAAAAGACATGCACCAAAACTCCAAGCAGATTACTTTTAGCCTGAGTTTTGGTCGGTGCTGCCACTGCTCCACAAACTGAGCAGCGAAACGCAGCTATCAGGCAGATTTCCTGATCGGGGAAATGCGGCGCAAAAGGCACTGCCAGGCAGTGGGTTTGGTTTGTTCAGACCAGCAAATCAATGCTTTGTTATTATCAGTGCATCCAGCTGATCCCACTCTGTTCCCCAGGAGAGCCAGTAGCAGACTAATCTTCACAAATTGCGTAACTTTGTAGAGGAAAAGCATTCAAATTACCTGGGAGAGGAGCAGAGTTGCTTCTCAGGAGGCTCACTTCTTCCTGAATTTATAGCAAATACAATGCCTCAATCCAAGACCTCTGGATGTATTTGAGTTTTTACCTAACCGGATTTTTGAACAGACCAGTGCTCCAGTTTGGTCTTTCAAAGACTGTTATAACTTTTCCAAACGTTTGTCCTAACGCTTACTTGACCCCTTGGGAAACCAAAGCAGTTCAGAGGGGAACAGAAAAGTAATAAGGGGGGAAGGGGAGGGAATTAGATTTTCTGTTGCCTCGGTGAGCCGCATCAGCTTGCTGTTCACAGGCAGTGCAGGAGAGGCACAAGAGCATGAGTCTGGGAGCAAAAGACAAAAGAGATAGAATCTGGTGAACTGCCCCTTACAGTAGCCCTTTAGGTCAGCTGTGCTGCCTTGCCTGCCATTGCTTTGAATTTTATAGCCTTTTTATGCCAACACAGGCATGCACCATGGATAGAGTGCAACTCACAATCTGGCCCTTCGTATTCTTGAGAAAAATTTCCCAGAAGGAATAGTATTTGAATGAAAACTCAAGATGACTCTCTTAATGGACCGTGAAGTGCTGACAGGCTGCTTTTAAAACAAACAACAGCCCAAACCATCCAAAATCCCCACTTCTTTTTGTATGTTTTTGGATTTCAACTCCCCCAACATGTGTAGATGTCATACATAATATTACAGTTTGAGAATGTTTTAGGTCATCAGTCTGTTACTTGCAGGATTAAAAATTTGTTTTAAATGATATTATAATCTGTCTGGAAGGCCAGTGAAAATGTATCCTTCTCATAGTTGTTAATCTGCACATCTGCCCCTCTAGAATGCTTTCATGTGATCTGCCCATGTTGTTTTTTAAGCTTATGTGACTGATGCTAGATGAAGATTATATAGATCAAATAGGAAAGAAGTATGATTATTTTACATACAATATAAAATTCAAAAAGCATGCTTTCATCTACCCACTCTTTAAAAAAAAAGGAAAGGGGAAGAAAGATGTCAGACCTTACTCAGGGGATAATTACCTTCTTCACAGTAACTTATACAAGAAACAGTGAACTCATCAATATGAGAATATCCCCCCCAGATATAAAGTAAAATAAGTAGAGGGTTGAAGCTAAGAACAAAGGCTTGTCAGACTAAAACGGCTACAGCTGTGCGTACAGTTTTAATACTGTTCATAAGGAATTACGCTGAGGCTCCTACAAAAACAATCGTGTGATCACCAAAGTGGACACTTCTGGAATTTAGAAATACAGCAATAGCGGTGGGGCTTTTGCTCAGTGAATTTGAGCACATCATCATTTTTTAGGTATGTTACACTGCTGTTTCATGTGTTTTGGACATTGACACTCAGGTGGCCAGGGCTTTCCATGAGCCTGAGAGCTGCAGCAGCTGCTGGAGTGTTAGGAGGTGCACAGACACTGTGAGCAGCCCTGCCCCGAAACCTCAAGAGGAGCACGGTAGCTATTACTTGATGCAACCAAGGTTTTAAAAGAAAAACTTCTTCATCTCCTACTGTTTTTCCTATGTTTTGATAATATTAAGTGATTTCCTGAGCTACTTCTATGGTAAGAATACTTAGTAATTCAACACATGTAAAGTACAGGAGGGATTCAGCTTGAGAAAATCACTTGCAAATTCCTGTTAATTTTGCACGCAATTAACATGGTGTTGGCCTTTCTTAGTACTAGTCAATATGATTGATGGCTTTTTTTCAGGGCAGTCATCTAGTTTATAGAGCTTTTAAACAGTGACTGATAGCTCTGTAAGTCAAAGAAAGAGTATGGTAAAGGACTGCCAGAAAAAGTACAGAATATAAAACAACATTTTTTTCAATTATAAACTGTACTAAAAAGTTTCATGAAAACAGTAAATTGTTGCACCTTTCTGTGAAAGAATGTATAGCCAGAAATTTTTAACTCTTATGGACAACACATTGAGTGGTTTTCATTGTTTGATACCTGTTAGGATATAGATAGTTTTGGTTTTTTTATTCTTAATCTATCAGTTAACATGTTATACCAGTATTAAAAAAAAAAAGTAAAATTGTTACTACTTAAAATATAGTTGAAACATTTACTTGTCAGAAAATAAAAGATGTAATTCTTAGAACTTATAGGAAAACATTTACTTTATGTGGGGTGGAAGGTATTTTTTGAAGTGAAAGTGGTAGGAAAACCCAGATTTAGATGGTTGTGGGATGTAGATTTCCAGCCATCATACAGCCTCCTAAAGGTGTCTCTGTGGTGTGAATTTTACTGACAGTCATAGGCTAGTCAAGTCAGGAAGGCACCCTTGGAGATTGTCTGGACCAACCACTTGATCGGAGCAGTGTCAGCCAGAGCAGGTCGTTCAGGGCAATGTCCAGTTGGGTTTTGATTATCTCCAGGGATGGGATGACTTCTTCAGAATTTCCTATTACTTACTTAAGTTGTATTCTGTTCTTGCTACTGGTTGTTGTCAATGTTATTGTGTAGAGCTTAGCTATCCTCTGGTATTGTAGATTGAATTCAGGTGACAAACTTGAAGATGAACAGTTGTGCCTGGAAGATACACATGCAGATTCACAAGATTTATGTTCCTTCAGACCTTTTCAAAATTGTACCTGACATTTTTTTTTATGGGGATGTGATTTCACAGGACGCTGGGTTCTCTTTAAAGGCAGAATGTACCACTACAGGAATTGCTTCAGCTCTTCTTTCTTTCCACTTTGGTCTGCAAACTTGGTTCTTATCAATTACCCAGTAGCAGACTTAGAACTACTGTCTGGGCACATCTTCAGCCACATAAGGGATCTGATCCAGCTAAAAAACAAACTTAAGGTTTTCTTTTTCTTGTTTGTTTTGTGAGGTTTTATGTTTGGGTTTTTTTAGGGGACTGAAATTAGCTTTCAGCTGGATCTGTTGAAAGACTGAAGAGAAGCAGCGGAGCTGCCTTTGGTGGGCTGAAGCTACTCAAGAAAACTTAGCTTAAAAGAAAAAGCTAGTAGGCCTTTCATTATTATGTCCTGAGCCTTCTTTTAATTGCATAATGTTGCCCTTTTTACTCACCAGTCTTGATGTCCTTGCAGTAATTCCTAGGTTTTCATTTAATTTTGTTTTATATATTAGGGTTAGTGTATATTCCTAGTTGGTAGTTCTTTTCACTAGAAAGTGAGATGTACATTTTTCCACAGATAAATTCTGTTTTAGCACAGACTATGACTGAGAGACCATTTCAATAACAGAAATCAGCAGTAGGTTGGTTGATTTTGGCAAAACCATCTGCTCTAATCCCCTGATAAAACTGGTATCTCTATGGCAAATGTATTCATACTTACTTCATGGTCTGCATGTAATGAAGGTGATTTGGTAGTATTACTGTTCAACTTCAGGATTTCTTTATGTGACATTAAGAATAAGGAGAACTTGGTAGTGTTTGTAAAATTATTTTAATATCTTCAGTGAAATTTCATCAATATTAGTAATATGCTGCTATCATGCAGTAGTAGAAGTAGCTGTGGTAAAGAGGTCAACAGTAGTTGCTACTTCCCTCAGGAAGTTAAATAACATTGTGAGGCATTGTGACATACCAGTTTGACTTCTTGCAGCCCAGGAGTCAGACTTGGAATATGTAGGTTCAAGTTCTGCTGCAGTGGAAATCATCTGTGATGTTAGAGGAGTCAAGCAATCTGTAAGCATCAATTCTCTGGAAATAAATACATATTCTCTGGAAATAAATACATTAGGGATGAGAAGATGGGTCTTACCTCGTGGGATATTAGTATTTTACTATATATGTAGTTGAAATTCTGTAGTGTTGAGTGTCATAGAAGATTCTGGGTCTGGACAGATATGCAGTGTCATCTGGAGAAAAAGTGTTAAACTTGGCTAAGGACCAAATGCCTGCCCAGCTGCTCACTTCACCTTCTCAACAGAATAGGGGGAATAAATAGGATGGATCATCTTGTGGGTCAAGATGAAGTCAAGGAGATCATTTACTGATTACTGTCACAGGCAAGCCAGACTTGACTTGGAAAAAACTAAATTCATGCCAATTAATATAGTGAGACAAAAACTAGTCACAGTAGAGAGAAATAAAAAGTCTGCAAAATTAAACCACCACCTCCCCCCACATTTTCCCAGACTCAACTTCACTCCTGACTCCTCTACCTCCTTCCCTACCAGCAGCGCAGGGGAACAGGGACTGTGGTCAGGCCATACCAGTCCTCTCTGCAGCTCCATCCTCCTCATACTTTTCCCCTGATCCAGTGTGGGTCCTTCCCATGGGCTGCAGTCCTTCAGGATAAGCCTGCTCCTGCATGGGCTCTCCATGGGCTGCAGCTTCCTTTGAGGAACATCCACCTGCTTCAGTCTGGAGTCCTTCACAGGCTGCAGTGTGGACATCTGCTCCAGCATGGTCTCTCCAAGGGTTGCAGGGGAATTCCTGCACCAGCACTTGGAGCACCTCATTCTTCTTCTCCTTGTCTCACCTTAGTTCTCACAGGGCTGTTTCTCACACTTTCTTTGTTCCTTTTTTCTTTTTGGCATTTTTTGCCTTTCCTTACACATGATTTCCTAGAGGCCCACTCAACTGTGCCTTGTGGTGGGTCAGCTGGAACTGGCTGTGTCCAGCACAGGGCAACCCTGGCCTCTCCTCACCGAGGTTGCCCTGCAGTTCCCTGACAGCCCCTGGACACCTGCACCCAGCACGAAACGTCAGTAGTTCCATTGAAAATTTTAAAGCATAAGAGATTGTATAAAAAGGTCATGTTTACTTTTCCCCAGATTTTCTGGGGTGATGAAACTATAGAGGACTGCTACCATTTCTAGGAAAATGCAGTGAGCATCACATAGCAAACAGATAAATTTGTGCTATTTAGGAAATTTCCTTACCTTAATTGGCTAAATGTACCAATCATTTTTCATTCTAATAGTAATATTAGGATGTTACTTTTATTTCAAAAGACAGATAGCATTCATGCAGCAAATTAAAATATTTTCCTTTATTTCCTTAGTAAGAAACAAATAGGTTTCTGCTTTGTTCAAGACGGGCCCTGTCATTCCTTGTGGCCTTTCTTGGCTTGTGTTTTTGTGACTGTTGGGGTGGGGACAGCGATGGACTTTGTGGAAATTTTGCAGCAGGCATTTTGGTCATCTGCTTTAGTGCATGTAAAAAGCCTACAGTAGTAATTATATGGTATTATGGTATTTCAGGTTGCCCAGAGGAGTTTTGGCTGCCCCCTCCCTGGAATTGTTCAATGCCAGACTGGATGGGGCTTTGAGCAACCTGGTCTAGTGGGAGGTGTCCCTGCCTGTGGCAGAGGGGTTGGAACTAGGTGATCTTTAAAGTCCCTTCCAACCCAAACCACTCTATGGATTCTATGGATTCTATGATTTCACATGCATGTAGGAATTCCAAATAGTAAATGTAATTTTTCATCTTATTTATACCTATTTGAAATAAATATACAAATCTGATAGTAAACACAATGTATGTCAATTATGTTGGCATTCATACCTGCTAGGAATAATTTCAAAGATAGGGAGAAGAAGCTACTTGGATAAGTAGTCATTAGGAAATGTTATTATTGTTTGTTTTCTGTAGAAAAAATGTAATTTTGGCAGAATATATGGCTCATTTGTCAAAGTTCTTGCTTGTCTGCTTTATGTGACATTGCAATGCTAAAACAGTTGTTCAGTGACCTGTACAAATCAATGGACTATCTTTTCAGATAGGTATGGATGAGTTACATGCCATTAGTCAGTTTGTCTGTGTAACTAATGAATATTCTCAACCACAAAACACCAAAGAGCAGATAACAGGAGGTAGCCCAGGGCTGCTTTTCTGTCTTACACCATCTGTCTCAACTCCATCAGGCTTGCATGCTATAAGGAGTGGAAGTCTGAAAATTTCTAATCTCCTCTGATATCAGTAGGTCCTGTGGTTAGTCATATGTGAACAAAGAGAGGTGGAAGAGGAAAAAAATTGGACTTCTGAGAAAAACACTTTTGCGCTTGGAAGTGTTGCTTCTCTTGCCTCCTTTGAAGGTACTTATTTATATAGAAATCTGCTTTATTATACAGGAATCTTCCTGCCTTTTGCTGCCCTGTGTTGTTTACATGTTCTTGGTATAGTTCTCTCAAATTTTGATGTGTCTGTGTTTCCATTAAAATTTAACTGTGGAAGGGCTGCTCTTCCAGATAATTAATCTAGTCATTTCAAAGCATCAGAGTGTGTTAAGGGCTCCACTTTCAGAAATACTGTATATTTATAAATCAGTTTGAATTGAGTAAGACTTTTGGTGAGGGGGACAAGGGTTGGTGGGGATTCTAACATTACTTGACTAGACTAGGTGACACAGTTGGAAAATGCAGATTTCTTAGATCTCAGGCATCAAGGTCAGAAGCAGCAAACTTCAAGCTAATCACAGAAAAGAGTTGCTTCAAGCTGAACTTGATTATGTTAGGGAATTAAAGAGAAAACTCTTGTTGGTACTTTTGAGAGCAAAGATGAATGTGAGCAAGTGGAGACTTGATAAGGTCATAGAAAATCTTTAACACTTTATAAATGAAAAGTACTGGGAAGAGTGAAATGCTTTTAATAGCAAATATCTTTCCGTCAGGAGGAATAGTTCTGAGACCAAAAGAGGTACAAAGGCTGGCTTCCTCCATCTCTAAAGTCTTATATACTCCCATTTATCCCTGCAGCTTAACTCCCCGCCCAATTTCTACTATATTTCTGTTTAAAGTCTCTATATTACTTGCTGTAGCCTCATACATTCCTTAGTAAACTCTTAAGTCATCCTGAAAATTTTACTTTCACCAACTGTTAAAAACAACAGGTTTTGCAACACATTGATGCTGTTTGATCAAAGAAATCACTCAGACTAAAAAGTTAGTGTTAGAAGAAATTATTATTACTAGAGGCTTCTTGTGAGTGTTCTATTATTTAGACAGTTCTATAAATATACACATTTTTACAAAGAAAGAAAAAAACATATTTCATCAGTTACTATCTAAATTATACAAAGATGTGGTTATTTGAAAAAACAAGGGAAAAAGTGTAGGCTGTTCTAAATGACTAAATCAAACAAAATACAGATGGGTCTCAGCTTTGCCTTTTGAGAGAATTAGGGAAGAGAACATCAAGCAGCCGTAATTTTTTATTTGCTTAGATTAGTCATATAAAGATATTAGTCATCTTAGTTCCCTAAATACTATTTCACTTATGTTATATTTATAATGGGCTTTATGTCGGTGGTATGAACTAATAATGTTATATGTTTATTGATTGGGGATGGGGAGAAAGAACAGTGATACAACAGTATCATCCACAAAGAATTAAAAGAAACACTGGAAATCAGAAAGCAGTTGTTGATCACTCTACACCCTTTTAAAAATTAATTGGACCAAAAAACTACTTACAATTATTATACTATAGGGATGTCTAGAACTTTTGATGTAACTATAGAGACCCCAAGGCAAAATTGTGATTAATAAAAACTTTAGCTTCTTAACAGCACAGAGCGATTTCCCTAGATTCTCTCCAGCCATGTGAGTAAGCCAAATTTTCAGGATGACTTTCCTTAAGTCATAGAATGATTTGGGTTGGAAGGGACCTTTCAAGGTCACATAGTCCAAGCCCCCTGAAATGAATAGAGACATCAACTAGATCAGCTTGCTCAGAGCCCCATCCAACCTGACTTTGATTGTTTACAGGGATGGGGCTTCCACCACCTCTCTGGGCAACTTATTCCAGTGTTTCACCACTCTCATTGTAAAAAATTTCTTCCTTATATCTAGTCTGAATCTATTGTCTTTTAGTTTAAAACCATTATCCCTTGTCCCGTTGCTACAGGCCCTGCTAAAAAGTTTGTTCCTGTCTTTCTTGTAAGCCCCTTTTAAGTAGTGAAAGGCTGCAATAAGGCCTCCCCAGAGCCTTCTGTTCTCCAGGCTGAACAAGCCCAATTCTCTCAGCCTTTCCTCACAGGAGAGGTGCTTCAGCTCTCTGATCATTTTTGTGACCCTGCTCTGGACCCACTCCAACAGTTCCGTGTCCTTCTTGTGCTGATGACTCCAGAGCTGGAAGCAGTGCTCCATGTGGGGTCTCACCGGAGTGAAGTAGTGGGGGAAGCCCTCTAAGAATTCTCCAATACACTGATAAAATGTACACCAGCTTGGCTGCTAAAATGAAAATCACAAGAGCTCAGAAAAACAAATATTCTGTTTGTGAACACACTGCATAAAGGAACATTTATAGACAAGAAACTGTCATTTTCCATCAGCAGAAAGTTTTTCTAATGTGCCATGGCCATAATTTTAGAAGTTACTATTTATAATTATTAAAGCATATGTGCTTCCTTGTGCATACTGTAAGTTGAAAAGTAGGTTTTCAAATGCATTTTCTACTACAAATAGAAAGAAAGCATGTTTTTACTTCTAAGCAGATACCATCTTAAAGGAATAATTAGACAATTGTGTGTAAGTATAGAAAGTAAAAATAAAGGTCCATCCATTTACTTACATGGGGAGAAAGAAAATTGGTTCATGTTCTAACTTGCAGGCTATAGACTAAATAGATGTTAACATAGAATATATTTGATATAGTCCAAAAGCGACAGAAACTCTTTTTGCAATGAAATTAATTGGGTATATCACACCATGTTTATTAAAGGATTTTAAAAATATTTTTGTTTTTTATTTCATGTTTCTACTCATATTATCAAAGAGACAAAAAAAATGGAACCTCTGTAAGAACCAGAACTAGTATTAGTGGTATTAGTAGTAGTATTAGTAGTATTTGTGTATTAGTAGTATTCGTGTATTAGTAGTATCAGTAGTATTAGTGTTGCTTCAGCTTTACAGCAATATGAAGTTACATATATATACACACACACACACACACACACACACATAACATCATCAAAGTTGATGGGGGAGAGATTGAGGGTAATGTGACATACAGTCCTGATTCATCACCAGGCAATTTAATGTATAATTTCTTTGATTGTCTCCATAAAAACTGGTGGCAGTATATTATCATACACTTATGAGAAAAATGAGCAGCATGGTGCAAGAAAGTTGAGCAATTAATTAAATGATATGCTTGTTCATCTTGCAGGTCAAGCAGTTAATTGTGCCAAGAATTGCTTTGAAATCATGCATGCCTCAACTTAGACCTTTTGTCTCCCGAGAGAATTCCTCAGGTCTTGCTGCATATCATGCTTCCTGTGGATGCCAGTCTAATGCTAGCTAATCCTGTTAGCATGTATAGTAGATACAGTGATATCTAGAAATCTGAATCTGTATTCAGCAGTTCTACACACCAACATACGAGAAAACTGAAATCTTTGTGGCTTCTTGAACATGAGAGTTAAATATGGTTCATGGTTAAAATTAGTGTCATGTGCTTCAATAATTCATACTTCATAGGGCAGAGGAATAACTGCAAGCTAAGATTAAAGACTTTTCAGCTACTTTTTGTACATTTTATCTGTACAGTGAAGTGTTTGAATGAGTTTCACACTTTTCAGCTTCTGATGCTCCCGTGTGTATAAGAGTCTATTTTTCTAGTGGAGTTTTCCTTTTGGATTTGATATTCTCATACAAATCTCTATCAGAGATAACTGATAACTGGCATAACTGGTAAGGATTGGTTTGAATTTTTAGTTTGTTTTATAAGGTGGAAAAAGATTCCTTCAGTTTAAGAAGGCTGAATCTTGAATTTTCAGAAAATGCCCAGACAGTTCAAATCCTGTTTATAGTCAATAGTATCTGATCCTTTGTAGGCTTTGGTCCTTCACTGAAATAGAGAAGGTCTAACCACAACCCCAGTCAGTGTAAATAACAATCACTAGTGTGGCAGGCAGCAAAGTAATGCAAAGGTCAGGTCCAGTTGAGTTGTAGAGTTTGTTTTGGAGAAGTTCATAGTTGTAGTGATTGTTCAGATTGAATCTGGAATACTTATGTGAATACATATAAGATTGAAATGGAATTGTAATATAAGTACTCAGTTGCAGATGTACTAATATTGCTTATTACTTGTAGTCCATCATATCGCACAATAAACATGTATTTTATTAATGACTATATCATTTTTGTCCTGAAGAACTTGACAGTGGTTGACATATATAATTTCAAGATGTTAGAAAATATTGCTATTAAACAAAAACAAGGCTGGTGTTTTTCAAAATCTTTTTTTATAGAAGTACTCTTCTCAGAACATGAGGCTGACTAAAATATTATATATGTATTTCCTGAGATGATTGCTGAAAACCAAGATTTACAGTTTGGTAAGCATTTGTAAATGATGTCAGAGTTTCCTCAGCTGTGAGTAAGCCAATTAGTAAGTATGTGAACCATTAAGAGTCCCCAAAACAATGTCAAATGGACTTCTGCCTGTACCAACAAAACAACTCTGTATTAGATGAAGAATGTACAGGGCAGAGTACATTCTTGGCTACATCTCAGCTGTTGCAAAGATTTTTTTTTTCCTTTCCGTCTTCAAAGCAAGAAAAAGATGTTTTTCAATTTTCTGTTAGCATTCCTTCTAGAAATTGAGGTCTTTCCTTCGTTACAGGATTAACATCTTTTCAGAGATGAAAATTATGAGCCTACACAAAGATCCAGCAGGATCAAGACATCTCCTACAATGACTTCAAATAATACAATAAAATATATTAATATAATTTATACATCTAATTTACAGGGGAATAGAAGGCTTTATTGTCTTCAGGCCTGCTGTGAGAGAAAAAAAATATCCGTGCTTTTAAACAAAATTAACCTCATTTAAATAGAATTAACTAGGTCACATAGTTAAAACAATAGTCTTTAAATAGTGTGAAGGCTTAATAAGAATAAATATAGATGCAGAAATGTGTCTCCCATAAGTGAATGTTACATAGGATTTATTTTACCATTTCTGTAAAAGTAAAAAGTATTTTCTGCCTTTGTAATTCTTTTCATAGAATCATAGAATGGTTTGGGTTGGAAGGAATCTAAAAGATCATCTAGTTTCAGCTTCCCTGCCATGGGCAGGGACACCTCCCACCAGACCAGGTTGCTCAAAGCCCCATCCAACCCAGCCTTGAACACTTCCAGGGAGGGGCAGCCACAGCTTCTCTGGGCAACCTGTGCCAGTCTCTCACCACCCCTACAGTAAAGAATTTCTTCCTAATATCCAGTCTAAATCTACCCTCTTTCAGTTTGAACCTGTTTCCCCTTGTCCAATCTATACATGCCCTCGTAAAAAATCCATCTACAGCTTTCCTGTAGGGCCCCTTCAGGTACTGAAAGGCTGCTTTAAGGTCTCCCTGGAGGCTTCTCTTCTCCAGGCTGAACAACCCCAACTCTCTCAGCCTGTCTTCATCGATGAGGTGCTCCAGCCCTCTGATCATATTCGTGGCCCTTCCTCTGGACTTGCTCCAAGAGCTCCATGTCCTTCTTATGTTGGGGACTCCAGAACTGGACACAGCACTCCAGGTGGGGTCTCACAAGAGCAGAAGGGGAGAATCACCTCTCTCGACCTGCTGGTCACACTTCTTTTGATGCAGCTCAGGATACAGTTCGCTTTCTGGGCTGCAAGCACACTCTGCTGGCTCGTGTTTAGTTTATCATCAACCAACACCCTCAAGTCCTTCTCCTCGGGGCTGTTCTCAATCCATTCTCCACCCATCCTGTATTTGTGCATGGTATTGCCCTGACCCAGCTGCGGGACCTTGCATGTGACCTTGTTGAACTTCATGCAGTTTGCATGGGCCCAACTCTCCAGCCTGCCAAGGTCCCTCTGTATGGCATCCCTTCCCTCCAGCGTATTGACTGCACCACACAGCTTGGTGTCATCAGCAAACTTGCTGAGTGTACACCCAATCCTGCCATCTGTGTCACCGACAAATGTGTTAAAGAACACTGGTCCCAATAGTGACTCCTGAGGAACCTCACTCATTGATCTCCACTTGGACATTGAGCTGTTGATCACAACTCTTTGAGTGTGACCATCCAGCCAATTCCTTATCCATCAAGTGGTCCATCCACCAAGTCCATGCGTCTCTAATTTAGAGACAAGGATGTCGTGCAGGATGGTATCAAATGCTTTACACAGGTCCAGGTAGATGACATCAGTTACTCTTCCCTTAACCACCAACTCTGTAAACTCATCATAGAAGGCCACCAAAGTTGTCAGGATCAATTTGCCCCTGGTGAAGCTATGTTGGTTGTCACCAATCACCTCCTTATTTTTCATGTACCTTATCATAGTTTCCAGGAGGATCTGCTCCACGATCTTACCAGGCACATTCATTTTCAACCTCCACATTCAACAGATAGGGAAAGAGGATTGGTTTTCCAAGGATGTTCTGTAGAAAGTCACTCTTGGCACCATGTCTCACTAATTATTAATACCACAAACATCTCCAAGGCTTTGTAAATCCCATGTTACAGGCTATAAAGTTAGTAACCATTTGTATGCAAAGCCTTCACATTATAAAGGGATTAAAAAATGGACGGAATGGAAAAAGAAACAATTTAAGAAGAGGCCAAAAAATTTTCATTTGTTAATAATTGGCATTTGCTAACAATGTTATTTCTTGAAGGTTTCCATTATAATATTTTAATGACAAAGTTTGGTTTCATCATTAGCCTTGTTTAAAGTGTCAGTAAGAACTTCCACTCCTCCTTTATATCTTCAAGAAGAAAACTTGACATTTACAGTTTCACTTTTTTCATTAAAACGTCGTTTTGTATAAGACAGCACAGCCTTAATAAGGATCCCCATTTCATAGAAGAAGCTAATGAAGATCAGTGTGTATATACTTCAGGTGACTGTCAGAAAAGATCCCATACCTGACTCTTTTTAGATTTAATATTCACTGACATGCCAGTCTTAAGGATATCTCCAGTCACTGACCCATTCTTCATAGCTTCTGTAAATGGACATGAATTCAGTGGAAAGTTCATTGTATTTATATGGTTTCTGGCCTTTTAGAATTCTCTTCTTTTTGTTCCATCTGTCTTGTGAGGTTGGAGCACATTTGTAGGCACCCTGAAATGCATGAATGTTTCTGGGATTACCTGACATAAGTGATGCTTATGTATTCCTCAGGAAACACTGATGTGGACTTCATGACAAAACAGAATAGTGTCCTTGCACTGATATTTCTTGTTATTTGTGTTCAATATTTTCAGTAGGGTTGATTGCTGAAAAGATGGAAAGATGAACTATTACTTAAAAACTGATCTGCTCATCCAGATCCCAAGGTATTACAGGCTATTCTTCTACAGAGCGTCCTGGGAACGCAAAGTTCCCTCATCTGTCTCACTCCTTTATTGTTGAGTCAATGAATTCAAGTTGCCTGTCTGCAACCTTCCTCCCTTTCTGATCTGTGTGCTTCTAGCCATTTGGTAAGAATTGTAAGTCTGAACCATAAAAGATGTACTTGATAGCTGTGGTGGTGACTGATATTTTAGTGGATCTTTGTGCTCTCTAATAAAGTCTATCCTTGTGCATAATCAAGGAATTTCTATTTGAGAGGCAACCCAGGCTCAGAGTCAAGAAAGCATTTTAAAGTATTTATTAAGTTTTGTTGAATTCAGTGATGCTTAGAACAAAAATAAGTATGTGCTTAAAGAGTTAGCTTTACAGGGGTGCTTTCCTGGATTGGGACTTCTATTGAATCAGACTCCTATTTAGTCTACATTTTGAAATTCTTGTTCATTTCTCTTGTGAATACTTTGCTGTCTTAGTTGTTATGAATAGAGCTCTTTGTTTTCTGTATCTGGAATTTAGTCTAAATAATGACCTCCAATGAAGTACTTCTGTAAGGTCACAAATGCCTCTCAGAGCCAAGCTAAAGTAAACATCCTAAATAATGATATTTTATTTTTTATGGACCTAATATATCTCTGACAAATATTGAAAGTTCTCCAGTAGGGCAATGGCAACTCACCACCTCAGTTTCATTGACCTGTGAGCTGCTTTTTCTTCTGAAGAGTTTGTTTAATTGCAAAGGACTGAACTCCTGAGTACTCACATAAAGCACATATGGCTAATTTAAAGCCAACAAGTTTGATTCAGAAGGTGGTGGTTAAACTAGGCTGATTCTGCATCGGTAAAAGCCCCTTGACCAGGCAGTGTAGAGATGTTTCATTTCGAAGCGCTCCTGATCCAGAGCACAATGGTCTTTACATAGTCTCCCATTGAGATGTCTGAATGGAAGACCTGCTTTGTCCTTTATGGAAAAATGATAACCAAAATCCTGAACAGTGTGTTATCTGATCCCATTATTAGGGAAGCCTGCAGCTGTTCATATTTTCTCTCCACAGCACGTGTCACTGTGGCAATTGGAAAATATTTTCATCCTCTAGGATTACAGAGCTGCTGAAAAGCCATAAACAAAACATAACTAGAATTGTGCAAGTGACAGTTAATGCAGCCTCTAAGGAGAAGGTAATGTAGAAGGAAAAAAAGATACAGGACAGGGTTCATAATTTTTCTTGCAGCAATACATTTCAGAGAGAGTTCCAGAGGAAATTATTACATGTATCAGTGTGGAAACGTTTTGCTTACATTGTTCTAAAACTGAACACTAACATATAAACTTGAGGAAAATACTTTATAAAGAGATGTATGGATGTGCATCTATATTTTATTCCATTGAAAGTCATGCATATCAGTAAACAGTCACACCGATATTAATGGACTTCAGTGGTTTCTGTTCCCAGGGTATCTGACAGGCTTGCAGGCCTTATTGATAATGAAGGAGAATATGTCAATACTCCCAAGTTAAGATCTGATTCAGAAGAAAAGTGATTTTTTTCAAGGTCAGACAGAAAGTCTGTGTCTTAATTCTTGATTTCATCGGGCTAAGGCCCTAATCCTGGTGGTTTTACCCCTTTCTTGTAAGGAGAAGGTGGCCTTTGGCATTTTTCTGAGTGTTGCTGATCCTTTCCACATTCTACTCCTATTTTATCCCAGCAGTATAGATGTGCTCAATGAAAAAACAATTACTTACAAAACAATTTGGTAACCTCATGTTTGTGTGTTGTGGCTGGTTAAAGTGTCTTGAAACAGGATGGGTGGTTCATGCAACAGCAAGAGAGGAGTAGGGTGGTGCTGTTTATTCAGACTCTGAGGAGAAGACACAGCATGTCTTCTGCTTTTCACACTAAAGATGCTGGCAGTGATTATTGAATTTTATCCAAACCACCTCTGGCGTATCTAGAGGTCTCCCATCTGCCTCCTTTCCCAACAGTCATGTCTCTTAATGGAGTGACATGGCAAAGCAGAAGCACGTTACCAGTATTTCCCAAACCTCGCCTTTCAGTCATCCTGCTTTCCGTCTCACACCTGCAGAGCAGGACTGCTGGCAAACTCCAGTATTACAGGCTTCCTTTCATGGGGCATCATTTTGATACTCCTGCACAGAAGTGACACAGATATTCCTGAATGAACTGCACCACCCACCACTTGAGTGAGTGCTGTTCCTTCTGGAAAAAAATAGAAATTCTTCATAACAGAAATAGAAAAGTAATAACTGCAGCAGGTATGTAGGAGAATCAATTCACTGGGGTGATGTTCTAAATATAAAAAAAGATATGGCAGTGCCAGAAACCGCTCCTGTGACTAATTAGGGGTGACCTGATAATCCATGTTCTTCATTTGTAGTGTGTTTGAACAGAGAAAAACAGAGGCATTTTAAAAAAGGGGAGGGAGAGGGGGAGCTTTAGAAACCTGCATTTAGTCTTGGTATCTATAGGTACTCAGCTCTAGTGGGCAGCTGCCTGTGGGCCAGCCTGGCAGGGCTGTGCTGCCAGCCAGCCCTTCCCAAGGCAGGAGGAGCCATACCGAAGTTCCCAGTTCTGCCACTGTATGTGAAAGTACACGTGATGTTTGTTACAAGTACAAATGAACTGAATCCCAAAATGGTATGATCTTATGTGTTTTTACAGTGCAATAAGGCTGTTGAATATGAGTAGGTTCAAAACAGAAAGATCTTTATAAAAGGCCTTACTTTGTGGCTTAATATTGTCTGATAATTCACCTCTGTTGCCTCTTCATGTATTCAGACTAGTGTCTAGGAATAAACCCAGACATACACGCGCTGAAACAAGAACAATATTTTAGGGTTTAAAAAGCTAATTCTGAAGATATAAACTGTCTGCAGTTTAGAGCACATGATAAAAAAAACAAAACAAAACAAAAGCGGGAAAAGGACTTTAAATACTCTTTTCCTGTTTAGGTAAGAGAAAGGCCACAGTCAGCAGAGGTGAAAATGCATATTTTACATCATGGACATCAAAAACACATTACACACTTCTAGCATCAAATCTATACATTGCATCAGATCACATTTTCAAAGGTGTACTGTTGAATTCATAGCTTTGATTTGCTAAGTTTGTTTTGGTGGACAAAACCTATGAAATTTATTTTTTCCTTTCCATCTTTTTTAATTTTGCCACTTAGAAAGCAATGCCATGTGAGTACAAAATACTTGGGTGTTCTTTGTGAAGAGATTTTTACTCTCTTGCTTTCCTTTTTGTTTGGGATCATCTCTTGGGAACATACTGCAAGGTGAGCAGTGATTTTACAATGTGAATTCTAGGGCATCAGAGGAATATAAATGTGCAGAAACTGGACAAAAAGGGGCATTCATACCTTTGAGAGTCTGGATAAAGTGAGGGAAAAAATTTCTATTTATAGTTGGGCCTTGATTAAGATTCTGTTTTATTGAGTTTGGCTATCATGCAATTATGAATTTCATTTAACTGGTGACACAAAGTCAGGATCTTTCTTCACACACTGGCACTGAAGTGCTGTTGGCACATGCACAGCACAGAGAGCAAGTGCCCGGACTTGGCACTTAGGCCCAGAAATGTTTCCAGCTCCTGTGGTGCATTTGGGACTGGTCGGAAGTACTGGATTTCACTTTTGGCCCACAGTCCCAGAAGGATCTTGGAGCAGACATGGATTTCCATTGTAGATAAGGACTACACCTTATCCTGCTAGTTTATTCTTCATACTTTCCCCTCCCATGATGTACATGGGTACCACATACGAACTGTAGTATGTAGTCAGAAAATTCCTGCTTAAAATTTCCAGCTTATTTCTGACATCTATTATACACCCAGGAAGGGGCAAAATTCAAGATGTAACTTACACAATTAACTTGTTTCAAGTGTGTTTTTCTTCTCTGCTTTGAAATACAACTTTGGCACTATGAGAAGGAGCCATAGCAATGTCTGGAATAGATAGCATGAAAGCACAAAACTTTGTAACTGTCCTGGCTGCAGGATATTCTCATGGCTTCAAAGGCCACAAGATGACCATGTAGGTTGGATGCAGGATATGGATATGGATAAACAATGGCTAGTTTAAAAAAGTGAACAATTACAAAATCTGTCTTTATAATACTTTATAATCTTGCACACTTCTGTTTGAATGTTTTAGTTGTACCATCTAAGAGGTATTAAGTGATTCTTGCAATGGAATGGCTGCATGAATGGTTGGCTAGTTTAATGAATTTCTCATGCAGAAGTTACTACAGAGCTAACATCCATTTTACAAATGGAACAAATGGATTCTAGAAGCAGGTGGCTGTTCACAGGAATTACTCCAGCAGGTCTGAGTTTATAAGGGAAGAGTATCTTGTGCTCTGTTTTAGTTATGCCTATACAGTTTCACTACAGATGGCAGTAGCAGTTTCCCCGGTAAGGCCTTCTAAAGACTTCACTGATTGACCATAAAACAATTGTTTTATGTCTTCCTCAAGGCACAAAAGTCAGAACTGTGCCTAAGAAATTCTGGAATTCCTTTATAGTTGCAAGAACACTGGCGTTGCACTGTAACGTGTCTAAAATACTGCTTTCCTGTAACTCAAGCTTAATTGGAAATCATCATCTGACAGTGTATATAGTACATCGAGTTTTGGTGCCAAATCTACTAAAATATGATCTTTAAACTTATTTCAGTTGTAATCTTTGTGATTTATTATGACAGTTATTTCTGTGGCTCAGTTTGGAAAGATGCCGTGCTCCTTGTCTAGAGACAACAAGAATTAAAAATAAAATAAAATATTTTCTGTTATTGTAGTTGGTAAGGAAAAATTTTTAAAAAGAGCATTTATCTTAAAAAGGAGCTGCCATTTAAAATGTTGCCTTCTTAATAAGTTTTGAAACACACATTTGTTGCTTGACTTTTTTAATATTCAAGCCACTTCTTATATATTTAAAGATTGTTTCAGAAGTTTGGATTTTGTCATTTAGTTTTCAAACAAATGTCCATATGCTTTTGTGAATCTTGAATGCCTTGCTATACTTTTATACCATGGACTAAACAGGGAGAAACTGAGCAAGGAAGAGATTTAAAAATCACTCTGGAATGAGAAATAAATGCCAATTAAGATTACTTTTTTTCGCAGTACTTGGTAAATCTCATTGCCTGTGTGAGATTTCTCTCTGTTCCCTCATCTCAGGCTGCCCAGCAAGACGGCTGTTGTTGGGATAATTTGTATAGGGGGGTTGTGAATATTTCACAGAAATACATGTACATATAATTCTTCAGATAATTAATCACATCTATTCTGTGTCATATCTGGCACACTTACAAAACCATAACAGATCTGGACAGATTTTGGCTCTCCCTTTGGGAAAATGCAACTACTGTATGTCAAATGTTGCCAAATTACTGCATGTAAAATCCCCACTCTTGCTACAGTGGTAATAAGTCATACTCAAGTACTTTTTTGCTACCATTTTAACAAGAATATTTGTGTAATAAATAGTAAGTTATTTTAAATTGGTCAGTGCCTGCAGTTCTTGATGGAAAAATGCTAATTTACACACGATAATACTCTAGACTTTCATTTTTAATGAATAAAAGTACAGTATTTAGAGGGAATAGCAGCATAGTTTACAATTATCTGAAATCAAGTGTTTTGTTTTGTATGAACATTGTGGACAAGTTACCTGTGACTATAGGTCCCAAGTGATGACATGATGCCAGTCAGTTTCTTTAGTCTGTGGAGTCACAAGTCACCATCAAGATCAGAACACAACATTAGTGAATGAAAAAAAAAAAAAGAAACAGATTATTTTCCTTAAGATTCAATTTTATCTAACTTAAGTGACACGCAAAGAAAAAAATGCTTTGTAGTTCAGTAAGATCTTGGTTGTTTGCAAATTACAGCCTCTCATTCGTAATAGCTCCAGCTTTGGAAAACAAATCCCTATACATGGGAAGGGATACATATCCTTGCATCCCTCTGATACTTTCCAGAACTGAAAACTGTAGCCGACATTAAAGGCATTCTGTGGTGATTTTCTTGTAAATTTGACACCAGTGATAAAGAGCAGTCCTGCAGCACCCTCAGTTAACTGCTAAATTTCAGGCGCCAGTGACATGATGTCGTTCTGTGTCCATGAAATTACTCGTGGCATGTATTTCCCCCTCCCAAAATCCTTGTGTTCAGCGTACCTGTGGAAAAGTGGCTACCCCCATCCATATCTCAGAAAAATGAAATTAATTGAAGGTAGATACAATGGTTAAGAACAAAATGCCATATAAGAGTAGTGCAGCATCCAGAAAACTGATGTGCTTATTGCAAACTGAAAAAGATAAGTCAGTGCAACAACTAGAGAAGGGAGCTGATGGTTTTAAACCGAAGCATGTGGGGGACATTTTATTCTGAGTTCTTCTTGGAATCCTTATTCCGAAATAACATATGTAGGCAGTATGTAATTTCCCTCTATATCCGCCACGTCGTTTATACAGGCTGGCAGCAGGAAAAGAAAGAAGAGAAAGAATGTGCAAAGCTTGCTACATTTAGTAAAAGGGGCTTTTGCATACTGGAAAAATAGGCTTCCTTTGGGTGTCTATTCTGTGTTATCACTACGGATCAGTGAAAATAGTGTTTTCCTAAATATGTGCCATTAGATTGTGACACCTCTTTGAGCTGCACCTATTTGACAAAACCTACCAACCAACATAAGAAAGCCTGGACTTCAGGTAAATACCAATTCTAGTTTCAAAATGCTAATGAATTGAAAACCAAAGGGTTTTGTCTCTCCTTTAGGGGGGGAGTGCATAGTGCAAATGGATTTTATGGACAAATTGTTTTTTGTGTACAAAATACAGAATTTGTATCAAGGGTTTAGCAACAGATGGTTATTGGGGAGACTATTTAATAACACTGTGCTCACATCTAATATTTCCCCACTAACAGCTGTGCAGCAAGGTTGTGCTACTTTGGGCTTCATTCCCATGAGATGAGTAGAGATCTTCCTTTTGAAAACTGGGAGTTGTCAAATGTGGTCTGTGGGGAGCTCATTTGCACAGGCTTCACGACTTGTAGGTGGAGATCTGGGAATTTTGATCTGTGTCAGGACATCTGCAGCAGGCTTGCTTTTCATCTACAAAGTTAGCTGGCTTGGTTCTCAGCTAGGGTCAAGAGTCTCTCAGGGGCTGCAAGGCTGACGAGGCCATGAAGTTGGTGAAGATTTGTCTTTGCTTTGCTATTGTCATTGTTTTGGACCTGCTGAGCTCTGGCAAGGTTATTTTTCTTCTCTCACCTGTACTTCCATGGATGAAACACATGAATTCTCCTGAACTCAGAGTAGGACTGAATTTGGTGTCCATCTGCTTCTTCGGTACAGATCACATGTTTTATTCAGTATGAGTCAAAATAGGAACAGTTACAAGTGAGTAAATGATGGCACATTTCATGCTAAGGGGTGGTAAGATGACTTGAAGGTTACAGGAATATTACAGAGTGTCATACAGGAAAGGGAGTGCCTCTCTTAGACCTTCACATTAATTATTTTTATGTTGCAGTCACAACTGACTTCCCCACTTGATTTGTAAGGTGTATACCAATGGAATGTAGCTTTTTAACTTGTAATTAGTCTCTCTCTTTGCAGCTTGTGTATGGAAAGATTCATAATACTCCCTATTTGATCAAAGGCTTTGAAATAATTTTGCATCATCCGTTTGTACAAAGTATGTTCTCTGTACTTTTAGCGCGTTAGAGTGACTGTAACTTGTAGGTTAATTTCAGGAGTTTAGAGAGAAGGAAAAGTGTTATAGTTGCTATTTCTGTTAGGTCTTTTATGACCTAAACTGTTTTTCATCATGGAACCCATTGCTAAAACAGTTTTCTGAAAAGAAAATAATGTTTACAAAGTAAACATTTTTTCTGGCTGCAAGATTGTTTGCTGTTCAGGAAGCAAACACATTCTAGTTCATTACATATATTTTGGGTGTATGAAAGGAAAATAAGTTTATACATTTTAAACATGCAGCTCACAGACTTTCCGGCTGGAACCCACTTGGGAGTCATAACACATTTCCAGGACCTCCCCTAGTGAGACTCCTCAGATATCAGAGTAGTAGTGACTCATCGACCGCAGGAGAGGCAATTGAATTAAAACTTAAATATTTATGTGTCTGACTCACTCAAATTGCAAAACAAATACAGCCCGATTTCTGGGTGAGATATCTGTGTTTCTCAAGAAAAGCTGGAGCTGGTATTTCAGGAACTGCAATGGCCTGAATTTGGCTGTTGATCCTTGTTTTCACACCATAATTTTTTAAAAAGTGGTTTTTACAGCTTTAGAACTACAGAAGTAGGACTATGAGGGCTTAGTTATTAAATATGTCTGCAGTACTCAATAGTAGTGACAAAAATGGAATCAATCAGATAGTTCAATATGCTCCTTTGCACTCGTACCTGTTGCTTTTGGATGTACTGAGGCTCTGAGGTAAAGGTGGCTGTAAACTTTACTGCATTAGAAGGGTACCATCCTCCCACCACTTCCCAGATATATGAATGACTGTCCTAGATAAGTACAGTGAAAAACTGAGCCAAGGAAAAGATGCTGTAACTCCTGCTGTCAATCCATGGTTTTGCTGAGTCCAGAGACTGACAGTAACAGCCACCAAGTCAAATGTCTTGCTCTTCCCAGCACAGCATCAAGATCGTTGCAGAAAGGTGAGCTTGATCCTCTGAATTTGTTTCTGAAGCTGATCTTGCTAGCCAAACACGGTGCAGATGTCACTACCCACACTCCACCACCCCTACCCCTGCAGTCAGGTGCTGGTTCTGAGGCTGTTTCACTCTTCCAGGTCAGTCTGTTTGGAGAAGACTATAATATATACCTAATTACCTTACAGCTAAGAAAGCCTTAGCAGATCTCGCGTATTGAAAACCGAGCATGTGCTTGCTACAGTCATAATTTGAACTCTAGCTATTTTATTACACATTTTCTGGTCCAAAATCCTGATTTCCAGCTTGCCTCTGAAGAAATAGTATAGGGACTTGTCTGTCATCAGCAAGATACGAGGTATTTCATGAGACCAAAAATAAAGCTGTTGTTCTGCAAGCTCAAGTACAGTGTTTGTTTTTCTTAAAACAGCTTTCTGAACAACGCAAAAGCGTGATCTGAAAATACAACCAAATGTTCTATTCAACGTTCTTTCTTTAAAGAATGTCTAATGTGCTACTGCCAGTAATTATCAGCTCTTCATGGCCCATGGAAAAATATAAAACTTATTCCAGTTGTCTTTTTTTTTTAACGTTCTTATTTAGCCTAGGATCAGAAACATCTTCTGCCACTCCTATTTCTAGATCTTACACAAATGTATAGATTTGGCTTCAAAGATGGCATCAATATGTTCAAGTTTAAATTCTACATGTATATATGGATTATCCAGATGTAAGTCATAATACTCTCATTAGGCTCTTTTTCTGATGCTTAATTGCTTTGCTATGCAATGTGTGCTGTTTATCCTTTTTCTTCCGGTTGCAATAGGGATGATTCCACATATTAGATAAAATCAAGTGAAGCTGGATTTTTGGTAAATCTGGCATTCTTTGCTTAACTTCAGCTTCACAAATGCTTTGAATTAAATTTGGATGATCAGTCTCATCCCTAGCTGTAGTGGCAAATGCAGCTTGTTATGGCATGGTTGCTTATCATAAAATAAGATTCACATTTCCATATGATTTTGTAATTACAGGTGTGTGTTTTTTATAACTTAAAAGAGATTTTAGGATAGCATGGTATTAGATTATTTTGTCCCACAGAAGTATTTGGCTACCTTTGAGACAGTTCTTTTTTCATACATTGGGTACTTTTTTTTCTTAAATTCTGTTGTGATTCTTGCGGGGGGGCTGTCTTAGGCTATAACAAAAGCTGGGAAAGGTTCATCCAGTGTAAAACAAAATAAATATAGCTTGCTGCTGCCATCTCTGAAGGTCATAAAAATATTACAGATTTGAGGGAGCTTGATAGGTTTACATAAGGGATTACAAAATGTGGTTGCCTGTAATACCAAGGGTCAGTACTTGATGACCTATGAATTTTCCTCCAGTTTTACATTATTAAAATCCAGTCATAAGAGAGAAAATAAAACCACAATCACTGATGTATTATATTAGATGCTCAGTACATAGTCTGCTGCTTAGGCAACAAATGCTGTGCTGCTGAAGTGCACCAGCTGAATTGTGTGAAACTGAGCGAATGACACAGCTGAGCATCGGCTGCTGCCCAAGCTGAGCATCGTACAGACTAACATTTCATGGATGTCCACTTACATGTTTGCACATTGTAAACAGTACATAATAGGTTACACTGGGAGGACCTAAATTCTAATCCATGTAAGAAGGTGAAAAATTGCCAAATTTTCCTTTGGGGCCCCTGATATCAATAACCTGAAAGAGCATTCTGCCTGGTTTGCTAAAGTTTGCAGGCAAACCAACAGCATGTTTTAGTCATAATATGAGAAGCTGCTTATTATGCTAATAAAAAAAATCACTTGAGGGCAGCCTTCCCTGGGTGGCTATGTTGGGGTGGTTTCAGTTCCACTTCCACATCATTTCAGGCTGTTAAGAATAAATAGCAAATATTATGGCATCCAGTTGTTCCTGGAGCTGCTTTGTTACCAATTCCTTAATAACTCTTTACAGTCTGGCACCTCTTTCACTATTTAGGTTAAAAATATTTGCAAATTTTACTGTTTTCAGCAAAAAAAGAATCTACCCGAATTCTGTTGTAAGTGTCCTCTCAAAGGAAAGTATTAACAAGTACTGCCAAATGTCTGATATTTCTGCCAGCTTTATATTTGTATCAGCTCCATGTGTATCTGATGAAACCTACATTTGTTGAAAGCAAATTAAAACAGCACTAATTGGGGCAATTTTTTACATGTTTTCTTTAAAGGCCAAAAAATTAAATTAAAATAATACATTTTTAGTATGCTTTTCAGGAACGTATTCATGGCTTGAGTGCTTTCAAAGTGCTTTAGTGAAGCTTCTAAAGATCGCCTACAAGATTTAATTATATTATTTTACAGCCATTTTAATCACATCATTATTATTCTTTAGCAGAACTGAAATACTAAGAAATGTGCTGGGAATTACTATATTCAGATTTATTCTGAAGAAATGTCTAAATAAGGAAGAATACATGTAATGCACCACATTTTAAAAGTAGTGTAGTTTATACAGAGTGAAGAGAAAGGTGAACTATAAGCCTTGTATTTTCTGGGATGACTCGTGACTATAATAGCTTTTGTGCTTTTGGCAGACTTGGCACTTTGAAAAGAGAAGAACTCATTCTTTGCTGAATGTAGGCAGACAAATTGAGCCAAATCCTTTGAAATGCCCTACTAACCTTTGTCAGTGAAAAACCAAAACCCCTGGCTTCACCTGGGTAGAGCTCTAGCACAGTCACCTAGTTTTATACTTCTAACGCGATGGGATTATTGCCTTTTGTAAAACTGTTTCAAGAATTTATAATACAAAATAAAATACTCTTTGCTACTAGTGTTATCCACATAAATATGTTATACATAATCCACTCTTGGCAACATTTATGCTTGTAGAGTCTCATTTAGCATGAACTGACTTTCATTCTTCAGTTCATCTTTATTTTTCATTTGATTTTTATCACACTTTGTGTGACACCTCTGCTAAGATTTCAAATGATACAAGTGTTTTCACAGAAATAAGACTTCTTGTTTCGGGAATACAGGTATGATGAACAAAAATTACTTGCTTTTGTTACAGATTGCTATTCTCTTAAGGAAAAATAAGTTTTACAAATATGGATGAATGGCAAGAAGAGGAAAAGCAGATAGTCACAGCAAAGATACAACTGGAAGCTCATGTAAAAAATTTTTGAAAAATCAATTATAGCCAATGGTGGGCATAGAAATAACCTCCCAGGGATCACCACAGACTGGCCAGAATTCCTCTAATCAAAAAGTCTCTCAGTGAGTGAAACAAAGGGCTAAGGCATTTAGAGAGGCAAAGAGAGCAGTGGGAATTGCCTGTGATCTTTACATTACTTTTCTGTCCCTTCTGTATGTGGAGTTTTTTCTCTTTTAGAAGTTAAATACTGAAGGTTTTATTCAACTGAATGTTTTTTTTTTTATCATTTTGTTCACTTTGAGTACTCAGCATAAGAGGAGGGTGTAGGCATATTCATCCTAAAGATCTGGCCCATTCAATGTCCCATCTCACCACGCCAGAAGTGGAAAAAAGCCCAAGTGATGGAACACCACAGCTTCACGTTTATTGGTTTTTCATCTTTCCACAAAATTAAATACTTTGAGTTTCTCTAAGACAGCCCAACATGTCTAGGCAGCAGGGATATTAAAGCAGTTATCCAGTATTACATGTATCATATATAGAAGTGAGTTAACTTTTATTTGCATATTTATTTGTTTATTTTTAAGTTGCAATTTGGTTCAGGTTGTTAGGGAATTGCATTTATTTATAACAGTGTTCAATTACCTTAAATGTCACAGTTGACAACGCAGCACTGAATGATACTTTGAAGAACAAATACTCTTACCTTTGTGTGATATCATCAGGTAGATGAAAGTGCCAGAGAGCAGCTGTGAGCAGTGGGAGCCTCTTCCCTAATAAAGGCTCTGAATTTGACACTGGATTTCAGTGTTACCTCAGCTCTCAAACTCATGTAGCATGCTGTGGGAAGTAGAGTAATGCTTAAGCACTCAGGTGAAAGGACTGCAGAGTTTCTAAATAGGAAAAAGCTTATTTAGTGTGCAGGGATCCAGTGGTCATCAGCCTTCCCCCAAGCACATCAGGAGCAGATCCACAGCCAGCTCTTCTAGGCACTGGAATGACTCCTAAACTAGCCAGCTGCCACGAGACTGTCCACAACACAGACTGTCATTTACTGTCAGCAGTTACTGCTGCTGTATGTATTTTTATTTTTTTTTTCTTTTCCCTTTTTTTTAATAAGCCCAATCCAAATGAATATGGGGTTCCAAAACCCAGCTGGAATTAGCTACGTTCCACACTGACTGGTTTTTGTAACCACTATCTAGTCTCTGAAGAAGCCCGGTGGAAAATCACTGGCAGAGCTTTCCATCGGAGATGTAATCAGCTACATTGTCGTGAAGGCCAGGTACCAGGAGGAGGGACACACCAAAGCATTTTAGAGGAATGTTGTATTTAACCTGCACAGGGTGCTTTTGTATGAATGCTAGCATGCAGAAATTGCACATCACTTCTTAAACACGCGTCGTAGACATCTGACTACAGCTGTGAGACAGATCTTCCCTGCAGAGGAAAAGTATTTTAGGTGTACCCTTCTCATCCTTAGTTTATTGCAATATTTAATTTTGGGTGCAAATCTTGCTTTCAAGATTTTGTCATGCTGAAAGCCTGGAGAGTTGCAGGTGCCTGAGTAGTGAGGAACAGGCGTGCTGTGGCTGGCTCTGGCTGTGCTGAAGTGCCTGTGTCTCGGCTCACTTTGCTATGCTGAGTGAGGCCCTTCAGGAGGTGAAAGCTGGACACATGATACCTGTGCATGTATAAGTATTTTTGGTATAAATAATGGATCCTGGGGCATTTAGTGGTCCCTCCAGAAATACGAACCCTCCACTATTGTGATCTTAATCATTGTGTAACTCTCACCTGCGAACAGGATATTGTGTTTGACATCTGTGAAAGTCTGCTTCCTACTTGGGCATCCTGCTTTCTCAGTGAAGTGTACTAAATCTTCTCAGCAGGGAAAATAACCTTCACTGATAGAGATAGCATAGCCTTGAGTCCATAGAGATTTATTACCTTCAGTGCAACTAAACATTGAAGTCCTTGTATCGTGAAGGATACATTAGTTCCGACATGCACGCTGTTCTGCTGATTCTGGTACCCTGTGGCCAGATCCCAGGGAAGCTCAGAAGTAGGAAATGCATGCATATAAACATACAGCGAATTATAAACTACACAGAAATGAATGTTAACGTGACAGCTGTATTCTGAACACCGAGTAATATAAGAATAACACAGTTTCAGAATGTATTTAGATTCAGTACAGTTGCAGAATAATACCCAGCCCCCAGCTGCAGCAATTCCTTCTGCTTGCAGAGGAGCTTCTGAGGAGGTACAGCAGTCAGTAAGCCAGAGTTGCTGATCTGTGAGTCGCAGCCTAGGAAAGCTTTCCTTCATTGAGATTGTTGAGCATCCTCTAGAGCAATCCTTATCAAAGCTGGAGATAGAAATCCTCCACTGCCTTACACTTATACTCTGGGCACAAAAAGTTTGCTTGTTACTCTGCAAGGTAACTGCTTTTTCACCTTAGACCATCTGGATTCAAAACCAAGATTTTTTTTTTGTATATTCAGTGAAGTTGCTCAATCCATCTTGCTTTGTCTTCCTTTTCCTTTTCCTTTTCCTTTTCCTTTTCCTTTTTCCTTTTTCCCTTTCCCTTTCCCTTTCCCTTTCCCTTTCCCTTTCCCTTTCTTTCTTTTTCTTTCCTTTCCTTTCCTTTCCTTTCCTTTCCTTTCCTTTCCTTTCCTTTCCTTTCCTTTCCTTTCCTTTCCTTTCCTTTCCTTTCTTTCATATAATCTTCCTTTAGAGACTCCTGCTCCATTTTGTGGAAGCACAGTCCTAAGAGATGGAAAGATCTGAGAACTGGTTAATTTGAGAAAATAGTCTTTGAAGGCACTTAGTAAATAGATTGTACCCCATGCCAGGGAATTACTTTAAATGGAAAGTACCATGTAAATGTTTTATTTTGGAAGACAATATTTTATAGACTTGCTTCTCACTGTCAAGATTCACTTAGTTAATGACATATGAACCTATTCTCATAAATGACATGTTCATCTAAATATTACAGGAAATGTGCTTGCAAAGGACTTTGAACTGTCTCACAGGGTACGGTAACGTTTTCCCCTATGAGCTGCTCTTATGCCTGATCCTGCTATCAAAGCAGCCCTGTAACAGAAAGAGTAACCCAATCATAATTACCTTCTGATTAATCAGCTCATTTGCATGTTTGCCACTCCGATGCCTGTGGCAATACTATGCTAAACACAGATGGGTTCTCTGATTTTCCTCACATTTAGGTTTTGGTGCAGCTGCACGTGAAACGGGTGGTGGGAATAGCAACACAGATGTAGCTACAGCTAGTCCGGAGAAACCTGAGCAGAGCAGTTTCACCTTTATTGTGTGGAACTGGAATTCCTTAGGGGTTATCTCCTTCCCTGCACATACTTGGAATTTTTGTACTAATCTTGCCCTTCTGCATCACATCCTAAATACATTTAACATGTGGCAGTGATTTCCACTCCAAGTGTGTTGTTTGGGACTCCTATTAGCAACAGTTGCTGAAACTTTCAGTGCATCTCTCTGATGTACAGTATATTTTGTTTCTATTGAACTTTTCTTTTTAGCCTTTTCTCTTTAAAAAAACCCCAGTTAATTCATTCTTCTAAACATAAATGGATTAGAAGTAGTTTTCCTCCATTTCTAACACTGTCTAACACACTGTTTAATAGGTTAGGCATATTTCAGTTCTCTTAACATCCAGCACAAACAGAAATCTGGGCTTGATAGAACCAGTTATCAGATTTACTATGGCTGGTCCTGTATTTCATCAGTCTCTAGCCACATTATAAAAAGATGCCAGGAAATAACGTTGTGCTCCATGATTTATCACTTGCTTCCACACAAATAGACATTTGTATCCTTTTCAACTCTTTCCATCTCTTCTATTCCTCCCTAGATTAACTTGGTTTGTCATTTGATGGTTTAGTTCCAGTACTTGTCTATCAAAAGCAGCAACATTCATCCAGTAAGCTGTAAAAGCAGGTGTTTAATATTATTGTCCAATATTGGAGAAGAGTAGCCAGCCTTGATACAGATGTCTGCAATTTTCCATGGTTTAAAAAGAGGTTTCGCTAAGTAGGTGCACTTTGAATTCATAGGCTATCACAACTTAAGATGTTCTTTTCCACAAAAACAAAGTGGTTTTGGAGGAGTGGTGTTTGGTTTTTGGAGGACTTTCTTACATGTTTCAAGTATTTTGCACTATTATTTTAAATGCATTGCAGATACTTCTCAGCTCCTTGAAAGCATTCTTCCTATACTATAACCAAGATAGATTAAGCTACTTACCTCTCTTTGTAGTACAGAAAGTTGTATGGGTAAAATTGCAGCTCAGCCACAGTGGAAGACATTATCTGTAACCAAAAATTACAGCAGAGATTTATTTCTAGATTTGTCTTCAAACTAATGAAAAATAAAGATTGTGGAAGAGATGAGCACGTCAGTTAGAAGAAGCTCGATCTACTGAAAATTAGTTGAGTAACTTAGAGTAAAAATCCAAGGATTTTCCACTGGCTAGATATCCAAGGTTCTTTTAAAAATGCACAGAATGAAAGTTGTTGCTTTAAATAAAAGTAGAGAAAAGTTGTGCTATACTAGCTATTTTGTGGTGAAGGTTCTGAAATAGATGGCATTTTATAAAAATCTGAGAGTAATTAAAAGAAAATATGAAATAAAGAGGACAATGATGTGTGCAGTATGAATAAAAGCATTGATAATATCACTCTAGTATTTTCTAGATTGTTTTTTATTCTGTAACCTATGAATTTTAATTTTATTTAATTTGGGAGCTGCTTCAATCTGTTCCAAACCCATGCCATTTAAATCTGACAACTTAAATAATTTAACTTTTTACATATGTTGCCAGATGGTGTTAGCAGAATTCTTTTCATTATCTAAAGTGTAGGTGGTAATGAGCTGGCTTTTCTATTTTCTCAAAATTTCTGGCCAGTGTGAGAAATTAAGTTCAGAAAGCAACTTGATTTACTGCAGCACTGAATTTGCTGCCTGGACATATTCCCTGTGGCTGTGGCTACACTAGCACCAAAAAGTTGCACTTTAGGGTTCCTGTAACTTATCACTCATTGAAATGTACCAGAAATTAACTTCTAGAATGAAAAACCTTAAATGAAAATTAGAAAATTGCTGCTAAGTAATAATCAGCTCTTCTTAAAAAACTAGTCTCAGAATGCCCACTAGTATCTTCCTGTCTTCTTCACTCTCTTTTTCTAAACTACTTCTTAAAAAAAACCAGCTTCTTAAAAAATTAATTTCATAAAGTTTTTAAGTTTTTAAAACCCCTATTAGTACCATCTAATAAAAAACTCTAATAATATCATCTTTATATTGGTTAAGTAATATTATAATACTCAGTCATATGATATCAATATAGCCTTTTTGAAATGATCATTTTCATTTATTGCTTTGCAAGAAAGAGCGCTGGCAAATACCATTTCTTGAAGAGCATATTTTTAGAAAGCAAATGCATTTCCCTGGGCAGGAAAAGCAATCTCTACAGAGATGTTTCTGCAGAGTTCTGGAACATGGTGCATAGTGACATTGATTTTTTGTATATGCTCATGCCACATTAACAGCATTCAAAGGCAAATGGATCTTTTGACTCTACAGCACAAACAATGTGCAGCCCATGCTTTCGAATACAGACTTTTCTGATATGAATCTTTGTTAGAGAGGAGTTCAATTCGGCTTTTTTGCTACATCCACCAGCTGTTCCTCATCAGGAGTTATACTATACCGGGATCTGCTCTTGCACTGCTTACCTGATTCACATGAAACAGCCATTGGCTTGTATTGGCTTTCTGTCGGTATTCATCTGACAGAATTTGAACCAGTAACCTACAGGTGATAGGCAATATGTTCCTTAATTTTCTGAATATTTGTATCCTGCCACTATTTTGTCCATATTTCAAGATTTAGAATAAATGAAATTTCAGCATATTAATAGTTCTATATAAAGAAATGTTCTCTTCCAAAGTACAGGTCAGCCTGGGGGTATTTCCCAAATTTCTCCCTCTGAAGATTATTACAGCTATCTTTTAGATCATGCCTACATGTTTTCATACTAAAGGCTCAAGATTACTCGAGTGACTTTTTTCTATTCTATATCTGGAAATAGTTTAAAAATAAGAAACAGTTTTTAAAACCTGTATGTCTGTGCTCTACTGTGTTGACAGATTAATATCCAAGTGTGCAGTTCTATATTATGCTTCTCAGAAGACTTCCAGAGCCTCATCAGCATCAGCTGATAAAATTACTCTGTTTCTTCTAGGTCAGCACAAGAATGAGAGTTTTTAACACAGGCATCTTTTGGGGTTTTTTAGCCCTCTGAAGGATCAGGCATGTGTTCTTCAGCACTTCTATTCCTAACACCAGAGCAAGGCATAAAGATTTTAGCCCACTGTCACAGAACAGGAATGTATGTAAAGAAAACAAGAAAATCCTGAGTGATTTTAGAAATAACAGACATATTATAAACTAGTAAAAACTATTACTGAGTAATAATGTACCGGTTTCTAAAGTTCCTAATGTTTTGTTAAGCTGGTGAAACATCAGTGGTTTAGGAATCTACCTTGGTGTTTGTTTGTGGTTTTTTTTTACTTTGCAGTCTCTAAAAAACTTTTACATATAGCTTTATTTTCTTTCTAGAAATGCAAAATATAGAACAATTATTTGGATGAAAATACTTTAATAATGCAGTTTCAATGATGCATACCCCTTGTACTTACTGATTTTCAGTATTATGAAGACATTTGTTTTCTGCGTGTAATAAATGACATGATTGGATTGAGGTATTTTCAGTGGTTTTGTTAGTTTGTTTAAACAAGAAACTGAAAACAAACTGACAATTGAAAGGGAACAGACTATGTGAAATCTTAAATCATTAACGGAACATTCATTCACTCAAAACTCAAATATTTAGAATTTGTCTTTCCTGTTCTTATCTGAGGGATAAACAATGGGGAGTACCAGCAGTAGGGCATCTTGCATAGCATGAGCACCTTACACAGTTGTGCTTGAGCTGCTTTTGGTTATGTTTTCTTGCTGGAAAGATCAAGTAACATATGGTTTAATAACTTGTTTACAATCCTATGAACAAAAAGATTTTTTTGAGAAAGCACAGACATTGTTTTATTAAGTAGTATGTTATCTACATGAAGTTCATTCTAGCCACAAGTACACAAGGAATGGTCCATCAAACAAAAGATCAGTTTAAGCACGGACATCTTAAGTGCTGGCATTTTTCACTCAAGGTGTTGAACTGTGAAAGTTGATTTTGAGCTCAGTCTTACTGCAGTGTCTTACTGCAGGAATAATTAAATTTCTTTTTTTGTCTGTCTTTACATGTCACTTAACCTCTTTATTCCACTTAAAAGCAGAGCTTGGACATTTCTTGCCTGCTGCAAGCTGCCTGTGCAGTTTCTGGCCACAGAGCTTTTCCATTGGGTGCCAGACTGTGAGAAAAAAAGAGAAAGCAGAGTCTTTGATAACAGATTGATAATAAAAGTATTATCACATTAGGACAATTTATAGTATAGCTTATTCTAGTGCTGTTTCATCCAGTAACAGTTGCATGTGTTTCCAGAACAGATCTGTGCAAGGACAAGAAAAGACTCTTAAAAAAAAAAAGGTAAAAAGAGAATGGGTAATCTTCCTTATTATATTTGTTAATAATGAATGTGTGTTTGCCTTTTTAATGATGAACATAAGAAAGTGAAAGTGATATAAATCTGGGATTGTCCTCTTCCTTTACTTCTAGCATCTCTGCTATGTCTGATGGACTAATTTCCAACTCATATGAGGAGGCTGATATGTTTTCATATACAAAACTAATACCAGACAAAATTGCTCACATACATCTTCAACATAATCACTTACATATTCCAATCCTAGAAATTTCTCATGATGAGAGGGTCTCCGCAACTTGCATTTCTTTCTTCTGCTGCCACACAGAGTAAAGCAAGCTTAATTTTGAGCATGTGAAGTGAATGCCTTCTGATTACTCAAAATGCAGAGTGGAGTTGCTGCCAGGATGCTTAGTTTGCATAGTGGGGAATTCCAGCTGATGGCTGTCTCAGAGTTGGTTGTATTAGCAGCCATATGCAAGAGGGAAAGGCATGGCATGCATAGATGGAAGATTTTTGTAAAAGTACCCATGATCTGATATTTTAATATCATTTCTGTTGATTCTGGGGTACTTTCTGTATTTTAGTCATTACATGAGATTAGAATTTCATGGAAGCAGATATGTATGGTTTGTATAAATGAGAGGAGTAATATCCTATAAAACTTTGAATCTGTCTTGATGGATGCAAATTCTGGACTAGAATCAACTGGTAGTTTATTTTTTCTTATATGCCCACATATGAATGTTAATAATGTTACTGAATCTTCAATAAAGATGTGCTCCAGAAAATGTGGGTGGTTCCTGAAAGCACCAATGCTGATAGATATATAGAACTACATTCTTCTTCCTCTTCTTTTTGGTAACATATCTCACTTCTAGTCGTCTGCATTTGGAAATGGTTCCTGGTTTCTCTTGGCAGAGTTCTGTTCAGATGTCTCCATGATTCTCCTAATGTAGCTGAATAAAATCATGTTTGAATAGGAAAATCTTTTTATTTTTGCCTGTTTTACTTTCATATGTTTACCTAGACCCTTAATTCACATTTGCTTTTACAAATATTTATAGCACACCCATAATGGCAGATATATTATAACTGTCCCAAGCTCTACAATGAATGAAATGTAGGTCTGTTAATTTGCTCTCTTTCTTTTATGCATTGTGAGTTTTCTTTATTTTCTAGAAATGAACATGTACATACATTTTTTTCCACATATTTTTGACCATTCTGTTCAAGGCATTCTGTAAAGAGGCCTGAAAATGCATAGACATCATCATCATATTAGAAGCAGAAGTTAGACAAGTACAAACCAAACTGAAGTAACTGATGGGTGAAAAGTCAGTCCCATTATACATCAGAAGATTAGTACTTCCCCAGTATCCCAGTGTTCTCCTTTGCATGATGTCTCCTTTTACATACGGTCTCATACATTTGTGACTTAAGAGCCTAGGTAAGCCTAATGAAGACCTTCATAATTATGTTTTCATCCTAAATGGGGATAGGAAAGGAAATACAGTATGAGATTTCCCTGTATCCCATAAAAAGTTTTCACGGCTGTGCTTTTATTGTTCACAGACTAAGCACTCCCTAAGGACAAGATCCAAATCCCATCTAAGATTAGTGGAAGACTTTGGATCCAGCTCAAAATCATAGAATAACGTGTAATCTTTATCTTAAAATGTGGTGGTTGTTATTCTTCAAGATAACTTTTCTGCATCAGCATGGGCAGACAAACAGCAGACATATATGGCAGCAGAAGAGTCCAGTGGATCAAACACTACCCAGAGTCCTCTCCAAGAAACAGATGAAACATAGTTACAGGAATTATATGTGGCTTCAGATTATAAAAGACACGTGGCTTTGAATTACCCCTGATTCATACTATATATTTGAAAAATAGAACATATTTTATTGTAATAGTTTGTAGGGGAGGGTTTACAACAAATTCCAAAATCAGACCCCTAAACTATGCATTTTTTGATTTTCAGGCAAAAGTATTTTTGTGCTGTCACTCTGATTAATTTTTTCACAACTGCTTTTGAGACACCACTTAGAGAAGAAAAAAAAAAAAAAAAAAAAGGAAAAAAAAAAGGCCAAACCATCTGATGTACTTTGCCTTCTTTGTTGAAGTTCCACTGAGTCATTCTGAGATAAATGGAATTTTCTTCTTCAATCCAAAGCTTAATTATGGTAATTAGCCTGTGCAATTTGTAAAGTTTGGCAGTCAATTCAGCCCCTAATATGCATAAACCTCTTTCTATTACAAATTGAGTAGGTTTAATCAGTTTAAAAAGACAGTGTCTCACTATGTCTGCATGGCACACTCTTAGATTTTCAGATTGGTTGTTATTCCAAACTCTGCTACATCATTAGCAGTTTTGATATTTTTAATATTCATGAAGCGTTCATTTTAGCATTAATCCCCAGCATCTGTGATTATGATGGGTACTTTTGGGATCTGTCTATTGTTTGTCTGCTGAGAATGAAAAGCCCAGCAGTTCCTGGCAGTAAATTAACCCTCACAATGCCAGTTGGTGCTGAACTCTCTTTCAGATGTTGCCTTCTGCTATGTTCCTTTCTATTCAGATTTCACACTAGCGTTTGATTCCCTCAGCAGACACAAGCTTCATTTCATCCTGACAGCCATCTGTGACTCTAAGAATTTTTCCTTTTTTCATTCAAAGAATGTATCTTTCACTGTGTGCTTTTTCCCCTCCAGATTCAGTATGGTAATCAAATGGGAGAAAAAGAGAGCTCAGAATGCAGACTTATATCTTAAGTGAAAACATGAAGGCATTAAAGAATTTTATTTTTCCAGGATTCAAGGAAGGGAGAATGATGTTTTTCTTTTTTTCTAATATTCATGGTAGGATTTTCTTTAGTACGAGTTTTTTTGCTTAACTTTTGACCATGGTCATACAAAGGGATTTGACTGTGCAAAGGAAGCCCAGTGAAGAACAGTTTCCCTCTCTGCTGCTAACTTGTGGCTTACGGCAAATTAAGCCTCTGTCTGTTTTCCTCCTTTTCTTATTTAGAATTGTAAGCATTTTGGGGCAGAAACCCTTTAGTATTATTTATAGTGCAGTATGATATCACCTATTTTAGGGATGCAATTTTGGCTGCTTATCTCTAGTTGACAAGTACTTAATAAATGAGGACAGACTCTTCCAGCTGGTAGTTGTAGTTCAGGTGCTTTAAATCACTGTGGAGGAGTTTCCCATCATGGAGGGACCCTCAGGGGCGTAGATGACACTCAAATTAGAATGGCAAGAAAAGATAGTGTAAAATATGCGCACTCTTCCTGCTGTGCAAAGCATGAAGTTGTCAGCACCAGCAGAGCATAAAAGTCCAATACAAAAAAATAACACTATATAAATAATATTTTTACACACTGCCATATTAATAGTAAGAAGTCTTCACAGCTTGTCATAGTTTGCACCAGATGTGGGGTTCAGGTCTCATCCTGAAGAAGTTCTGAGCAGTTAGAGCAGCTTTGGATTCCTCTGTAGGCTCTGCCGAAGCCCCTCTAACAGGGCTTGCCTGAAGATTGAAGTCTCTCTTGGCAAGTGTCACCTGCTCCTAATTGCCTTACCAGGCTCCCCTCCTGGGCTCTGCTACCTGATCACAAGTGCAGGGTTGTCAGGGTTTGCTATTTCATCCATTGTTCCAAACCCTCTTTGTCTCAGGCTGCTTGAAGGTTCTGCCTGCCTGCTCCAATTGAAATGAAATTTCTGTCTTAAAAATGTATAGAAGTAGGTGGCTTTTAGCACACTGTAAATAAAGGTAGAGGATTCTTTTGTGTTTATTCATCAAGCGTTTTCTCCAAACAAAGTATTTTCTTTGTTATTTACTGAAGCCATATGGGTTTAATAATATAGTTTTGGAGAAATACAATTGTGGGTAAGTTGCTACCCTCAAAGATAATTGGCCTGTCATTAGGAGCCATGGATTGCCCTAGCTACTAAAGGGACTGTACTAACTGTAAGGAGACTTGCCAGCACATAATTCCAGCAATACAGGGAGAACAGAAAGCTGCATCAGCAGTAAATGCAGTGAGAAAGCTAGGCACGTAGCATAGAATTAATATCACAGACCAGATATGAGCTGCAGAGAAAGACGAACAAGAGTGTGGTGTCTTGATGATGACAAGCTCTTCTTATGTCCTAATGGGACAGTCCTGAACGTGGTTTGTAATGTCTGGAGTGATAATGGGGACTGCGTCTGGGCACATACAGGTATCTTTAGTGCCAGATTGTGTGGCACTGCTTCAAAGCTAGTCCAGGCATCCTGATAGCTTTAAAAAATACACTCTCACTGACTTTTGCATACTAATTCTTTCAGTGTTTCTAGCAATTTTGACAGGAGCAGGAGCACACTGTCGTTTGAGTGGAAGAGCATGCATCAGCAGGCCTGCAGTAGATGATATGTCCATTGTCATGTTCTTGTGCCACAGATTTTTAGATTCCACTTTCTCCCTTGTTGCATCATGGAAGTGCGTAGGACAAACCTTCCCTTGGCAGTGCTTGTTATTCTATTCCTCCCAGCTGTACAGCCTGTTCAGAACAAAGATCTGAACTCAGATCTTGCTTTTTAAGCTTGACATATTTACCTACTTTTCTTACTTGTGCTGTTTGCAATATCCTGGGAACAGTTTATAGGTAGATGTAAGTGCAAGAACACCCAAACCCTTGTCTTTTCTTCAGCTTAATAGTTGCATGGTGTTGTGTGTATACAGTTTCTCTGGTGCCTTACGGGAAATACTGGATATTCTGCTCATGTTTATGGGCATGGCCAGGCTCCCTGGTGTCTGGGAATACAGGACAAGTGTACAGAATCTTTGCTCACTGTCTGGACAACACTGTGAGAAAGAAAAAGTGAACATGCTGGGAAAGTGGCAGAGATCTTTCTTAAGCCCCGTTTACCCGACTCCATGCCTGAACCAGGAGGCATTTTGCATGTTAGCATCATCTGTCCCAATGGTGAGAGCTGACCCATCTTCCGTCTTGGGTACTCCCTTCTGCCACACTGGCAGCCACTCTGCACTTCCACTGCTGTGGTCAGCATGGGGCACAGCTTGTAGCCAGCCTCTTAAAGTGAGGATACTCCACCACTCCCTGCCTCTTCACAAATCAAGTGGCACCTTTTCACTCCTTTGGTAGGATACCTGCCATGAGCTGTATTCTCCCAGTGTAGGCTCAGATTCTGTAGTTACCTGATCCTAAGCACAGTAATCATTAATAACTTTGAGTACTAAGGGTGGAATTTAACAGAGGTTCAGTTTTTATTATTAAAGGAACAAGAGCTTTGCAGTCTAATAAATGAAAGAAAGGTGACAGGGCTGGAATTTGATTTAAGGAAGCAGGACTCTAAAACATAATTCCTTCTGTGTAATTTAATAGCCATTGAGGAAGTACTGGAATCTACAGTATGTGGTCTGTTAATCTAATTAATCTAACCTAAAGGTTAAGTCACACAACCGACAAGTATAAGTGGATTTTGATCAAGTTTTACTGGGCCTATAAAATATCGAATATATGAGGATGCCCAGATTTACTTGTGTTTGCCTTGGAAATAGCTCAACTTTGTGAAGTTGTGTACTGATATACGTGCATACACAGAGGGGCATTTTTATTTAACTTTCTATTTCCAAACATAACATGCTGTGGATTTGAGAATTGTTTTTTATGATGCTGAATGTCATTGAAAAAGTATGACAGAAAAGGAAGGAGAAAACTGCTGTTCTTTGCCAGTAAATGTGGAGGTTAAAATGAGCATTGAATTCTAAAGCCTATTATTTTTAAGGATGTAAAAGAGGCCCCTATTTAGTTTTGCATCACACTTGGTGCTCCACAGATTGGTGTCCTTGGTTTGCCTGCAGCCTGTTGTCCTGAGGAGCACTGAAAGCAAAGACCAATCTTTCTGTTCTTAGTTTCTCTTCAGCTGCAACTAGATTGCTCTGACAATGACTCTGTGAGAAAGATTGGGCAAAATTAACCTTTGTCCCAGGATTTCAGATGAGACAAACTCACTATGTCTTGCAGTAATCGAAGTCCTGGTCTGACCTAAGAGAAAACCAGTCCAGATCTTAACAATACCAGCTCCAGCTACTCAGGTGAACCTGAATCTATGCAAATCTGTAAGGAGTTTGGTTGACAGAGACTTTCCCATTTGTTTACTTTCCGTCTGTATTCTGTCTTCTATCAAAAATCAAATTCTGCTTTTCTCTGTGTTTTTCAACAGGTCTTCTGCCTCCCTCAAACAGTATAAATATACAGCATATATACAATGTATGTACCAATGCATTTCTCATTGAAAGTTCTCATTCATTTGACAGTATGTCTGCTAGTTTTACCCTTATCGTGCTGACAACCCTCAAAGAAATCCATGCATGAAAGAGAAGTTCAGAACAAGGAGCAGACTGCTACATATTATTAGGGATCTCCAAGAGTTTTTCTTGCCTTCTCTTTCCCCTAAGGGTTTTATTACCTGTATTTAATTCAAATAGTCTTTTTTCAAATTGAATCTGAGCTCCCCTGAATCAGCACACCTTGTCACGGGTGTGCAAAGCCACATCTCTTGAGTGTGGCAGATCACAGCGGTGGGGAAGCAGGAGGAGCTACTGGTGAGGCCTGGTTTGTTACAGGGGTCAGTTGTAAGTGTGGGTACCTCAGCAGACAAGCTGCCCAGCAACCTCTCATATGTATCATTATAGTTGTGTTCATTTCAAAATGCAAATTAATTGCTTACCATAGGAGAAAATTATGTAACGAGACTCTAGAGAACATAAATATTTAAACATGTTTTTAAATACATTCAAATATGTGTGTATGGAGAGAGGAGGGGTTAGTGGACGTAATATATTCAAATAAACATGTTCGATATTCTATTGTATAATGTATCAACCCTGCAAATTCACACTAATTAGTGTATTTTGAGCTCTCATGGTGTTACTAAATCATTGGCACCAGATGAATAAAATGTTTAGAAAACTTTTTTATGATCTTATTGGTGCATTCACCCATATCAATGACTGAAATTTATCTTGCTGTAGCAAATCAACAGATTTCTTTATTCTGTTAAATGTTTTTGGCAACACAGATGGAGAACACAGCAGTCAGGGCCCTGCTCAAAGGCGCCAGATAACTGAATGGGTTACTTCCTACATTAAAACCAGCTTGTTGACTTGGCAAAGAGCCTTGGTCAAGTAATACAACCAGTGCTGCTGCCATTTGTTAATTCTGCATAATTAAACACCAATTATACATAGTATTGTTTTCAAGCAGGCGCTCCTCAGCTGGCTTTTCTTTATTGTGATTCTGTGCCAGTTTCCTTCCTTATTACTAAAAAGGACTTTTTATTTGTTATTGTAATTAGGAGGTTTAAAAGATATCAAATTTTTCTAAAGAGAGAATAGCAAATGATTATGGAAGTTGGCATATCGTTTTACAGGAAAGACATTGCATATAATAGGTATTTTGATTTTTTGGTATAATCAGAGGAATCTGCACTGTACTATTATAGGACTCCCCAGCATAAGTCTATTAGTGAACATGCAATAATAAATGAACATATCTACAAACCACTTTCAAAGTCTGTCTTAAAAAGACACCGGGAAATTAAAATGTAGAGCAAATAATCATTTCATAGCACTTTTATCCTCATTCAGCAAGGCATATTGCTGCCTCTAACCACACGCTAAAGTCTGTTGAAATGAATGTAGATGACACATGCTTAAACAGAGTATAGGCTTAACTGCTGCTTAAACCTAAATATCTGTTCAATGTTCTGCTGAAGCTGGAGCATTTTATGTATCCTACCAATACTACTAAGTATTTGGAGACTGTGTAACAAAGGAGGGCGTTGACTGTCTTGATGCTTTAAACTGTAGTGGTGTTGTCAGTGATGCTGCTTTATTGATAATGTTGATGGAGAAATTTCAAGAAAGGTTTTGCATGTGTTGCCGTCTTAAATGGAAACTGTAGAATCAGAGGAGCAGAATGTTGGAGGCAGGTTTTTTGCTTGTTTTGGGTTTATATCTTTCCCTCAGTACTGATGAAAGTATTTGTTATGTAGACGCAGTTTTTGTTTTTCAGCTACTTAAATCTACAAAATAGTCTGGAATTTTTTTTTTCCCCTTTCCTTATGATTGATTATGTAGCAATTTCACCAAAAGGTACCGTACAACCAAAATAGGTATGGGAACAATCTAGAGACTTTAAGTACGTATTATACAACTCATAAACTTTATTGGAGAAAAAAAACAACAACAACAAAACTTTCAGGCTTGATAGTCATTAGAATTTAAAAGCTCAGAAGGGATGTTAACTGTGTCTATGGCTCTTAATCCATGGACTATTCAGTCTGTATGCAACATCCTTATGAACTTTATTGAGAAATGTTTCCATGAGCAGCAACTTATGTCTTACTCTTGGTATCTATTGTGCCCTTCCTTTGAGTCCACATAATTATTGGGCTCTCAAATATAAATGCTTAGTTTTAATCTTGATAGTTCTTGGCTCTTCATTTGCTAGACTACAAGTCAACTAAACTGTCAAGAGAAGAAGACATAGTTGCCTGCCTAACCTTCAAAGCCAGGAGGTCAATGGGACTTCTCACAGCACATAATAGAAAGCACAAAAATCTTTGCAAAATGAAGCTTTTGGTTCATGTTACAGTTACGTCAATGGAGCCATTTCAAGTTGTAATTGTCAGGAAAGTAATTTCTCAACTCTTTGTAAGGAAAGGTCAGCTGTTTTGAATCATATTGTGTTATGCGTGAAACATATATATTTTAAATTCCATAAACTTGGTAAAACAATACTGCTTTGTCTTACTTGCTTTAACGACCACGTTATTTTGGCATCTTCTTTGGACCTTCTATTATCATAGCCCTTATTCTTCCTATCTTAGGTATGCACTTTCATTTTAATTATGATTTAAATAGAAAAAAAATGAATTATTTAAGGATTGTTTTCAAATACTGTGTCTAGATACATTACTACATCAGGTATGCTTTCATCAAATGCAGCAGAATTTAACTAGTGATACATTTTCATCATAAAAAGCTTCCTTTTAGATTTCTATCCTGAAAGAAATCTTTCAGAGGACATTAATAAGGAATGCAACAGAGAATCTTGAAGAGTATAACAGGGTGTGAATTACAGTGAAATTACACTGGCAATTCTTCAAAACAGTTTCAAACTCTGGAATGTTATTTATTATTGATATCATAATAATGTCCCAAACATAGCAGATGTTGAATTGTTTACCTATCCCAAGTATTGAAATCTTAGTTTCTAGTCTAAAGAGTTGGGTTAGATCCCAATTCAACAAAAGCTGCTGAAAGAGAGAATTTCTCTAGCAGTTTCTGTTGTTGATTTCCATAGCTTTGTGTAAAGAACACTCCCCAGTCATAACACTAAGATTTCTCTTGAAGCAAAGTACCTGTATAAATCCTATTTTGGGTTAGTATAAGTGGGAAATACATGCATAAAAGTGGGTCACAACAGCACAATGGATACGGCTTGACTTATCTCCACTAAATGACAATTTTTATTTGTATATGCATGTATTTATTTATAATATATTTTTATAAATGCATTGTGAGTGTATCGTGATATCCCACTGATTAATTGTAGAATGATGTGATAAGTTGCATTTATAATGCACTTGGGAATGCTCCTCTACAGCCATGCTATTGATGCAAATCTCCTGGAGTCACCGCTAATAGTCTTTCCAGGATCAAAGGTTGAAGGTCACTTGGCTAACAAACCATGAAGGTTAGAAACAGGAGCATCAAACCATGAGAAAGGATGGATCCTCAGCTTTGCTTGGGGAGAGCATTAGCCTCAAGCCATGAAAAGTCCCACAACACTAGGCCTTAATAAAGTAAAGTTTTATGCCTGGAAAAGCCATTTCAGACTATAGCTGGAGTTTTTTAGCTAATTATTTTTCTCTGCTTCTGGACTCAAAAATAATTTAACTCTCCTCCTCCCAGGTTTGGAAGAAAAGGAACTGGCAAAAATATCAGTATATTATCAATATCTTGGGGGAAAAAAATTGGGAGGTAATTTTTCCATGCAACAATGACACATGGAAACTCCATATGGCATTTTTAGATGCCAATTTTTTTTTTTTTGTCTGGACTTCTTTGTCTTGAGAATAACCTGGGCATGCCAAGATTCATGAAGCAAAATATTTATACCACATCATTATCTACTCTTTTCAAATTAAACTTTTTGGTATATTTAAAGGGTCACTAATTTCTTGAACTACAAAAGAAAAACTATTGTGGCTTCTTCACCTAGACATGATCCCAGAAATCAAATTGGTGACAAGGGGTGCTTCTACATTATAGAGAATAAAAAACCACTCATTTTGCAGTTCATTTCCTAACACAAATTAACAGAACCTGAGTTGACAGTCTTAGAAGCTGCTAATTAGGTTTTTGCAAACATGGGGTTTGCATTTTGGGCTTGTATCATTTCAGGACTGCACTAGAGTGGAATCGCAAAATGTTGTGTTTGAATGCTGTTAGAGCCTTCTGTAGTAGCACAGAAATACCAGAAGCAATTTTGACATTAGTTTATAATAATGACAAAAACTAATCTGTTAAGATGTGGTGTTCATATTCGGTAGGCATAGTTAGGTATTGTAGCTTAGGAGTTTCATACTAAGGAAGTTGAGTTTGTAAGACTAAGTTGTCACTTGACCATTTAAGAATCTTGTAGAAAGAATGTTTTTAATACTCAATATATTAGTATTTCTCTTCATGTCAAAGAAAATCCCTGTCATTGCCTTTAAAATGTGAATGGTGCTATGTGAGACAAATCAGTATTTTATAGAATACTGAATACCTATACACGCTCAGCAAAGTGCCAGCTTTCAGTAATGATGGTGAACTTAGACTTAATAATTCTTTTACAGGATTCAGCAGTTGACATTTCTGAAGATGTAATTACAATGCAAATGCAACGTTCCCTTCAAAGTATAGGATTAGTAAAATAAGAGTTGTACTTACACAATTCTTAAACTTTCAGTGGTTAAGAAGGTTAAGTGGTTAAGAAAAGTTGTAGATAAATTTATGCCTCATAACTTGTCAAATCCTCTCAGATTATTACTGAAACATTTTTGATAGTGCAATTTATAGTCATAATGAAAACATTAAGACCTATCTCAATTTCATATGGACATGCATATTTTATAATTCAGGAATCCTTTATTCCCATTTTATAATCTGGATAAAGAGAGACTTGGGAAAAGATCCACAGAGGTGTCTGGCATCTTAGTATCTGTCTGGATTTGAGTCCTATTGATCTGACTGTGGTAACCCAGCAAGAAAGTGACAGATTAAGATACCTGATTTCAGAAGTTATCAGCTGAGATGGTTTCCAGGCTAGCAGTCTTTCTTTCAAAATGTCTATGTCTCCTTAAGATTTTCTTTTCTTTAAGCTGTCTTGATTCCAGAAGCTGAAACGTTCTCTAAAATAACTTTTCCTTTGTTTTGTTCCCAAGCAGTCACAAACCGTTTCCTTTAAGTAAAATGAACCTTTGTCTAAATACCTTATTTTCTGCAGCACAGAACTTTGCCTCAGTAATCAATTTTCTTCTATATGCATACTTACAAATGGCAATACGACTTATATTTTTGCTTTATATTTGATTTCATATTAGCCATGCAAAGATAAACCCAGATTTTTAAAGACTGAATATAACATTTAAATGTATTTTGCAAAAGTAGACATTAAATATGAGTTTATTCAGAGTATTACAGATTAACTTTCTACCATTTAAACACATACAGTGGTGGAAATGACAAATGTATTTAATGCTTACTAATCCTTTCCTAAGAATTGGAAATGCTCTTTTGTAGGTTAATCAACTAATTATTTAATGGTCTAGTAACGTTCATGACGGCAGGAGATGTCCCCATTTGGGCTTTGTAACATTTTTGGCTTGCTTGGTCTCTCAGGCTAGCTAGGCTAAAACTTTTTAATTAGTCAACCTCATGCCATCAGACAACAAACTAAAAGCTCCAAAACACAGAGATCACCAGGGTATTAGGACATCACTGGTGTCCCCTTGTCCCTGTACTAGCTTCAGCATTACAGGCTTTTAAACATGGAGCTGGAAGCCTTGGTGGTAAAAGTCTGAAGAAAGTAACTTTCTTCAGAGAACTTGACTCTAACCACCATGGCACCTGAGATCTCAAACCTTAAAATGGAGATAATAACAGTATCTCCTCCAGCTTGCAGGTGTTTGAGGAAAATGTATTAATTCAGGTTTTCAGAATATTCATCAGAGGTGTCTGTGAGTTTGTTGGTTTTGAAGAAGTCTGATTCCAAAACAGTGTTCAGTGTCTACGTACTTCAAACATTTTGGACTTCCATTACCATAGGACAAAGTTACTTAGCAAAATGAAACTGTCATTAGAACAGTGTTTGGAATATGTATTAGCAATAAGAAATCAAACATTGTGTAATTTCTTATTGACTGAACATCATCTGTTCTCTACACTGGAGAAATACTTTGATAGGGTCATGGAAATAATGACTAAAACATGCCTGGGGAAGCTGTAGTAAGATCAGTTGTACAGCTTCACTTCTACGATTTCCTAAGTTTCAAGTTTGTGTTGTTGTGACCATAAGACTGTACAAGAGCCTTTTTGCTTGCAAGGATTTTTGGTTGAGGGTGGGTACCATCTTGTAACTGTCTATTATTTGGTGCTATTTACTAAAATAACTGATCACAATGTTTGCTGAAAGAACGTGTATCTGCCTGCACTCATTTCATTGGGATTCAGATGGCAGTTTGTACTGATTTTAATGATTGTTCATTATCACTTTATTTCTACTCTCTGTAGATCCCTGAAAAGTATAAAGGCAGAGGAATTAGACTTTCAAGTGATGATCCCCCTGAAGCGATTCCTGAGAATATTAGAGGGATGAAAGTGACACTGTGGTGTTTTCATCCCTTCAGACAGTCTGCTTTTCTCCCTCTCTGTCTTCCCCCTCCACGCTATAATTTCATCTCCTCCCCTTCCAGCAGCAGCAGCTGTAACTCAGCTCTGCTGGGCCCCCAGGAAGCTCTCCCCGGAGGCGCCACCGCACCTCCCTGACCTCCGCGGGGTCCAGCCCCAGCTGCAGCAGGCGGGGGCTCTTCTCAAGCCCAGGTTTTCCCTGTGGTTGAGCACTGCATGAGACACCAGTCAGATTTTTCTGAGATTCCCTGCAATGGGAGATCTGGTTCTCTTTTCCTCAGATATCTGTTTTCAGTTTTCCTAGTGATAAAAATACCAAAGAAATCAATTGTTTCCTTAAAAGGGCCAAATGTGTGCTCTCTCCCTCCTTTTCTCTCTCTTTTTCTTTTTGTCCAAAGATCTTAAAGAAAATCATAAGATAAACTTACCTACCACTCTGCAGCTTCTCTTAGCATGGTGACCTTTCAGCAACTAATGGAAGCCTGTGTGAGCACAGTTTTCACAAAGATGCACCTTCAGCTTTGTTCTGTTCTCAACAACCTGAAACACTGGAAACACAGGAGACTGCGTTTGACTGGAAAAGAAGCTTTTAAATTAATAATAAGAAGATCCTTGCAAAGATTAAACTTTCAAAATATGCAAATAATAAAATAATAGTTGATTGAATTGGTCTAGGAATCAAGGATTAATCATTAGTTGAGCTGTTTACTCGGAAAACGAAAACCAGCCGTACAAGAAAGATAGGGCAATAGTTACATTTTATGAAAGGGAGGTCAAACCAAAAACTGATACTGCTTCCAGTATTTTTAAAATTGTTGATAGGGTAGTATGGGATGTGTTGTGCTGTGTTTTAGTTACATATTAGTTCAGTCTGGTCTATACTTTTCTTCACAGATTGAAGCCAAGTGCACAAAGTACAGAGAATCCTTTCTCCCTGTGGAAGAAAGATCATTTCCATTTCTCTCATTGATCAGCTTTTCTTCAAAGCAAATATTAAGACAGGAGTTGTGTGCTCTGCTTTGTATATTTCAGTGAGAGAAGAAAACCACTCTCCATAAGATACCTGTGATATCAGGTGTGTGTAGAAACAGAATAATTTTCCCTCTTCTCATATTTAGATACTGGTAGACTAGAGAATCCGTGGTCTCAGGGGCCTATTTTGCCATTGTTCTCTGAATGATCAAAGGTTCCCAAGAAATACAGTACTCCTGAGTTTAGTGAAAAGTGGTACTTAACATGTATCAGATCCTCAGCTGATACAATTTTGTTGAAGTCTATTTTAGTTACTAGCAATACACTATTTCCAGGGATCACCTAGTGCATATTATGTGATTTTTCTAACTGTGGTTATACGAACATGTCCTATAATTATAGTACAGCAAATCTATTGTATCATAATAATTCTTAACTTCAAATATGTATCATTGAAATATTTTTCTCTAAAATTAATATCTTATGGTTACTTTCACCTTGGTTGGATGATGTATATAAGAATGAACACAAAAGAGAATCAATATAGTCATTAACGGACTCACCCACAGCATATGATAAATGAGGGGTCAGCTTAAATTCAACCAAATTTTCTTTGATACTATATCATCAGGAAAATCTTCAGGTGCTTATAGCTTTTTTCATCAAGTGAATTTTTTTCTTCTTATGAATGACCTTAATTTTCAGTTGTAAGAATCTTTATAATTGTTTAAATTGTGGAATTGGAGTCAGTCATTCAGATTTATGAAATACATAATTTGAATTCATGTTATAATCAAGACTGTGAAATATATGTTGATAAATTCAGCTGAGCGGAATGGGGAAGGGCTTGCAAGTGTTTTACTTTGTATGATTTTTAGTTTCTGTTATCACGTAATCTGCATCTGTTGGGTATCCTCCTCTAGTGTCTTTTGAATTAATTTGCTAATCTCAACCAAAATCTTAAATAAAAATGGAGAGAGTCTCAAAGCTGTGTCTGAACCAGTGGACATGAGATGTCATTTGTCTGCATATTAGGACAAGATTTTGCCATACACCAACTTCTGTCTTTTTTTTACCTTGAGAAAGATACTGGTGGTGAGAGGTTGCAAGGAAACCAGGGAAGGTTTTTCCTAGGACTCTGATTGGGGTGACTAGGAGGGGACAGGTCCCTGAGACACACTTAGCCTGAATCTAGTCAAACATCATTATGTTCAAGTTCCAAGCTGATGAGCAAAGCTTAAATAGGACCTTGCCTAGGGAGCCTTCTTAGGCATGAGTGCCAATCAGTGTAAAAGTAGTTAACATTCAGTCAGTGCTTCTGGGAGATTTTATTTATTTATTTATTTCAATTTTTTACCCAGTTTACCTTTCATCACTGAACATAGCTTTCTTTATGTTGTATGTGTCAGTGCATTCTTTTCTGAGACTAAATGCATTTTCAAAAATATAGCCATTTGCTGTAGCCATTTAGAAAAATAGAAGCTATAGGGAATACATTTCAGATTATTTTTAATTCTATTGTTTCTAGTGGCAAATGTTTTTATTCTCATTCTCAGACCTTTGTAGCTAAGATGTTCTAAATCATTGAACCATTTTTGAAGCTTTTGCTGAAGTGGGCTTGAAACAGTTCTCATCTCAGATGTAACCTCTTTTTCATTGACTTGCTTAATGTTTCAGTTACATTCCGTTTTGAGCACTTACATACCCTTACAGCTTTTTCATCGCTAGTGTTATACTTTCAAGATCATATCACATCTCCTTGGTCACCTTCCAGTTGTAGAACATCAATACAAGTTTCAGTACAGTTAGATAAACTGTAAAACTTGACTAATGGGAATGATGTGGTAAACTTAGTGCTGTTTCTTTTGTTTTAAAGTTTAAATATCCTCACTATCTTTTAAGACACATTTTTCTATTTGAAATATTAAATTGGTGTAATAAAACACTACCATTCTGATTTGTGTTGTTTTACTTTCTAACCAGTGTTCAATGTCAAATCTATAGCTAGATATGTTATTTGATCCAATGTGTTACTCTCTTTTTTCATATCTAGCACCTTCTGAAATTACAGTGGTCTCTGTACAAGAATTTTCTGTAGTCTGGCCTGATAAAATGAAAGGTGATTAATCGCCTTTAATATGCAAAATATGCTTTTCTCTCTCTTGGTTCTTGTATTTTGTTTTGTTCTCATTTCCTTTTTCCATAATCTTTCATACTTATATTCCCAACAAAGTCAATAAAATAAATTTGAAGTCTGTAATAATATTAAATGTTTTTTCCTTTTCAGTCTGTTGGTAGAAGTTTAATATACTAGTTGAAGTAATCTTGGACATACCTAGAAATACTTCGTATCGTAATATGATAAGTTCCAAACTAGCAAACCTTTAGACACAGCATGCAGTCTTTACATTCAGTAATAGTAATGATATATCACTGAATTGTGAGGTTGCTTGCAATTGATAGTTCATGTGCACAGATCTGGTTCCACAGCTCCGTGTTTATTGGTGACTTGATCTTCTGATATGCTCTGTTATGTGGTATACTTATTTTCTGCTCAGTGTACTTAGTTTTAAAGGTTCATTGCAGTGAGTTTTAAACTTGAGACCTAACCTGACTATAAGTTTCCCTATTGACTATGTAGTAAAAATGTTGCTGAAGGACATTTGATTAGTCTATTGACACATCTGCTGTGCTCCCATAGTCTGTTGTCCACCTGCAGCACCCAGCAGGGGCTGGGGGCCACTGGCCGCGCTGCCACTGAGCTGGGGCATGAGCCATGAACAGTCAGAGAGGAACCTTGAGGGCATCAGGGTGTGTAGGAGTTTGGAGGAGGCTACTGGCAGTCACCTCAGTGCTCAGGCCATGTGCTCTGATCAGCAGCATGCAGTGCTCGGATCGAAGCCAGGGCATCATCTTCGCTGTTGGAGTTTCTGTGCTGGATAGCAGTCATCCTAGCCTGTAGGGATAAAGCCTCCTCTTCTGACTTTTATCCAGTTTGACACGTTAAAATTTGCTGAGGAACTCTGCTAGAGGTGCTTGAGGGCCCCAGCAATATGGAACCAATCACGCTAGAAACATATGATATGTATAATGTTGCTTCAGAAGTATTTTTTATTTCCTGCCCAAAGCAGCTGCACCAACACATTTAATGAAGTTAGGACAAACAAACAATCGGGGTTTGCTAAAGTAATTTTTCTCTTTTTTTTGAGCTGTCACTCTTACAGTCTTGTACTTTAGTTCTGAGATATTAAAGCTGTGAGCTAGCCAGCAATGATATACTTGGGAAACTTTCTACAAGTAAATCTGAACAATGGATTCTTAGTCATCTGTGACTAAGAATTCCATTTTCAATTCATTGCTGTGATGATAAATGAGTCCCTTAGTACGAGAAGCCTAATTCCCTGATCTCTAGCACTATGGGTTTTCTGGTTTTGCTTCATTAAGGGTAGCATAACTGTTTCTTTCCATTTGTTATTTAGATGTTGTTCTGTATCTACCAGCACACAAACTGAAGTTTCTGATAAGGTTCTGTCCTACTGGGCAGTTTATTTCAAAGTTCTTGAACATAGACATGTAATTTGGTCCATCTTTGTAATCTTGATATCCTGATCCATCAAAATTTTGATGTGACTGCTTTTATTCTTTACACTGGTATTGTTCTCATCATATTTGTGTAGTTTTAAATGTATCATTTTTCAGTGTTCATACTTTATTGCTTTGGGCTCTGTGCTTCTAGTTACAGCTCTAATTATTTCAGGGGTTCCCATGGATCTCTTGAAGGTCTTGTTTTGTTTCAAAATTACTGCCTCTAGCTAGTAATTCCCATGCTCAATGTACACAATATTACAAATTGACAATATCTAGAGAAATCTGTAGATCCTTGTAAACCCAAGTACCCCTTGCTGTGTTGTGTGATTCCTTATCTGGTATTAATTTTGCAGAGCTGAATTCTGATGAGATAGAAGACTTATCAATTATTCTCCTCCTTGGCTATTTCATTTCATCATTGTTCTATTTTGTCTGGAGTTTGAGTTCATAAACTTGGATTAATTTTTGACCCTGTGCTTTCTTTTGAGGCTGACATTAATCATACTGAGAAATTAAATTCCTACTCTGAAGATGCTAAAGAACCACTAAGAACTTAGTTATATTAATTTACCACTATTTTATAAATCTTTCCCAGTTTAGACTGAGAATTATTAAGTTGGTTGGGACATATGTGTATGTTTCATTATGAGCTAGATAGTAATTGCTAGTTCCTTATTTGTGGCTCTTTCTCCCTTTTCCCTGAAGTATTCACAGCTGTGCTAACAGAACGTTGCATACAGTCAATAGGAGCATTTTGCTGCCTTAACAAGAAAGGACTTCAGCCTAATATCAAATTTTCCAGTCAAATACTTACATGCTCCATCATTTGTTTTCTTAAGGATATGATTTTTGAGCAGCAAGTAGTCAGTTCAGGTAAACAAAGAAAGGAGGAACACCTGTTGTACAGCTTCTCTTCTCTCCAAGGGACAAACTTAAAAACCTCCTTTGTGGAATACATTCCATTACGCTGTACAAAAGCAGTAGCTCTAAGGAAAAGCTTTACAGAAAGAACCTCTGTGATCTAATAACAAAAGACAAAAACTTCCCTGAAGTACCTAACTCTACTTAGTATGAATAAAAGAAAATATCCTTTGGATTTAGAAAAAAAAATGCATTGCAAGTGAGAATCATTTGATATCTGCGAGTAATTCAGTGCCTCAGAAGGCTAATAGGAAAGGGAATTCTGGACAGACACGATTTACTACTGCCTTGCATGGATATGTATTTGTGATCTGATGATGCTGATGATGCTTGTAGCTTGTTGCAAATTAGTTCTTGTAGAGCTGCACTAATTGACATGGTATGTTTTTCAACTCCAGGTGCTTTTACAAGCCAGTGTGAATATTTGTTTACCTTGCAATTCACCTTTTCATTTCACTTCAAAATCATCCCTGTACATTACTTACTAAATTACTTTCTTTTAGGCCACAAAGATTTTAATTGTAAAGTATGACAGGGTTAAAACTTCTTTTTTAAATCGTCGAATCACCCCATAGGATATAGGAGTATCAGGTCTTTGCATTGTGCAGAAGACAAGTTAAGTAGAACGTGAGTGGCTTTAAGTATGAAAGGAAGAGGAACTTCAGAGCTTATTCTGTCTGCTGGCTTCTCTGTCATAGCCAAAGGGCTGGGGTTGTGAAAGGCAAAAAGGAAGGGAAAGCACAGAAGAGCAAAAATCAGACACATTTCCTCTGAGAAATCTGTATGCTAAGAGAATGAGCAATCATGATGTGGCTGAAGTTACTGTTGGGAGGCACGTGTTAGGGGAGCATGTATTGACAACAGCAAAAGGGTTCAAAATGCTGTCCTTCTAAAAGGAGAGGGGGAAAACCAAACCAGGACAGCTAGAAATGTATCCAGGAGTGTCTCCTGCAAAAGAAGGACCTGAGATTCTTCTGATATCACAGAGTCTTTCTTGCTTGTAAAGCAGTTTTAGTAGGCTTACTCAGTGTGCCAATGTATTCCCATTGGAATGGACAGTCTATCAGTGCAAGTACGTCCATTCTTTCTATAAACAAGCTCTGACATACATTGATTTAATATTATTCTTTGTGCTGAGCTCTGCAGATAGACTAGTAAAATGTAAATGGCACAGCTGTGTGGCAGATGTATATTTGACAACTCAGAAGATATTACAGAAAAGTAAGGGAATGAGATAGGGCTTTCTCAGCTCTTGAATTGTGTACATCCCCTTCAGTGTTCATTTTTATGGCAGTTTTAGTTTTGGTGGTTTTTAATTTCAAATCATGTTTTTGCAAGGCTATTGGTATGTTGAGTTAGTTCCTGCATTTTTCTTGTTTGTCTGTAATAGTCATTAGTGAAGGAAACTCATCACCCTTCCTAAATTCACCACTCAGCTGAAAAAAATACAGGGTAATTAAGCGTGGTGGTTTTCTTGGTGTGTTCCAGTTCTGCAGTAAACAGAAAATGAACCCAGTACTTTGCTACTATTTTGGGAGCAGCTACTTGTAAAGCAGCTTCATAATTCAGCCTCAAAACAATGTTACAGGGTTAAAGTCATAGAGACAGCAGCTCCAGGGGTTAACGCCTAGAAAAATGGGTGTAGTCTCATGGAGTTAATTACAATGGTTAGGGGATTGTTGCAAGAAGTCCAGTGAAGTTGGAGGATTGCATGGGAAGCTTGTGTAACCTGTTCTTCAGCTGTACATGGTGCTAGTTGCTATTATTTAAATGTCTTGATAGTAGTTCCCACAGTAATCAAAACTCTCTAGAGAAACATGGAAGTTCACTTGGAGGAAAACAAAATAAGAGAGCCTCTAAGGGAGAGGAAATTTCCTAAAGTAAGGTCAAATTCAGGGCTTGCAGTATAAAGAAAATACAAACAATTGATGTAAAGAAACCTGTGCCAAATAGGTCTTATGCATATGCCATATAGAACATAATCAAGATGACTGGTAAGTGCTTCAGAATGAGTAATTTATTACTTTATTTTCTGGAGAAAGTTTGCTTGTTGCCTTAGAGAAGAAAATTCTGCTATAAATCTGGTTGTCCCTCCTTAGCAAATGGCTTATTGTCCTAATTAATCATAGTGTCTTACACAGGCTAGTGATGAGTCTCAAATATACCCCTGCAACTAAAGCAGCTGGGGCCTCCACCTGTTAACTCACTTCCAGCATCATTTAATTAGCCTGAATGGCTGTTACCTTTGAGGTTATGTGGCAGAGAAAGTAATGGGGGAAGATGCAGATCAGGAGAGAGCTACCAAGGATGGCCCAGAAAGTGCAAGGAAGAGGTAGAAGTCAAGCTGTGGGGGTAAGTGGAGAGGGGACAATAGACAGGTTTGAAAGTATCAGAGTCTTACAAAGTGCACATTTATGTGTTCTCTGCCAAATACCAAGTTTTGAGAATTTAAATTTGCAATCAGAATTGAAGTTATAGAATCATATTTGAGTGGTTTCCTCTACATTACTTTAGAATTAAAAAATGGTGCAGATTAAAAAAAAAAAACAAGGCAAACAAAGAAAACCAAAACAAACAAAAACCCCAAAACCAAACCATAGTTACACTACTCCATAAAATATATTTGCTGGATCTGTGTTGAAGTTGCTAATACTTATGTTTACTAAATAAATAAGATGCAAAGAGGTTGTTTACTGCTTTTGCATAACTAGGGGTCCTCGTTTACTTTTTACTGAGTTAAAGGCTGTTATTAAATGAATCATGAAAATGAAGAAAAAGGGAAGTTGTTTAAAAAGCATCCACTACTTAGGTGGTGTCAGGATTTCAGTCATATTCACTGTTCTTTGAAGACAACCAAAAAAAGGTACTCAAAAGTATTAAATAAAAGCAGCATTCTTTCTCATTTTAGGAAAATCTGTTTATAAGCATTTTTTTATACCACGAAGCATTCTGTTCTCATCAGAAAATTGTCATTTGTGTATAATGAATAACATTTCTGTACCTGTGGATAAGTGTACATCTTATTTTTAGAATCACATATTAAGTTGCTAGAACATACTTGTACAGATTATTAATTAAAAGCATCCTTGCAGATTTACTTGTAATTTATAAGGCCATTATGTGAGAATAAATTCTTTCCTTTTCCCCTTAGCTTAAACCTTTCTTAACTTTTAAGATGAGGCAGCTGAGCAGTGTAAATTTTTAATGAAGAACTTCTTAATTACTTGTGGAAACTCTCAGCTGATGAAAATGGTCATAACTCCCTAAAGTTAAAAATGTAAACAAGTTAGCTGGCTGAATGTGAGTGTTTCCAGAGAGTTGCTCTTATTAAGTTTTATGAAAAAAAATAGAATATTTCCTTTCGGCTAATATGAAACATTGGTAAGGATATTCTCCAGATTATTCAGCCATATGCTACGTAGGCTTCTGATAGAGACCTGTGTTTACCAAGATATGACAGTCTAAGCGTGGTCTAATTGTTCCCAATTCTACGCATAGCTTGAAGTTTTTCCTTTTTGTTCCAGATCTGAAGTCTACATTCTTGAAAGCTTGTCTGTATTTTTCTGAATAAACATAATTTTAGATAGTACTTTCGGCTGCAAAATTTAGTTGTCACAGATATATTCATTTAAACAGTAGTTCTACCTTAGCTGCTGTCTTTACTTATCTGATAGCATAAAATGTTTTGGCATTATGAATAACCAAATGAAGAAACAGGATTAAATCAAATATCCCTTAAGACATATTACAGTGTATTTCTACTGGAACTCTAATGAAAACCTAGAATAAATCAAAGTACTGAAAAAAACCCCTAGCTACTAATTTATTTCCTCATCTTAGGTTGTGGTTTGATGCAGTCACAGTTGTGTTTGTTTTCTGATGTCTCTTCCTAAATTCCTCTGGATCACTAGAAAGGAATCGATGGGAATTGATCCAATTTGTAGAACACAATTCTAATATTGATAGTAGTTTATATTCATTTGTTTCACCATAATCTTTTATTAATGCTTATTTGCAAAATTATGTTCACGCTTTTTGCTCTGAATTTTGTACCCCAAGATGCTGATGATAACGAAATTTAGAGAAAAGGAACAAGAAATAATGAAGTTATATATTTTGGAATTAAATATGGCAGCAGTTACTATTTGTTTTAGTCAGACATTTTTCAGTAGATGGCTTTAATTTCAGATAAACAGTGAGCTGTGTAGAAAGTCAGATACATGAGATTCCTATAGTAGTAAGAAGTTGTGTCTGTTCAGGTCTTTTCCATTTTTCTTTATATCCTCCAGGAGGATGGGCCAGAGCATCAATACTGAATCACTTGGGGACTTTTAAGGATGCATTGTCAATAAAATGTGTCATATAGACACATCTCGGCGGTACAAAAGAAGCAATAACTGATTGCATCACTTTCTGTTACCAAGGTGGGGGGTTGGGGGGGGAACACTGGTGACTTCTATGACTAGCAGAGCCATGGTTAAAAGCATATTGAATATAATTTTTGAGGTTAGGAGTGCACAAAGCACTTGAAAGTAAGTAGCTGCAAAATAAATGTGTCTGGTTTGACATGTTGTAGGAGCTGAGAGAATTAATAACGATACCAAAAATTTAGTATTTGGATTTTCTGGTCATTTTGAAGAGTTAAAGATGAATGGTGTTTAGTGGATCCTGCTGCAGTCCAATAAAATGGAGTAACTTAAAGATTTCAGTGGAAATTTCATTGGAAAAGGTTCCCTATATTCACATAAATCTTTGGTGCTATCCAACTGCCATTGAACCACCTAAACTTGTTCTGAACTTGTTTGAGGAAGCAAAATCCTGTTGCTGTTTTGAAAGTGTCGTCTGTGATCGGGCTGCACTGACTAAACCTGAAACTGCCCCACCAAAAAGCCAGACCACTCAGCGCTGGTCAACTTAGCGCTCTCTGATCAAGTCAAAATCGATGTTTGTTGGGGCTCTTTTTAATACCTTAAGGTACTTGCTCAACTTAAAAAATGGTGGCTCTGCAAATGGCTGCAGAAAGAGGGAAGGAGATATGTTTCATCGTGATGAGAGGGGTTCCTCCTCTCAAATGAGGCCTTTCTCAGATGCTCCTGGAAAAGAAAAGTTTAGGAGCAATTGATAAGGGGCAGCTTGCTCCTTTTTTTCTCTTTGGTAGTTAAGGCTTCACTTTCCATCTTCCTTTTCAAAAATAAACTAGATTGGGACTATTAAAAAAAAAAGAGGGGGGAGGAAACTCCTTTTTACCTTCTTCCTGAAGTTTTGCATACTTTCAGGTAAAAGTAATTTTCTATCGAATTAAATCTTGGATTTTGTTTTGTTGGGTTTTTTTTGTTTGTTTTGTTGAGTTTTTTACTTAATGGATCAACCAATCCCTGTTTAGGTATTTTTTAAAGTGTAAGTTTTATTTCACTGAAAATAGGCTTTTCTGAGCAGCTAGGATAAAAGAGACTTAGGTTTAAATTCCTCCTGTCTGATACAGAAAGTCAACCAAGACTTTCAGCCTTACTGGAGACTTGTTTTGAGGGACATCTCTCTTTGTCAGTTCTGTGAAGCCTGTTACAGAGTGATTATGGCATTTCTCTGAGGGATGAGGCACTGTGTTCAGCCTCTGCTTTGAGTCAGACTGAGCTGTAAATTTTTCATACGTCAGGTGAATTGTTCCAGGCTATAAAATTCATTCCCTTCACTTTTTTTTGGCATGGCAACTAGTTTAAAAAGTGTTACGATATAATGTTTATGATGTGACAGAGCTGGAATTAAATTCAGCCCAGTGCTGGGGGCCACAGCCCAGAACGCAGGACTTGGGTGCAGAGTTATGGTTCGGTGAAACGGGTAGAATTCACCCACAGCAAGAACTGAATTCCAGCAATAGTCATTTTCAGCCAGAGACCATAATTTAACTTTATTTGAATATCATATTCTTTATGAACAGGTCAAAAAGTAGCATTTCTCAAAGAATGAGAGAGGAACAAAGTCTGTGTGGTTTTGGACTGTAAAAAATAAGAGCATTGTCACTAACAGATATCATGTAAATATCGGTAGTGCTAAAAAGAGACTGATCCCCTCATTTCCATCAGTGGAGGGATTGAAGCCAAGTTTTTAATGCCTAAATGACTGCAAGTAGTTGTAGCCTAATTTTTAAAGCTGCTGCTCTCGCGTCCTGTTGGCTGTATTAAATGCACAGAATTTCTGAAATGGTGACTGCTCCTTTTTATACTCCTAAATGAGTCTTGCTGGAGGACATTAGCATCAGTTTTGTGAGGTGTTATGAGGAGGGTTGGCCTGTTGTTGGGAATGCTATGTTTCAGGGAGTATCTTGGTAAAAAGGATCAATTCATTATGCAATTATGTTTTGCACGTGACATTACCTTGACACATAGAACACTCCAGTAGATTTCAGTGCATCTTCCTCCTTCTTCTTGAGTAGTGTGTAGTTAAATCTCCTAGAAGGCAATTAATCTTTCAAAACGATGATCAGCAGGGCTATTGCTTGAAATCTCAGTCTGAGCTTTTTGTAGCCAGTTATAAACATTAGCCCTAAAAAAGTAGGCACAGCCTTTGCCTCTTAATTTAATAAAAAGTCCCGTCCTTCTGTTCTTTACTGCTGTAATTTAAAACTCTGACCCAATCAACCCTTGAATGCAAATAAGTGAGCAATCTGGAGAAGCAGAATGTTGATCCAGTCACTCTGCAGCCATTTTCAGAGCAGATTTTAAAGATGTACGTGACATTGGCCATTAGCAAGCCAGCAAAGATGAATGGACCAATAAATGAACATATTTCACTTTTTTCATCTGCCAAGATGAAACACCATCGTGGTGTTTGGTTGGTTTTTGTTGTTCGGTCTTTCATTTTCTTAATTTGCACAACAGTATTTTAAAAGGCATGCTATCAATTATTTAATTGACTATTTTTATTTTTTTTTTTCCAGTGAGTCCCTTTAAATGGATTTGTTTTAAGGATTTTGGTTTTCTTTTTTTGGTTTTCTTTTTTTTTCTTTTGTAATTCCTTAAAAAGAGATACATTCATAAGGATGTTGTCTCTGTAAGATTGTTTAAAAGAAAAATGGAGAATATGAATGTTTGGTGTCACATTTTAAAAATCAGATTGAGCTGGTAAAATTAAGCCTCTGAAAAACAAATCCACACACATTTTTTCTAGTTTAATTTCATACATAGTTGCTTTAGGTGTTTTGTGAAACTTTAGAATGATTTCTAGTAGCATGTGGATTTTATTGAAAACAAACTGTCATTATAGAAGTCCAGAATATGTCTGTGTGTGAGAGAGCAAAACATATCTTTCCTATTCAGGGTTTTTACAATAATTAATAAATTATCTGACACGTGTCAACAGGAAAAAGTAATAAGCAGCCTATTGTTGTGGTATTGATATTCTTGCAAGCAGATTTGCTTCTTGCATTTTTTTAAAACAAAATATGAATGTTTCTTTTTAGGTGTTATCTGTTGGACAGTGCACAATCAAAGTAAATTAAAAATAAAATTTAAGTTTAGTAAACAGTTTTACATTAAGCTGTACAGACAAGAGTAAGAAGATCTAGTGATACAACAAATTCCTTCGGGTTGTGCTGGTTTATTTTCAGAGCCATTGAGACTTTTATTTTTTGCTTTGAATTATTTAGTTCATTACTATGAGTTATCTTTTGGTGCTTTGAGGTGTTTTGATCAGCAGTTTATCTTGGGGTCTTAAAACACGTGTTCATTTATGTGTTTAGCTGACCAGCTGCCTTCCCCTTGCCTTCCCCCTTTTTTTTTTAATGTGTCATTGAAATTGAATGTTTTTTTGCAAGCGTCTTTCAACTCGGAAAATGCATCTTACTTCTTATGTTGCTAAACTGTTGCCTTTTCATAGAGGGGCTCTACCCCTTAC
>VZRW01008059.1:0-50465 GCA_013398125.1 Aegotheles bennettii | reverse complement strand
CTGTGATTCTGTGATTCTTCATGTGAGATGGCACCATCCTAGAGGGAGGTTGGGCATGCCAACATGGTGGCTCCTGCCACGCTGTACTTCATCCATGTTTACAAATATGTAAAGGGTGAGGGTCAGGACGATAAAGCCAAGCTTTTTACAGTGACGACCAATGATAGGACAAGGGGCAATGGTTGTAAACTGGAGCATAGGAGGTTCCATGTGAATATCAGAAAAAACTTTTTCACTGTGAGAGTGACAGAGCACTGGAACAGGCTGCCCAGAGAGGTTGTGGAGTCTCCTTCACTGGAGACATTCAAAACCCGCCTGGATGCGTTCCTGTGCGATGTACTGTAGGTGACCCTGCTCTGGCAGGGGGGTTGGACTAGATGATCCTTCGAGGTCCCTTCCAACCCTAGAATTCTGTGATTCTGTGATCCTGGCACAAGAAGGTGGCGTTTCCCAGGCTCTTTCCCTCCTCCTTGCACCACACGAAGTTTGGAGAGGTGGTCTTAGATCTGGGTGGAGAGTGGTGGATCCTCCACCAACGTCATCAGGAACTCCTGGAAAGGTCTCAGTATTCATTCCTAGGTTTCCTTAGTCATAGAATTGGCTAGGAAAGTATCCCATTTGTGATTGCCTGATATCTTGAGCTGTTGTTTCCTGATTTGCTGTCACCACAGTTGTTGGCATACACAGTCAGTTTGTTCCAGACATGTCCTGGACACTTCTGTACTCCTTGAAGATTAACATTATTTTTTTTTTTGCAAAATTTCACTTTCTTATTTCGCTGAGTGCACCAATGCTGGCTCTGTTTTTGGGGGCAGTTGACGGATCGGTTTTTTGGTACTACAGCAGAAATTTAGTGAAAGTTCATGGATTTATGCTAAGAACTATGATAACTAGGTCTAGCTGATGGTAACTGATACAGGTGTTTGCTTTTGGTTAGCCACATGGTTTCATGTATATTTAATATTTATGAAACAATTTCTATTTTGGTTACTAGGCTTTTCAGGATTTGTCTAGACATGTAAAATAATATGTAAAAACTTGTTGGACTAATCAAAATGTTCTCACTGCATCATTCTCATTTGCCTTTCATCCAATGATAACTCAGTTTGAGGGGCCAATGTTACAGGTTAAGTGGATCAGTACATGTGACGGACTTTGGCAGTCACAAAGTTGACAATTTTATACTGTTAGTACCCGGTTTAAGATAATTTAAAGAAAATGTGTTTTTTAGTTTTAGCAATTAGATTCCTATAAAATGCTGCAAATAAAACAAACTTAATTTTACTAAATTTTACTTATGATGGAGAACTTGGGGATGTTCGCTGATGGTAAGATCAACATGAGCCAGCAGTGTGCACTTGCACCCTGGAAAGCCAACAGTATTGTGGACTGTATCAAAAACAGTGTGACCAGCAGGTTCAGGAAGGTGACTCTCCCTCTATACTCCGCTCTCATGAGACCCCACCTGCAGTACTGTCTCCAGTTCTGTAGTCCCCAACATAAGAAGGACATGCAGCCCTTGGAGAGAGTCCAGAGGAGATCCATGAAGATGATCAGAGTGCTGGAGCACCTCTCCTATGAAGACAGGCTGAGAGAGTTGGGGTTGTTCAGCCTGGAAAAGAGAAGGCTCTGGGGAGACCTGGAAGAGCATCTTTCCAGTACCCAAAAGGACTACAGGAAAGTTGGAGAGGGACTTTTTACAAGGGCATGTAATGATAGGACAAGGGGGAATGGTTTCAAATTGAAAGAGGGTAGATTTAGATTGGATTTTAGGAAAAAGTTCTTTACTGCGCAGGTGGTGAGACATTGGCATAAGTTACCCAGGGAGGTTGTGGCTGTCCCCTCCCTGGCAGTGTCCAAGGCCAGGTTGGATGGGACTTTGAGCAACTTGGTCTAGTGGGAGGTGTCCCTGCCCATGGCATGGATTGGAACTGGATGATCTTTAAGGTCCCTCCCAACCCAAACCATTCTGTGATTCTGTGATTCTATATGTGTCTGGGGACAGGAGGAGGGAAGAAATCTTACCTCTCTTAAAGCACTAAAATGTCACAGGGACTAGAGTTCTAAAAGATGTAGAGATAAAGGAGTCTTCCTCAACTGCAGACTCTATGACCTATATGTTTTTTGCTCTTACAAGTTCTGGGATATCAGTGCTAAATAATTTTGGCCATGGAAACTTCACTAATGTGATTTCTTCTGCTGATAAATGATTCTGCATAACACCTTCTCCCAGCAGAGAGTTAAAGAAGCAGCTGAATGAAGGCTGTTTTCTCCATGTAAATATGTGGAAATGGGGTGTGTCTCAGCCTACTTAGATGTGTAACATAAATGGAGAGGAGCTTCCAATTAGCACCTATGCATACACAGTAAGGATTTTTTTAGATCCTTAGCTACCTTTTTTTTCTGCAAGCATGAGTTTCTGACTCATTTTGAGAAGGAAGTTCTTTAGTAAATGTAATTCCACATTATTCAGTTTGTTATGTCTATTTACCAACTGCAGATGACACAAAATATGATGTTTGTATTTTTAATCTTTTCAGAGCTGTGATGGTAAAATCATAAGAAACTGAAAGTGTTGTAAAAGTAAACCTACCATTCTATCCAGCAGCAGCAGGGGATCATGTTTACCTGAGCCAGTAGACTGTACAAAAAATAACTAAAAGGAAATTTCAGAATGCCGATAATTAAATATTGCAAGTTATCCAGTATTCTTTGTATTATTGGAATGGTTTAGTAATCTGTTAAAATATTAGGATAAAAGTATCTTTTTTGATGCCGGTATCTGAGAAGGGTTGGACTGCAGTGATGAGGTTTGTGGGTTATTGTGTGATTTTGTTTATTTCCTGTAAACTTGTCTACCTGCAGCAAAGTATGTTAAAATAATAAAACAAACATTATTTGGAATGATCCGTATCACCCATTGCCTTCTAATAATTCTGTCTGGTAGGGGTTAGCACAATGGGAAAAAAAAGTCCACATAATGTCTTGTCATTTTGTAGAAAATATCTAAAGATTTCTGTTGGCCATTAGTAGTTTCTCACTGTCTTTGTATGGAGTTTATCAGAAGTGTAAACACAGTAAACCTTACAGTAAATGCAGCTACTAACCACAGACTCTTATTACAAATTCATGATTTCTTAATCACTAATGTCCTGTGCAATTTTTAGGTGTGGAGGGTGGGGGAAAAGAAGTGGAGTATTGCTTTAAAGGAAATTTGTGTTTAGATTAGGTACTGAAATTCAGATCTGCTCCAGTGATGTGCTATGACTAAGTACAGTACTTAGAGATGGAAGAGATAAAGCAAATAAAATATTTCTATTGAATTAACTATATCACTGTTAGGTACTTAGATATCCACATTCAAATCTCCGGTTCCCATCTCCGCTATTGTTCATACCTCTGGTAATAAGTGATTTGCCATCTTTGTACAACAAAATGAATATTTTTTATACAGTAATTTACTCTCTTTCCCAGTCTCACACTCAACAGAAACAGAATACATAAAACTATTATACCTATGATGTAGAGCTGGGTTTGTTTGACTGTGGGTTTTTTGGAGTTTTTTGTTCTTAATTAAAATTTGGGAACAACCTTTGTACATATCGTTTGTGGAAATCTTGCTGTGTTTTATTTAATTAGAAAAAAAATGAAAAAAATAAATGTATTGAATTTATTGTGTACAAGCTAAGATACAGTAGATTTTCATAGTTAATAAACCAAACTTTTCAAGCATTCTTCAAATATGACCTCGCTTAATGATTTATTACAATTAAGCTCTTTCCTTCTGGGCCAGCATTGTGGCTAACAGAACTCACATACCAGGAATGAACAGGACTATGAAGCCTGAGGAGCCAGAAAACCTTTCCTTTACGTGTGTGCACATTTACAGGTCTAGCAGATCTATCTTGTTTCTCTTTCAAGTATGTGAATTAATATTAGTGGTCAAGCACAGCTGACTCTGTGAGACAACTTGTTTGCTGGTGCTTCTGTATTCTTGGATGTCTGTTTTGTGAGACTGAATCGAGTAGTGAGTGCACTTCATCTGTCTGTGAGGCAGGGCCTGAGTAGTGGGAAGATGTTCAGTGACTTCAGTAGGAGCCAAATTTTTAAGTAAATCAAGAAACTTCTAAAATACCAGTTAGACTGTGACTCTCAGATGCGGCTAGTCTCTGACATTCATAGAATCATAGAATCATTGAAGTTGGAAGAGACCTTCAAGGTCATCCAGTCCAACCATCTACTTACATCACTACTAAACCCCAGCATCACATCCAGATGCCTCTTGAACACCTCTAGGGATGGTGACTCCACCACCTCCCTGGGCAAGCTATTCCAACACCCAATCACCCTTACAGTGAAAAAATTTTTCCTAATGTCCAATCTGAATCTCCCCTGCTGCAATTTAAAGCTGTTTCCTCTTATGATTTCACTATGGGCACGGCAGAAGAGACTGCCCCCTGCCTCATTACAACCTCCTTTCAGGGAGTTGTAGAGAGCAATGAGGTCCCCCCAAGCCTCCTCTTCTCCAGACTGAACAACCCCAACTCCCTCAGTCGTTCCCCATAAGACATATTTTCCAGTCCCTTCACCAGCTTTGTTGCCCTTCTCTGGACACGCTCCAACACCTCAATGGCTTTTTTGAAGTGAGGGGCCCAAAACTGAATACAACACTCAAGACGCAGCCTCACCAGTGCCAAGTACAGGGGGACAACCACTGCCTTATTCTTGCTGGCCACACTGTTCTTGATGCAGGCCAAGATGCCATTGGCCTTCTTGGCCACCTGGGCACACTGCTGGCTCATATCCAGCCGGCTGTCACCCAGCACCCCCAAGTCCCTTTCTGCTGAGTAGCTTTCCAACCACTCTTCCCCAAGCCTATTCAAATATAAGACAAAGGTGTACTGCCAGAGGCCTGAAGGAGAAAATACTTGCAAGCTTCCAGTGTTTGAACAGTTACAGCTAAGCTTAGATACATGGAATTGAATGTTTGGGAGTCCTTGGTGACTGCAGCAGGCCACAGCACAAACATTTGATAGTATCTTGATTAGCTGTTACTTATTTCTGACCTATGTCCTGTTCCTTTCCTGTTAGGTATTTTCTATGTGTAAGCAATTAAAATGGGGAGACTCTACATGCACCTGAATGGCTGGAAGCTGTTCACATAAGATCCAAATCCCTTAAACTTTTGTTACCACATTCCATTAATGTTATGAATTCTGTTTAGTTGATGCCAGTATGGTCTGATTTATATTAAATTTCTCAAAGTTTTATTTATCTGGTTCAAACAAACATAAAAACTAGTCTAAGCCTTCCAAGAAAGATCCTTAAAAGTCTTAGTTTTGAAGTATGAAAAGATAAGATATTAAAAATAAAGTCTGCAAAAAACCCCATTAATAAAAAAAAAAAGCCTGTGAATATGACACTCACTAAAATGCCAGCTTAATTTTAGAAGCTTCAAATGTAAAGGGCTGAAATTTAAGCTGAATGTTTAATTATTCATTCAGTCAACAATCTGTGAAGAGACAGACATAGGCTGAGAGCAGTAAGACATTGGCGTTTTTTTTCCGATAAAAATTGAAAATTTAGATCAACTGAAACATTTAATACGTCTAACGTAATTTCAAATAATTACCTTAAATAAAAAATGGGGAACAGTACAAAGATTACAACTTGAAATTTTTAAAATCAACAATTTTCTATTTCATGTAGAAATAACACTTAATTTTTAAATTTGCCATGTTTTATTATGTCTAAACATTTTAAATATTTTTCAGTTCAATAAAATACTTTATTCAATCTAGAATTACTCTTTTAATCTTTTGATCACCTGAATATTTTTGTTGTACACAGTTTTCAGAAGCAAGTTTTCTGTAATCAAGTCACTTTAGTCCAATATTGCTACTTATGTTTTCCAGCATCATAAGTTATAAAGCTCTGTCTCATCCTGGAATGATGGTGATGGACAACTGGATGAATACTGACTAGCTGTGAATGACTGGAGCTCTGGCTCCATCCCAAGGCCAGGCTGACTTATTTTGACATATTTTGACATATTAATTTATCTTTTAGCTTTGCACCACTGTCTATTTTACTGTATCAGATGCATCTGGGAGAAGGGGCTGCCTTGACCTTTGGGGTCGGTGGGGACTAGCATCATCACACAGGTGTTGAAGAGAGAGTGAGGATCACTCTGCCCTTTGCACAGAAGATCTGTTCAAAATAATGATTACAAATGCTCTGCTGCAGCATCCTTCTAGAGCAGTGAAGAACTGTGGTTTGGCTTTTCAGAGCTGTTAGCAACAGGGTGAGTAAATGAAGCAGCACTGCAAATCCCAGCTACCCTGTACTCCTGTATATTTTGGCTGCAGCACCCATGAACAATTCCCCACCTCCCTCCACTACAATGAACTTTAATTACCATGGTGAAACACTACACAGGCGGTATCACGGTTCCCATTTGTTAGTCATGAGACTTCAATAGCAGAAATGCAGGAATGCAAGTATCAAAGGCAAGAGCATTTACAGTCTTCCAATACATTATAAAAATAAACTAGGTGAGTCACCAAGACTTAATTCCTGCCTGAATTTTTCCTTTAATTTTCCAAATAATAAACCAAAAGGCCAATCTCTATTACTTCTTAGTTTTCTCTCTACAGGACACTTTGGTGCAACACCTGCTTAATGACACGGGAAGCTCTTGAGCACCCTGCATTAGAGCTAAAGACATACATTCAGCTCCTGGAAGTCATCAGAGCAGTCAGACTGCTCCTCGAAGCAGCTCTCATCCCTCATCTCATTCCAGAAGAAGACTGACACTTGTGAAAAAAGTCTAAGAGTTTCTCTGTGTTTTGTCATAATGTGGATCTCAGAGCACAGAAGCAGGGCAAAGTTCCATCTGAAATGGAGGGGGGGGGATGCATAGGTGCTGGCACATAGTGCTGGCTGACCTGGGGAGGGAGAGGAAAAGATTCAAGGTACCTGTTGCTAGCCTTCCTGCCCCTAAAAAGTGCTGTCCACAGCATGCAAAAACACTGGCATGTGAACACTATTTCATCAGCCTGCACTGCTCAGGCTAGTGCTGGTGAGGAGGACAAAAATGGTATAAAAACATAACAGGTGAAAGAAAGCTATCAACATTCTCACTGAGGAAAAGGTACCACTGGACAATCACAGGTATCAGGAGAAACTTGGAGCCCTTTTTGTGCCTGATGTTGCTTTGATCATTCATTGGCTTAATTTCCCCATATTAAAAAAATGAAATAAAATCCATATTAGTTTTCACTTTCCTCTTTTTATTCTCTTCCAGTTTCCTTACAACTGACACCAGACTGAGCTATACACTTGAGTGCATTGAAGGGTTTTTTTCCATTCCAAAATGCGTTTTTTTTACATTGACAAAGTAACAATTTTCTAACTTAGCTTTCTTAAGCCTCTTCAGGTATTTGAAAAGACACTATTGGAACCACAAACTATCAGACATATATCAGACATAGACAACTGTATTATTCTATTTTTCCCCTTCAGTATGTCTTTATAATTTATTTTTCCAAATTCATTGTATAGCGATGTTTGTCAGAATGTGCTGACTAACAGCAATACCTAATGGATACACCATGCATGCCAGTAGTTTTAAATCTGAAATGATTTCCAGCTGTCTTTTCTGGAATATGAACAGTACCTACTTTTCTTCTCTGTATACTGTATTTCAGATTCTTGCCTAAACAGCCCTAATACACTCCTCCTTAAGAAGCTGCATGAGCAGTAAATCTTCAAATTCACTTCTTCATTGCTCACTTGAGTCAAAGACTTATATAATTACTCAGAATTTATTTTCTTAGAATGAATATGAAACTTGAAGAAAATAGCTCAGTCCAAAATCCACTTGTCTTCCAGTTCAAAGGTCTTATTGAGTCCATTTATGTTTTGTGAGGCCAAGAACCTCTTAATATGCTGACTGTTGACTAACACATTTTAAAAAAAACCTTTTAAAATGTTCCAATAATATAGTCGAATCAACAGAGCAGTGCTCTGAATCTGCACAGATTTTTTTCCAGGAAGAAATTCTAGACCTATAGAAACTCAATTTTCTCTGTGTGGCAGGCCAAGTGAATAATGCATTAAAAAATAGGATTTTCTTTGATTACTTTCTAAAACTGGAATAGACAACAACAGCAACAAAATTCTAGAAAACAATCGCTTCTCCAAACCACTTCTCTGCTTTAATGCAGTAGGCTGAATGTTCTTTGTCTGGAAAATGAGCACTCAGTAGCAGGTCCTTTGTTTTATTTGCAGTCAAATTAGCTGTGGAGATTGCTGAATATCCTAGAAGCCTTGTTCTTCATAGGGGACAGAGTCAAAACCGGAGTCTTAGTGTATTCCATAAAGTCACAAGTGTGTTCATGTTGAGATGAAGTAATTATCCAACTTCTAGAGCCAGTTCATTGAATTAATTTGACTTAATGGAAGTTCTTTTGATCTTTCTTTCCCATAATTTCTCAAAGTTTTCATAACGGCAAATGACCATTAATATTTCTATACAATGACAAAATCAACAGAAGCGTTCTTTGATTGCTTCCTGGAGCCTTTTGCTGGGGTCCTGTGCCTACTCTACAGCCAGGATTATGATTATAGCTTGTGAAGCAGTGACAAAGCAACCACAAGCTGGAGCACCACATGGGCTAGTCATCTGGATACCTATCAAGGTCTTGAGGATGTCTGTGTGGAATTCTGGGGTAGCTGGGGAAGCTGAGATAGGCTGCATTTCTGGTAATGACTGTTTGATCCATACCTACCAAAACATAAGGCGTGTTTCAGACTCTGTATCAGGATGCATAGGTAGGAAGGTTATGCTTCCACATTAGGTCATAGAAGTAATGTACTAAAATGGGAGTTATATCAGAAGCCTGTTCACTTCAGGAAGTTTAATAATGGAGTGAAAGTATGAACATGCACTAGCTGTCCTACAGAATATGCAGCTCTCATCGCTTCCAGACAAAAATCTGGTCTAAAGAAATACCTAGATGCATATAAGCTGGATAGAGTACGTTACTTTTGCCAGTATCAGGAGAAGCTATGGAAGGACTTAGAAAGTTAACAGAAACACAAGTAAACCTTGCAAGGATGTGGGAAGAGGAAAAATATTATCACTACAGTCTTGATCTGTAAAAATAACCAGCAGTGTGGTACACACACAACATGTCATTGAGGATAATGTACTCCACAGTGACTTTCCTTACTGTCAAGTAGGGATGTTGGTGTAACTAAAGGGGGCGAAGTATTATGTCAGGGGACTCACAGTAGGAGGCTTTGAGCCTCTACTCCTCCTTGAGCCTTTGGAATATAGAGAAATTTCCAGGGCTTGAGCATCAACCACAGTGAACCTGTCTGTTTTTTTCTCTCTTTTTTTTTTTCCCCTGCTCTATTTTAACTGTAATCTTAATGCCTAAGGCTCTGCTATTTGTCTAAAGATGTCCTTGTCCTTATTGAATTTGGTCTGCTTCATAAAGATGTTCATATGCTGAATCAGACGAGGCCATAAAAGTTAGTATTCTGTCTACAGTAGAGCATCTGACAGCAGAAGCTTAAAATGAACAAGTTCCAGCATAAATAGATGAAGAAAACGTAATTCTTACTCCTTTTGAAAAACTCATCCTATCTTCTGGGATCAAGATATTATTTTTATCTTGGAAAGTTATATTTTCATCATCCTTAAGCATACTCTTTGTTGTTATATATGTTAACATTAGATTCCTAGCCAAAATACATTTTGTTTCAATAAAAATTTCCCCAGTACCTAGTTGAATCATGCTACAGTCTTGACCCATGCACATCCTGCAGAAATGGGCTGCGTGTCTAATCCAGTATATCAATATTTCATTTCAACAGTGCAATCTAAGTGTCTTGTTCCTTGTCTGAGGACAGATGCGTCTGTATGTTTGGAATACAAAAGGCATGAAAAGATACCAGTGATTGAAGTAAAGCAACAATTTTATACCAATTCTGTGCAAGTGTAACTAAATAAAAGACACACAAGACAATTTAAAAAAGAGTATTTTTATATTTACACTGGTCATGTAAGTTACACCACCTTCTGTTTTGCTGTCTACTCTCCCAAATAAAGCAATATTAGAAAGAAAAGCAATAACTCAAGTAGTAGGCTTCTGCAAGCATTATAAATGGATCTCTTTGTTCAGTACTATTGTAAGAGATCCATCCCTCATTTCAGCAAAGTAGAACTGTTCTTGACTAGTAAGCAAATATTGTCTTGAATGCAGCACCTCTGTGCCAAAAGGTTTGTCTACCACAGCTCATCTACCTGTCAGACACACCATCCGGTATTTCAAATTATTTTCTGAAAGTGGGAAGACAGACCCATTTGAGACCACAGTCACTTTTTCCCTCATCCTACCTTTCTCAGGTACCTTCTCTTGATTTCAACTTCTCTGTTTATATGCTATATGGAATTAATTGGTACTAAATGTCATGTAAACAATGGTTGCCTTGGCTCTGCTTCACCTTGACTCCAAGGATTGCTCTACCTCAGCTAATTGCTCTCAGCTAAACTAGTCGACACACAGTGATGTTGCTGCTCTACTTTCTTCCTGATTTTCAGGGCTGGAAATGCATGATTTCCTTGCTGAGGGGATACCACTTGTGAAACACTTGGACAGTATGGTCTTATGATCCTAGAAATTTAATTAAGCAGTTAAACAGTGACCCACTGCAAAGAGTGTTTAGTTAAAGGAGAAATGCATTAACAGTCCCAAAAGTAAGGATTCTGCTATATCAGTTGCTGTCACTAAAGCACATATTCCACCTGTAGTTGGAGAGATTTGGAATATGGAGAACTACAGTTCTTTTAAAACACCCTTAATGCTCTGTGTTGAGATGCATGAATGCTCCAAATTGCAATTAAGAGCAGTTTCAAGAGATTATGACATGTACTCCATTCCCTTGGGAAGCACCTAATAGCTGCATTTCCCTGTAGTCAGCTCAAGTCTCCTCCACTAGGAGTGACAAATTATTTTTACATCTAAGACTGAGAACAGGTCTTTGTGATGAAAAGATCCTTAAATAAAAGTTTCTTAGTGAGCCAAAGTGGCAAGAAGTGAAGGAAAGAATGAATGAGTGTTGGGCCATAGTAATGATGCACTTTGTGCCCTGAAGCGTCTGTGGTAAACATTGTGCCTAACCAGAAAAGAAATGGGTATAAAGCACAAGAAATCAACTGGAAGTAATTTAAAATATAAAACAGTTTGTCCTGTGGTTAAACACATTTAGCACATTCTAGCATTTTAGAACTTGGAATTCACAAGGGGAAGAGGCTCCTTCTGCTCTTTCCCTGCCAAGAGCTGCTCCATTCTGCTACCATATTTGTGATGGTTTCAGGAAATTAAAAAAAAAGAACAAACAACAAAAAATAAACCAGTAAACATTTTTCAAGTATTAGCAATATCGCCACCCTCCCTCCCCAAAAAAAAGAATATTCAAAATCATAATAGTTTGCACATTTATTCATCTGTCTTTCGCAGATAGTCCTCTGGTAAATGAAGCTACATGAGAGCATTGCTAGAAAGCTCACAGTGACACAAAGAGTCTGCCCTGCAGGGTTGTAGGGCGAGCAAGGTGTTGGATGAAACCTCCATGAAAAACCACTATTACTTTCTATATTCACATTGTTAATTGGAAGGTCTTTATGAAAGGTGATATTTACAGGAGCTCATGTTGACATCTACCTTACAGACTTTATTTTTGCTCCTCTCTAAAGCAGCTGAGGCTACTGCTTGCCAAGATAAAAGTAGTTCCATAGAATGTCAACCTGTGTTACCTGTGAGAACCAGGCTCCTGCAGAGATGTCTGTGGCAGATTGCCAGCCACACTCTCGGGGACCCTACAACCCAGGGTTGTAGACTCTCAATAACTATGTTTTTCAGACTCTATTGCAAGCTTCTAAATGTTTTCAAGCACTGCTGTAGACTCCTGTGGGATGTATTTAAGTACACTGGCAGTAAGATTGCTTTCTTAGTTGCTGTTGGTGGATCTCTTAATAAAACTGCATTGATTGTGAGGTAACTGTCACAGAATGGAATCCATTACTCCAGAATTTTGTAGGTTTGCCCCAGTCCTTCTCAGCTCCTCCACTGCCCTTGCTGGTTCATTAGGTTTGTCAGTTAGGACTCACATGTCCCAAAAGTTTCTTAGAGTTGTGCCTGTCCTGCTGCAACTGCTGGAATCAGAGCAAGACCTCTCAGCAAAGCTGTGCTGGACTCCTTTTCCAGCCCAAAGTGCTTTAAAACACTGGTTTAGCTATAAAAAGTATATGCCTTGAGATATGTTAATGCTTGGAGCTTTTTTTTAGGATACATACAAGTTTTTATTCCTCTGAATCTGCATAGACTCTTAGACTTCATTCTACAATAGAAAGAGAAGAAAAGACTTGCTTGAAATGGCAGTTGCCGCGGTATTGCATCCTTCTCTTCCAAATACATTTATAACATTTAAGAGAGACTCATCATAGCCCTAGTAAAAGGCCTTTCTGCTTTCTCGAATGCCAGCGCTGGAGACTCTGTCCCCTTCCAGAGCTCTTTTGAAAAGTTGTCAGGCTATATGGCTCAGGCTGCAGAGAGGTGTCATTTCTTACTTGAACTACACGACCTGGCTCACCACTGTCAGTTTACCCAGCACTTTCTGGGAAGACACATTGGGAAAGCATTTCCTAAGACTTAGGAGTGAGGGAGGTGTTTTTTAAGTGACTTGGCTTGTTTCAGGTGTAGCCAGCTGCTTAATCAATGATGGTACCAATGTCGATTTTCACTTGGAGCGAATATCTCACTTTCAGAATTATCCATGAGAATATGAACCTTTTTTGGTTTTTTAGCAATAACAGCCTTAAAAGTTCAAAGAAGGTATCAGAGGTGACAAAGAGAAAAAATATGACTTCTGGAAGATAATCCCAGTAGATACCTGCTTACAACATTTTGTGCCTCTAGGTACTTAAACCATTTTTGATAGTGGGAACAGGGATGTTTTTGAAAATAATATCCATACATTCATGCACAGCTTCATTGAACATAGTTGTGCCTTATGTGAATTTAAGGGTCTGGTTTCCCTTCATCTAGGTGAAATCTGTGGTTTCCCAGTCACTTTTATACAGCAAGTGCAAGTACACCAAAGGGATGACCACAGCTTCCGCTTGCTGCTGGACTCCCATACCTGGCATTCACATTTGTGATTTGGTGTGGAGAGCTAATCAGGGAATGGATTATACATTATACATTATACATTATACATTATACACATGGCTTATTTTCGGCTTGATATGAGCCTTTTCTGAGAGATAGTATGGCTACAGAGACACTAGGAACAGGTATAATGAATTGCTGTGAAGAATGGAGAGGATAAATGTATTTTGAAGCAGTGCTGGTTTCTGCTGAAATGATGTGTTGGTGGGGAATCACAGCCCCAGCAACAGGTACACACCACCACATCTGCAGAAGTCTGATGAGCATCATAGCATGGGGAATGGATGGAACATACTGCAGGTCTCCCCTTCTAGTTCGTACATTTGAGCTTCCTTCTTCTTAAAACTGAGACATGATAGGAATAATAATGTGCACTTCCAGGTGTCACTCTGAGATGGGATCAAGATATGTCCAGTGGTGCATGCAGAGACCTGAAAGTTCCTCATTTCTCTGTTTTGTGGAGCTTTTAGCAGTGTTTGGTACTTTAAGTACTCTGAAGATCAGCAGTACAAGACCGAGTTTACTTACCAGGGAAACCAAAAAGGATTAAAGACAATCTTGCATTTTAATTAATTCTTTTTAACTAACCTATTAAAGGTACTATCAAAATATGGAGAAAGCGGTAAGCAGGCATGCATGTTCGTCGTGTTCAAACTCGGTGTATTTGATGTTTGCGAAATGCACTTCACACCCCAGGCACCTGCAGGCAACAGGCAACATCTCCTGGCTTATACACAAAGCTTTCATTATCATGTCAATACTCTCAAGAGTTAAAGAAATCCCTAATGTTCCTCTGTCACCAAGAAAACTTTGTACCACTGATTAATATGCTCTAGGTAGGGCTGATGATGAATTTTCACCTTTCTCTATATTAAGACCCTCTGTGATGGATTCACTGGCAGAGGGGTGAAGAGGTACAACCTGATGCAGTATGCATGGTCCTGTGCCCCGCAGTCCATTTGTGGCTTCCTGGCTGCACAGCCCTGTCATTCAGACTGGGCTCGTATCTGCCCTTTGGGCAAGCCAGAGATCATAATTTATAGGTTACCTTAAATAGCACTAGGCTGTCAGAAGGGCCCATCAGTACATGTACATCCTCAGGGTGCTGTCGGCCAGCTGTGCTGATCTGAGGTTCGCAGGAGACACATTTTTGCTAGGACATTTCTGCAGCACTTGCAGCCAATGCTATCAGCTCTCTGCTGCCTGCACTGGTGTGAAAGAGACAGCAACCATGTGTGAGGGCTTCCCCCTGGAAGAAAAATCTGTTGTGATTCTTCACCCATACTGGCAAAGAGGACAAAGGGAAAAGCATAGCACTAGTTCAAGTGGTGATTTTGACAGAAGAACATTTTAGGCAACCATGCTGGCTGGATTCTGCTCACAGACAGGAACGGGTGCTTGTCTGTACCATCGCTTCTAAAAAGAGGCCCAGTGCATATTCAAGCTGCAGTGCAGAGTAAATACAAACTTATGAAGAGCCTTTAACACTGGCTTGCCTGTGGATGTACTGGGAACCAGCAGAGTATAAATGACTGATCCCTCCAGGTTGGCCTGGCCTTGCACGCTGACCATGAGTGAACTGTGTTAGAAAACATAGAAATATTCTAACTAATTCTAATTAAATCCAAATGACCACAGAACCCCAAATAGCTGTATTAGTGCAGGGCTTGGAAGCCCAGAATTACTGCAGTCCCTTTTGACCCTTTAATTTTCACTGTTTTTAACGTAAAGAGTAAATAAAGTAACTAATATACCTTTAGGATGTGAACTTGGCTTTTTATCATTTCCATCCTGGACTGGTCTATCACATAAGGGGATTTGGGCTGCCTTCCTGCCATCACTGTCTCTCTCTCCTACAGAGTCAATGTTACCCCCTTCAAAACAGCTATACTGGTACCAGCACAGATCACCACACAGAGCCCAGGGAGGTGGCACTAATTTCCCCCATTACATAAAATGTCAAATGGAGCTGGTTTTGGTTGCCTTCCTGCCTCTTACACTAATTCACAATGCTGGACTTCTGCTTTAGGAAGTGGAAGCAGTTAAAAGGCACTACACAGTCCCTGTCTAACCTTCCTGATGAGCTGCAGCCTCTGGAAACTCTGCCTTGTACAATTTGCTGTGACACCAGAGCTGTGTGCTGTGTCACTGCATGACAGAGGAGAGTCACTACTTTTAATGAGCCTGAACCCCATCCATTGTGCTAGTCTTCTGAGTGAATAGTTTCTCAAATGTCTTTACAAAATTCCTTTCAGCTCACTGAGCTTTTATTTTTAAGACCTTGAATGGGAAAAAAAGAAAAAGAAAAAGAAAAGATTTCCCTAGTACAGTCCACAGAACACAAACACAAAATTAAGGCTTAAACCTTAAGGCCATGCAATGGAGGAAGTATATTTCTTATTCACCCTTAGGAATAACTCTATATTTAGGTAGAATGTACTGGATTTATTTAGTTACCCTTGGAGTTCAAATTCACAGCCCCACTCTCCTCTTCCCTACCCTCAAACACAAATTCTAATAAATAGACTGAGAAAGCACTCTGTCTCTGTGCCAGGTGGTTATTTACTCAGCAGGAGTTAATGGAGCTCTGGGTGATACAGCCCCACATTCAGGACATTGGTTTGCTCTGGTAACAACACTGCAGCTTCTCATTTTGTCTGTGCTTTGCTTCCACCCGTCGCTTTACATTCTTGCAAAGCTTCACACAGGCATACTTGTGCTCATTTGGAACTAGCAATGTTGGTTGAGTTCTGCAAGTAAAGCAATAAATATAAACCGGGATGAGATTGATCTGAAAGTATTCCTGCAAAAAAGACACCCTAATTTAATTTACTGTAAGAATTGCACTTATAGTTGAAGTCCTTCTGTAAATCAAAAATATAGTGAACAAGACCACAAAGAATTAGGTAACCAAGTTCTCAAATGCTTACTCATAAATTCCCAACAAACACAATGAAAGTTTTCACCAGGTGGATATCAAAGCCTGTACTGTTAGGATCTAATTTAAATGCACAGTGGTCATACTGCAAAGCCTTGGAGAGTGGGGAGTAGATGTGTGCATGTGGTAGGCAATGTGGCTGAGCAGCTCCATCTGTTTGGCTGGCACAGGCGCATGGGCTCAGGCTCATGCCCCTCAGGATGTACCATGAGTACAAATGTCAGGGAGCTTCCAGCAGCAAATCTGGGTTTGCTGCAGTGGCAGGAGATAAAAAGGAGTGATGCAAAGATATCAATTGATCCCAGGGAAGTGGAGAGACCATTAAGAGATTCTGGGTGAGGGAGGGAGGGATAGAGGCTAGTGAAATTCAGGGAGGTCGATTGCAACCAAGGAAGAGTTTAATGTTGTATGTGACTTTGGGAAGAGCATAGGGATCTCTACCCTTCTCTCTTGTTCCCAGTACAGTCTGCAAATCAGGACACTAAGAAATAAACAGATAGGGGTTTGAACATATTCAGCCCCCTCTGAATGACATGTATCATAGCTACATTCATAGCTCCAAGATCCAAATTCTTTGGACGTATGAGGTAGTAAAATAATCAGTTTGATAACAAAATATATATACAACAGTTAAGAATTGTGTTTTCCAGAGGGCATTTACAGTGTGATGTTTTCCTGTGTTGGTATTGCATATAAAATAATATCTCTCCGGCATCAGATAGCTGCTGGAGAGTTTAGATATTTTGAAGCCAAACTTACTTACCAGTTCTAACTTTTAAATTTTACTCATGTTCTATGAGCAGGACAAGAATAATTAATTTTTATTGTATCTCGTTTCCTGGCCTGTCACTTGACAATGTTTTGTTCTAAGAAAAGGTTCTTTAAGAGCAAATGTTGAAGATGCATTTGAAAGGAAGTGTTTGTGTTTGTATGTGCAGTGTCATGAACAGGTTAGAGAAACAAAAAGAGTATGGATATGATAGTCTTCCAAATGCTATTTCACTCATAGGGAGTTTGAGTGTCTCCTAATTTTGCTTTTCAAAAATACCCATAAACTTATTTTTCTTTGGGTTAAAGGTGGAGATTAGCCTCAAAATAGCCCTATCAGTCCAAAAACATCTTCTTTTTTCTATTTTTTTTTTTTAAGCTGAGAGTTGGATCTCATTTCTAATTTATGGTGATGAGAAGTCTTGTTCTGAAAACCTATTATTTAATTTTGACTTACAAGCATCTAGGGATATGACATTCATTTTTTTTTCCAAAGCATTTCTAGGAAAAAATTAAGCATTTTGTGTTGTAACTTTAGACACACATCCATAAATCAAACATTTTTACTACTCACAGTCTGTGAAAAATAAGGTCATGAATAAAACTGGAATGCATCACATATGGTCATATGCTCTATCTGTTCATAATATTCTGTATTTGCTTGTCTTAAATTTTCCATTTGTAAATTTTTTCTTCAATATTTACTGTTAATAATGCATGATAAGACATATATATTTTGAGATTGCTAGAGCTGCCGAAAAACTAGAATTTCTCTTCCATAGGAATTTTCAAAATGAAAAAAAAAGAGCCCTATTTAAAAAGAGAGTATGTTCTTGCTCTCTCAGTCCCATTTAAAAAAAAAGAAGTCAAACATTATTATAGAAAAAAAGTCAAACATTATTATAAAATAATAAGCACCTTTCCAAGCAGCTCTTAATCCCAAGACCCTTGTAGCAGTGGCATTTCAATGAGCAGAAAGCCAGACAGGTCCAAGATCTGGTAGTCACTGTCCCAGAACGGGGAGGCTGGCCAACAGACTCTGAGGCTGGAAGCAGGGGGGTTGGAGTAGATGATTTTTCAAGGTCCCTTCCAACCCCTAACATTCTGTGATTCTGTGAAAACAAGTGAAGGTTTGTACTTTGTCACACAGAAGAGCCTAACACCCTTCAGTTTGCTAGCAAGCACAGAAGGTGCCCAGGTGTTTAGACAAAAAAGACAGTGATCTACTGGAGAAACGACTAGCTTTGTACAAAATCTGCTCATGTCTTCTGACAGTGCATTTCAAATAAAGAACGAAGTCAGTCACCTATTTTCCTTTTGTTGTGTATAAGTAACTCCTTCCACCACTAATGGCAGTCAGGTTTACAAAGTATTCACTTCTATACTATGTAATTGTCTTTTACTTCTCTTTTGGACTTCATTTATGACTTAAATCAATTTGCAGTTACCAGTTCCTTCCTGTTCAGACATGTAATCTGCAAGGCAAAAAGTCAAAACAGTCTGTGTTAGCTGAGCTCCCTCCTAATCATATATCGCCATTTCTGACACACACCACTTATCAGTAGATCACTTTACATCAGTTCTGGGTGGAAATAAAAAAGTAAATAGCTAATTAAAGCAAAGTATAACAAACAAAGTTCTAATGAATAAGTGGAAAATGACAATAAAAATTGTCAGAAATCTGTGTCTCTTTTTTCAGATTTGATTATGGAGAGAAGAAAGCCTCTTTGTAAAACCTTTCCCACAAAATATAAATATTATTTCAAAGAGCATTGTTTAAATGTTGCTAAACATTAGCAAACTGTAAGCATCAAACCTGTTTTGATACATGCCTGCTCCAGGTTTCCCACACACTAATTCTGCTGTAAACTATGCTGCTCTCTGAGGCCCATGGTAGGAAATGCCGTCAGCATGTTAGTGTAGCTCTGGGAAGAGACTGTTGACTGTGTCAATTGTTTGCTAATCTCTTGGCTGAGATGGCATTTGTTGAGCACAGCACTTTTAGGAAGTGGTCTGAGATGACTACATTTTTTTGTTATCTTTAGCTAGCCCCTCCTGCTGATCTCAGGTTTTGAAGTGCTTTGTCATCTGATGTCTCACTGTAGAACTACATTTATTTTAGTTTAGCTGATCATTTAATCTGAACTTTACAGTTTTTTGCTGAAGACTTAATGGTGTTTACTGTTTGAATATTCCATCTATATTTATACATATGTATATATGCATGTAAGTGTTATTACGTGATGGAAAAAGCCATAACTGAAGATGGAATACAAGTTTTTCAGGGGTAAAGGACATGGTCCAGTTACATTTTAGTCACCCAGAATAATGTACCTCTGCTTAATAACAAAATGTTGATAAAGATAACATATTGAGGACTGCTGCAAAGGGGGATGCAAACTTGAGATGGAACCAGTGCAAGAAAGAGTTAATGATGTGATTGATGTGCAGTCAGCTGTATGCCACCAACCCTGCCAAAGTCTGCCAATGGAAAGAATGTCTGTACTGAATGAGTACAGCAGTAATACAAGGAAGAAAGGAGGTTGTGTAGGTGACCAGCTAGAGCAGGACAAGAATGCCTGCTGCCTGAATGGACAGGAGTCTTCAGTTAGTGTTAGCGCGTGATAACACTAAAGGTCACACACACTTTTCTGAAAGGAAGAGCACTCTGTGCTCTCATTTTTCTTGTTAAGGAAGTGAGGGAGAAGACTATCCTTTTTTTTAGGCTAGGTCTCTTTTTTCTCTCCAAGCCAAAAAACCAAACAAACGGGACATGAGCTCATGTTACAGATTTTAATTCTTTTCTTTGTTTTTGGAGTAGTCCAATTGTGATTTTCTGACCAGTGGGAGAGAGAATAGCTCCTGGACTCCTGCAGAAAAGAAAAGCATTAGAAATGTAGTAGATCTGGTAGGCATTTGGAACTGGCCTGAGACTCTTCTGCTTTGCATTTTTTTTCCTAGCTAGTCCAGCAAGACGCTTCCTTCTAAGACATCTATGGGTTGTCTGTGATTGATATCCAAAAAGGTCTTAAGAAGAACTATCCAAATAGTCTCTTCTGCTGTGTGTAACTGCGTGAGCAACATAACCATAACTCATGGAAGCTGATTACTTACAGGCATAAGACATACATGTGTAAGCATTCTCAGAAGTACGTGAAAATTCATGTACATGAATTGGTGTGTACGTACATTAATAGAAGTGATAGAATTAACTGTTGTGTCAAGACTGAAACTCTGAAAAAATTGGAATGATTCCAGCACAAAATTAGCATGAGTGAGAGAGGAATTGAGTTGTGTGTTTTGACAATTTTCTCTTGCTGTGATAGACAAGTTTATTTTGACTGGCATTTAGTAGTAAATGTGAATTGCTTTGTGAAACGGAAATGCAATCAAGAGCACCCATTACTGTAATCTATCATTCTAATTGAATGCATTCCTTTGAAATTGTTTATACAGTATTTTTGGCTGAAATAAAGAATGTATTCTTTTATTTTTATAAGTATCACAGGGAGGCAGGCAACGTTAATTATGAAGTTAAAAATACACCACTGGAACTCTTGAAAGTGACTATAAAATGATATATAGCTAGTTTTCTTACTTTTTTCCACTTTCATACACTGCCCAGCTACCTTATTTTTAAACTCTGATAACTAAAAGACTCAATCTAAGACCTGAAAGTCAAGCTGCCTCATTTTCAGCACTTTTCATTCCATATAGTTCTTCTCCACCTCTGATTTCTGCCTCCAACATCAGCCACAGATAATGACAGAAAATGTTGTTAGTTCCCATCATCCCTTGAATATCTGTGCACAACCACACAATTTTTGGTAGAGAACATCTGAACAGTAGACAAATCACTTAGGATACTTTTATGGAGTTAGTGAAGATGTACATTGCGAATTAGCTCCTGCCGCTCTGTTTCTGACTCACAGTCTGGGATTCATATGGCCTAAATTAAGCTTTCTCTAGAGCTGGTGTGAGCATCTACTTATCCACCACTGACTTCTATAACCTTTCCACACTCCTACTACCTATTAAGATATCTAAAATTAGATGCCAAAGGTTTCCAGGTACACAGATCTCCTCTCCTGCTCACAATAGTGTAGGTGCCTATGTTTTTATGATCTTTGCCTGCCCTCCTTAGACACCTAAATTCAACTTGTGGTCTTTTTAAAATCCCAGAATCCAGCTCTCCTGAAGCAGTCTTCTTCATTAGCAAGAAGCTAATTAGTGATCCCATCTGTGTTTTTTCTGGCAGAAGCAGAGTATAAAGCAGGAGTATAGTTTGTCACAATACATAATGTTTAGTATAAGATGGCTAGTCAGGCAGATAGGGTTTGGTGAGAGGCAGCAGAAAGGATTAGCTGGTATAGAAATAGAGGCTGGTGATAGTTTTAGAGGTTTTAAGGAAGTGATTATTCAGGATTGATTTGGGCAGAGTCTGCACTAGGGAGGTAAAATGAATGATTGAGTTCTGGGAAGGCCTCAGACACAACCTGAAAGAAAACTGAAATATTTATACCAAAGCATGTGATCACAAGAGGTGGCATACAGAAGAAATGGCTTAGAAAGAGATTATACTCCCAGATCCTCCTCCACTTTAACTTCTTAACCTTCATAGATAAGGCTGTCCAGACTGAACATATACACTATAAATAAAGCTGAACATGTCATGAACATCTCCCCTCCCTATCACGATATGCAGCAACTGGTATTCTTTGTCTTGTTCAGTGACTGGTTAGTGTATAACAAGGTTATTCATTGGCAAGCAGTTCACAACCTGTAGGATTTTGGTAGGATTATGGAGGAGAGCACAGCAAGTGTTTAACTTCCATGAAATTTCAAATCAGTCTGCTGATTTGAATTTTTTCAGTCAACTGGTTTCCCCAAGTTGTTAAGATAGCAAATACTCTGTACCTCAACATCTAAAATTTGCCTCCTGATGAGTTCAATGGTTATTTGCTACCGTTTTTTTCACTGACATCTGTGCCAAGTTTCTGTGGCCTGTCCATAATATATTTGATGCTATTTGCTACAGCATGCCTAAATTGTCAAGATGGATGCTTCCTTGGTTAAACATGTGTTGGGTAACTTGCCAATCTCTCCTAGACACCACACACCTGTTTTCCTTTCTTTCTCTCCCCAGGTAGACAACAGGCACAGACTTCACAGATACAACATCTAGCTCCCATACACCCAAGCCTAACCCATAACTCTCATGTTTTTGCTGGAGGCAATTCACAAATTGAAAAATGCCACAGGTGGGAGATCTTGAAAAAGGTGACTCTCAGTGGTGAGACAGTTGAAACAAGCATGTGGTAGGAAAGATGTCCAGGAGTGAGCAATGTTCCAAAAAATAAAGGCTCTGTGGTAGCAGAAAAACAGAGTCACAGAACCATAGAATCATAGAATGGTTTGGGTTGGAAAGGACTTTAAAAATTACACGGTTTGGACCTCCCTGCCAGGGACAGGGACACCTCCCATTAGACCAGGTTGTTCAAAGCCCCATCCAACCTGGCCTTGAACACTTCCAGGGAGGGGGAAGTGAAAATAATAGCTTCTGTCTTATCTCCTTATCTTTTTTAGGTGCTTTTTTTTATTTATCCATACACCTATTTTCCTTAGATCTGAACACAGCCACAGTTGTCATTCCCTATACCAGTCTCAGGGCTGGCTGCTGGAAAACTCTGCTCTTCCAAACCCAAACAGTAGACAGAATGGCTGTGTGATCATTCAACCTGTGTGCCTGAGCTCTTTTTCAATGAGTGAAATGCACACAGCTGGGACCAGGGATGTGGAGGCCCCTGCAACACCAGCAGCATATTTTTTTTCAAGTAACGTGAAAAAACCCAGAGATTAGATAACTCTGCTTTCTTATTTTCTCATGTAAACCATCCTCCAGCTGGAAGCCTCCAGCATCCAGAGAAAACTCTCTGAGTTAGTGACAGCCATTCTTAAATATTTGATTAGCTTTCCTATTCATCTCTACTTCCCTGTACAGACTGGTCAGCAGTGAAGGTCTTTAAAGCATTAATAATGGTGATTTTCCTATTTGATTCCAGCTCTGTTTTCTCCCTCTACTCCAATGCTGAAAGCCCAGATCTGGACCTAGATCCCGCCTCTGAAAACAATGTGCTCTTTTGTGGAACTGGCCAAGATAATGATGTGTGTGTGTGTGTGTTCCTCTCACTTCTATTCTGCCCAACCATATAACTCCTGCCCTCCTCCTTTCATGTAACTTCTCTTTATCTAGATAACTGGTCTTCTGATATTCCATGACTTCAGGTTTTCCCAACTGCAGGCAGATGACTACTTTGCTGCCTAGTCGCTGGTCTGAGGTTAAAGCAACTGAACAGGATGTGGGAAACTGTCCAGCAGGATATGAAAATTTGTTGGGTATGACAGATAATAGTGTTAAGAAGCTGAAGAACTTAGAAATGGTGTCATAAGGAGTGGCAGTATCTCAAAGGTGGTTGAGGGGATGTTATATGAGAAATGGCCCAACTTCTTAGATTGATTAAAAAGGAGTATTGAGCCTTGGGGGGAATTCCCCATTCCCTGTGTTGTGTACAACCAACAGCACCTAGGTATATCAGTAATATTATTTAGGACTGAAATTACGTAGGTAACAGTAGTGAAAATGCCAAATTTGTGTATGGATGTAGTCAAAATGGAACCAATGGAAAAAAAGTAATTAGATAAGGGTTGTTTGTTTTGCAGCAGATAAGATGGAGAAAGGAAATTCAGGGGTGGTAAGAAGCAGGGTCAAGACATAGGAGAATACAGTGTGCAAGAGATGTGGTCATTGCTATTTGCCAGTTCCCAACAGAGAGAGGGAATATAAGTAGTTACATGTGGAGATAAATAGTGATTCTGGGGAGATCTTATTATGGGCTTTCAATTCTTAAAGGGGGCATATAAGAAAGATAAGGACAGGCTTTTTAACAGGGCTTTTAGCAATAGGACAAGGGGTAATGGTTTTAAACTAAAAAAGGGTAGACTCAGACTAGATATAAGGAAGTAATTTTTTATAATAAGAGTGGTGAAACACTGGAACAGGTTGTCCAGAGAGGTGGTAGATGCCTCATCCCTGGAAAAATTCAAGATCAGGTTGAACAGGGCTTTGAGTAACCTAATCTAGTTTAAAAAGTCCCTGTTTATTGTTGAAGGGTTGAACTAGATGACCTTTAAAGGTTCCTTCCAATCCAACTCATTCTGTGATTCTATGATTCTATTCTATGATTTTGGTGTGGTTTCTGCCCAGACTATCTGGACTAGTTCTTTGAGATCAAGATGCCAAGCTGGAACAGCCACAGCAGTAGGCTGCCACTTGGAGACAATGTTTTCTTTTTGAGGTTTGGAGGCAGTGGATAAGACACGGTACTTGGTCCTAGAAGACCTGTCTGAAATGGCTAGCCCAGTTCTTCAGTACGGATTTGTTCAAGTTTCTCACCTGTAGCTTGTGAAGGGCTGTCCTTAGCAGCCTGTGGAGTTAGTGAACACTTGGACTGTGGCAGTAATTGGCAGGGGAATATAAGGATATGAAGAGGAAATACAATGAAGATGAGAAGAAGAATACATTATTAAAAAGGTGAAAAAAATTTATTCTCCTGCTGAAATCTGTTTTTAATATGCTTCAGAGAATACCAACATACCTCATTGTAACTGCTGATACATACATCCTGTGCCTTTCTCCTGAATTATATGAGCAAGTTAAGGGTCATTTGCTAAACTATGGCCTGTTGTCTCAGGGTTCTAGAATGCTGTTTCATCCTGTTCTCTTTCTATTCTACTTCACCTTATATCAAGAAAAGTCTACCTCCATGGTTTAGGCATGCTGTTCTTTCCAAGGACAGCTGAAGAACACAGACTACGTCACGGCTAAAAATAATTACACTGTCCATAGCTGATTTTTGTTACATGATTTTTGTTACATAGCAGGTGTCTATCTGGGCTCCAGTGTCTGATTGTGCTTCAGGTGCCTAACCTCTGGCAGATGAGTCCTATCCTCTAAGTCCTGTTTAAGGATGCAATTTGAAGGCCTATTTCTTAACTCACTACTTGTTTTTTAACAAGTATTTAGGTGGTTTTAATTTAGGATTAATTTAGGTGGTTTCATTGTCTGTTGACGTTCAGTCTGAAAACAAGGCTAATTGATGTCTGACTAACAGTTGTTTCCAATTGTGGTCTCTATACTACACTAGTTATGTTTAGCTAAATAGACCACATTGTTCAAAACCCAGAAAATCTTTCCTACTGTTCCTTAAACAATTTAGGGTACTCGACATATCTCAATTTAAAAAAAGAAAGCACCAAACAAAGGGACCTGTTAATAGACATCACTGTTGTTGACGCTTCTCAGTTTTTGCTAGCAGCAAGGATTCATTTATTGAAACTTCACTCAAAGAAGCAAGGCAAATATTTTATTTATATGGTTCATGGTTCATATATGGTGCCATGGGTGTCCTTTCATTTCTCTACAGGCTTCTAAATGTCTTTAAAAATAACTGCAGCTGTAAGCAGATGTTATTCCCTGATCCTAGCGAGGATCATTCTTCAACAGTAGAGTCCTACAGGGAAGTTTGATAAAGCAGACTGTTAACATTAGTTCTGCAGGTCACATCCTCCATCTTATTTTTAGGCTTTTATAAAATCTCACTTCCAAGTCATAGGAATGTTTTTGACATCAAGCTGAGTTTCAGCTGACTTTCTGAAGCAGTGAAGTTCAGCTTATTAATGATGAAAGAAGCCCCTTAGAATAGCAACTCAATCTTCTAAAGATCTCAACTGTCCTCTGAAATGTCTCCACTCCACTGACTATATATGGAGCGACCACAAACCTAGACACCTCAGCTGCCTAAGGGTAGGCTTACATTAGTGTTCTGGTTCTAATCAGAAATGTGTTTTTCAAGGCAAGTGCCTCTATCATGACTACTTGTTGTGCTTCAATTCATGAACTGTATTAGAGCACACAAACTGGATTTCATTCTGATTATAGCAAGCTGGAAGGTGTTCTCCAGAAGTTCACACAATGTGCACCAATTGCTGACAGTTCTTTCATCCATGGGACTGAAGTAGAGTCAAACTGAAATACCCTCCCCTGAAAAATGTGTGGTGTAGACAGAAGGTCTTCTTGCATAGACAGTTTTATTTTAAAGATCTGCTTGTGTTGTGTTTTACTATTTTACTACTAGCCTAGCGGTGTGGGAAAGACACCCAAAAGAATGTGCCAGGAGGGTGCCAGTGCCAGCAGCTGGGTATATGATTCAATAGACACCTAAGGTTGAGTTTACATTGAAGGGCAGATATGTTTTGCAACATGTTTGGTCACTATGTAGAGGTCCATGTCCCCTCTACACTCAGTGAAGACACCAGGCTGTGCAATGCCCAGCTGTTTTTCCTTCAGGTGTTCAAGGGGAAGGAATTTCTGTGCTACCAATAGCTCTCCTGATGGACTTGACTTGAGCAGGGAATGGTTTACCTCTGTGAAGCTCTAGAACACAGATCTCTAGGAGCTCGAGCTCTCTTCACAGATCTTTACCCTTTATAGTGCCTTGTCTTACTGACAAAAAAATGAATACTTACCTTATCTTCCTCTGTTTCCTTCCTTTTTAGTGAAAGATATTTTCTGTAAAATGTCTCCCAAATCCTTTATATCTGGGGGAGTGGGAATTAACATAGTGTCTTTTTCCCTCTGAGTCAGTGAAATTTGCTTAAGACCTTTCCTAGAGGAATCAACACACCACAGCATAGCAGAGTACTTCAGGTGAACACTGAAAGCCTTTGCTGGGGTGGTATAACTGTAGGGGAAACCGTTTTCTACTTTTAAGTAAAAAGAACTAATAAACTTTATGATTAAATCAGTGAAGGTGGATTTTAAATCTCTGGATGGAATTCCGTATATGCATTTGGGGAAAAATAAAAATTAAGTATAGACGTATGTTAATTGATCTATATGTGAATTCCAAACATTTTACAGAGAGGCAGAACTCTTTGATCAAGACTGAAGCTGAAACTGGGAAATTTTCTATCAGCTGTAATTTGGGAAAAGTAGTTCAACAATTGGTTCTTTGAATGTTTGGTTTCCTTGAACAGGAATCTCTGGACACCAGGAATCCCTTCAATTTGCCTCTGCTGTCTCCTTTGTGAAAGGGCAACGTACATACTAGAAGACAGAAGTAATAGGAAAAAACACAGGGAAGTGAAGACTGCCCAAACATTAGTTTTGAAACACATTGCAGTTTAGTCTATTTCATTTAAATCTCAGAAGCTACTGCTTCCATAATAAAATAAACAAAAATAAATTTACTTTGGCTAAAAACTACTACAGATCTGGCTGTTCTACCAAATGGTTTTCACCTAATGTGTGAGATCAATCTTTGGCTTATGAGCAAGGTTTGAGTTTATTAAAGACCAGATTGTTCAACTACTTTATGACTTGCAGTGCTGATGATTTTAATATTTCAAGAGCAGTCACCAGGAGAAATGGTAAGCCTGGTAGTTCAGTAACAGATAAGGGTGTATTGGCACAATAGTCACTTTTGTGGCCTTTATTTTTTGCCTAGCAGGCCATGCAGTGATGACCTCTGATGTTTTAAATTTCACAGAATGTCTCCAAAACATACCTTCCCTATTTATTGAAATTTCGTCTAAATATTCTGAGCTTTCCAGCAAAAAAGTAGTCACTCTCTTTTTCATGAATAAATGTGGAGGAGCCAAAAAACACTCTCAGAAAGCAGCCAGGATTTCAAAAATGTCTGAAACTTTTCAGTCCACCTTCTGGCAATATGCTGGCTACAGATAGAGGGGAAGAAAGAAGAGGGTAATTAGAGGAGGGGAGCAACATGTGTCACTCTATTGCTGGTATCTGCTTTTGGAGAATGTACTGTCTGCTCCTTCACACAGTGAACAGATCTGAACTAGAAAAGCTGGGTCTGTAATTTGAATTTAAAAATGCAGCTCATGCCATATCCTTGTTTAGATCCAGACTAGCTTCATTTTCAATTCACCTGTTGAATAAAATGAATTCCTAAGAGACCCTTTACACTAGGAGCACAAAGCAATAATGATTAGTAAAAGGTGATGTAAAGCTGTGGAGATATCACAGGTTCAAACTCCTTCCAGAGTATTTTGGACTGAGAAATGCATTTCTTCTCTCTTGGTGATATCTCAAAGATCCAAGAGGACATCCCCTATAAAGAGACAACTGATGAAATTTTCAAATGCTGTTGTTCCATGAATGAGCTCTAGTTCCTAAGAATAGTATAAAATTGTGTGAAATGTGTCATCAGGTACCAGATAGCCTGAGATCTCCAGTGTTAGTATGCTAATAGAGATGTTCTGGTCATCACTATTCTAGGACCTTCATCCAGTAATGCAGTTTGTCAATTTGGAAGTAAATCTAGAAAGAGTGAGTGGTTAGTAGCAAGTGTCATGGGAGCTTTGAACAGATATTCACACTCTATTCCACACTTGAGAGACAATTACACTTCAAAAGCAGTGGAGAGGAGGAAGCAAACTGCACCTGGCTGATCTGTGGGAATTTAGCCTGAAAAAGTGTTTCTCTATGTGAGACTAAGATCAAGTCAGATACAAATGTATAGCAACTACAGATGGCAATGGGATTCACACAAATGAAATCAATGTTATTGCAACCACCAAAAATATTACATCTTCCCATTCAAGCTGAGGCATCAAAGAAAAATCCTCTTTGTCAGACCTCTTGAAAAGGCAAATGTTGTGATTCACTTTAAAAAAGGATTTGAAGACTAGAACCCCTTCAGTCCATAGGTCTCAGAAGGACAATATGACCTCCATCAGATTCACTTGACTGGTGAAGGTACGTTCAAAGGTAGATTCATAATGCATCTAAGAAGATGCAATCCATGAAGAACCATTAAGAACAAAGCTGGTGTCTCTGATTCAAGAAATATCTGAAGAGTATGCCATCAAGAGCTGGGAGAGGGAAAAGGAAGCACCACAATGCATCCTGATTTTACTTTTCCCTGTGAATTTAGTATTGTCAACATCAGACACTTGCCTGAAAAATACGGCGCTTTTTGTCTGACCAAATGCTAACAATCACTCCTAAGTCCTCAGGAAAATGTCCATATGGGGGCTGAATATCACTTCATTCACCTGATTGGTTTCCTCTCAATGGGATGTAGTGACCTACACTAAGAGAGATGTTATGTTTTGGGCTAAAATCTGGATTTTATTGTCATTGGCAGAATATCAGTTTAACAAAATTTTACCTCAGGTAAAAAGATGCTTACCTGTTTGGAACATTGTATTATTCATCTGGTTTTGGTTTTAGTATCCTGAAAATGTTCTAAAATAGCTGTTTTTTCTTGGCACGGTGACTTGGTTGATTTGAATACATTACTGGAGCTGTGAGGGTTTAGCCTTCTAAACATCCTGCCCAGAAGAATGAATGGAAACACTTATGGACTCAACCTTGCTCTTGACAGTCTGAGCCTCCCATTACAGTACAGTTGGGAAAGGGGAAAAAGGACATCAAACACTTCAATATAGATCACATTTTGCCAGTAGTTTATTTATTGCATTTCACTGGCTGGAATTCTCCATTTTTAAAATAACCTTTCCTGCTAATGCTAGTTCTGTATAATTCAGTGGTATGGAAATTGTGTATTCTTTTCCAAAAAAATCTAAAACTTCCTCCCAGTTTCCAGGCTTGCTGTAGGCACTTAGGTCAGCTCTACCAGGACAGAGTACATATGTCTGCATATTGCTAGATGTGTTTCTCAGTGGTGAGTGTATTCTTGTGCACTGTGTTGTTTGGATAATAGCTCCATTCCATTGCAGCTGGTTGTGGAACAGTATGCTGGGGCTGTGCTCCTTCAGGGAGACATATAAGGCTGGGGTGTCTGCAGATCCTCAGTAGACATGGTCAGTCCTTTCAAAAGAATATAGTTTAGTTCAAATGACCTCCTTTCATTCCCCCTTTTCACCCACCCCCAAGAATGTAGGTGATATGCCAATGGCACAAAGAGACCCTTTGTGTTTCTTGTGCAGATTTTATCCAAGGAGACACACCAGGGAGTAGAGCATCACAAATTTGTTATATGAGTCTTTAAATTATGGATTTTCTTTGAGGAAATAATAAAATTATCTTCAAGGCTCACTAAACTGTTAGTCAGGCTTTTCCTTTGTGAGAAATCTTTCCAGCATTACATCAAATGAACGAAACTGGTGAAAACCACAACCACTGTTGTTGGTTCTGTGCTGAAGAACAGAAACTAACCTCTCTGCAAAGAAATCCCATTATAAGTATGCCTTTCAGTCTTTCGACTAAATTGAAAGCACTTCAAGCTATTTACAAAGCAGGAGATTCCTCTCATTGTTTATCTGTGGTGTGCCTCCCTGTTGCATTCTGTCTAAGCATGAATGCATTTGTTCACTTCTTTTCTAGCCTACATCCATAGCCGTCCCAGCGGAGCGGTTGGAAGAATTATTATGAACAGCCAAGTCTGGAACTACTTGAATTTATTGTCTTTTCTGGGTATGTGGACGTTGGTGTCCAATAGACGGATTACGACTGATTTCTTTAATTTGCTCCGGGTTGTGCAGACTCTGGGAGGATTCAGCTGGAGCTGTTGATTGCTTGCCTGCTCCCTTCAGCAGTCCTTGATTTCTCAGCCCCTCAGTCCTTGAATCCTGTTCAGCTCAGCTAAGTGCAGAACCTGATGCAAGCAGCTGAGATGATTTGAGAGGGAGGGGAAGCAGCATGATGGTGGAGGAATGCCCTGAGCAGCTCATCTCCTCCTGTTTGGGGATTTCAGTGTGCCCAGCAGTGCATTGAAGAGATGTGGTGCTAGCTTATGGGTGCAGTAGATCATGAGACACTCTGCGGATCATGAGACCCAGCTATTTCTCTGTGCCATTTGTCACTTTGTGGAGCTAGTGTACGAACACAATGAAAATCCATTCTGAAGGACTCTTGACCATTAGGAATCCATGTTTTAAAACTTGAATGCAGGTATTGACTCCAGTGTGTATGCCATTTGTATACAAATATAAGTAAAATATTGTGCACCTGTGCTGGATGAATTACACATACTCTGTGAGTCCTAGTTCTCTTTACATCATGTTAATCATGTGCCAGGGCTTGCTAAAGTTAAAATTTGGCTGGTTTGGGGTTTTTTTATATATACTCATCCTTGACTCTTCAAATCTCTTTTGTCTTATACATTTTTCATTAATATTTTAAACAATAGAAGTTTACAGGACTGAACACTTGGAAACTAAAAGCACTAAGTATGGAAAACTCAAATATAAAATAAAAAAAATTAAAGTTGTGCAAAGCAGTTTAATTCATGCTTTCATAGCTGAACAATACATATGACAGAACAGGGGCAGAAACAAAGCCATGTGACTTGATATAAGCATTGACTAGTTCTTGTGAATTATTTAAGTGACATACAAAGGTATTAAAAAGACCTATTCAAGAGCAGTTCATAAACAAAAAATGTGGCAAAATAAAATTAACATCTGTATATTATAAGTTATTTGTTTAGTTTCTCTCAGCAAGATTCAAAATTAACATTAAAAAGGTTAAAACCCATCGAAGATTGAAGAGCAAAAGTGGATATGAAGCCATGCAAACATGATTTTTAGTTATTACTGCACAAATTCCTTTCTAGTGAATATCCCACTTAGAGTTTAAAAGCACTCAGGATTTGCCTTTTGGGAATTAATTTGATTTCCCAGGTTGGCAACACTTTTACAAATACATAGGCTGTTGGCTTACAGAGGGTTGAACCATATGTAACATAGTAACTACAGGAATTTGACCTGATTTATGTCTTTACAAAGTTGGAATTATGATTTCAAACAGGGAAAAGAAACACTTCAGACTTCACTATTGCAGTGTGAAAGTGGGGTTCTTTTCTAATGTGGTTCCTGTGGAAGGAAACCATATTGTCCCAGCTTCCATCCAGCTAAATATTCCCTTCCTCGATCAACGCAGGGCTTTACAAGAGCACTTTGGAATCTCTTGAGTGACAGTGTTATATTTCAGTCAACCAGAGGAAGAAGGAGAGTACTTTTGATCCTGAAGAAAGCTACATAAGTGTGTGATGGGTAGTGGCACTCAGTATGTCCACCATATTCTGGGTTTGTTCAACGGTGCACAGACTGTACTGTAGTTCTGTCACATCGGGTTCATTGTCCTCAGGCGAGGGGTTACTCTACAGAAGAACCTTGGGAGTTATCCAGGGTTTCTGGACACCTGAAATCTCAGATAGAGTTCAGGCACTGTTCAGAGGAAGAAAAAAAATATATTTCAAAGAAAAAAAGAGAACCTGTTGAAGGAAACTTGGTCTTACTGAGGGTCTATTCCACCTCACTTGATTATGTGGGACTGTGCAGCAAAAAAGTGTATGCAGTGGCAGATCTGATGGCTTTTAGTTGGTGAATGCTACTGTGCAAGTACAGTGCGCTTCCCTTTGTGATGTGTCATGGTGCTGGGCTTTGTACTAGCATGGAAACCATCCATGGCTAATTCAGAAGGGAAGTAAGACTCAGATTTTACTGAAGTTAGAGAGCTCCAGTGGAGATAGACCCTACTATCCCAAAGGTAAGAAGCACCCATCAGTATGAGAGATCTTTATTCAAAGCACCTATCACCTGTAGTGTTTTTAACCACACTCAGCACTTGTGCAATGATACATGATTGTTCACTGTTCCTCACGTGCAATGACACAGACTTGTTCAGTGTTCCTGACATTCATTAGGTACAACTCATTATTTTGAAAAAATAGTGTGGATTGGCCAACTCTTTATGGTTATTTCTGTTCCATGATCTCATCAGAGCTGTGGGGATTGAACAGCTCTATATGCTATTGCATCTCAGCGTAACAAGAAGGAATAGTTGGGTTTACATTTTACGTAAACATGTAGGAATATATTCACAGATGTCCCTTCTAGTCATCAGAGGACGTGCTCTTGCAGATAGACTTCTTTATTTTCTGTGCAAGGACTTCAGAGATATTATCTAGACTGAAGTAATGTTTCATGACTCTTTCTTCTATAGCCTATATAAGATTGTTAGGACCTGGGCTGATTTGGGATGCATGTTTGAATATTAATTACTGGCATCAAAATCTTGCCAGTTGTTATTGTTTATTCCAAGTTTCAACAGCAGAAAGTTCATGGAATCTACTGATTTCAATTGATTTAAAGTTTTGATCACTTCTAGAAAAGGAAGTAGAAGCTACATGTTGTCCACTTTGGAATATGGTCTAATTAAAAAAACAAGGGTGGGTTTACTGTGGGAAACAGTCAAATCCAGCTTCTGTCCTTGAAATTTAGAATTTCCATCTGGAAACTATACTTTTTAACTCCTAGGAATGTCCTTTCATAGTCTGGCCTTAAAGTGATGTGCACTGTGTTCTGTACACTGTTACAGAGATACCAATGTAATAAAACCCAGCAGGGTGACTTCAAGCATACTTGTGACGCCACTGGAACCTATAATTAATCTTTGTGGGTCATTCTTTAATAGACTTTTAAAGACAATTGGCAAGATGTTTTACAAAACTACACACTGAAATCATCCCATTCAGGGGTGTGTGTACAGAATATATGGAGATAGGCACGCACTTTGTAGCAGCAGGAGACTGCTAGTAGCAGTAGCAGCAGCAATAAGTTGGCACTCAGCAGCTAACAGGAAAGTAAACTAAATCAGGAATTAGGTCCAGAATGCAAACACAGAAGGAATTTTACATATTGTACCATCAGCATGCAATTTTCCAGAAGCTCTTCCAACCCCATGCTATCCTTCCTCTCTGCTCTTTCTCAGCCCCTATCCCTCTTTCTGTGCTGATGTTCAGAGGGAACTTTGCCATTTTATTTGACCATACCATTCCTTAAAAATGAAAAAAATGAAATTAATAGAAAAATATATTAAAAATCAACAGGGAGAAATCCCATATGCCTCGTTGCTTAGTACAGTACAAAATGTACTCTTGTATGTGCAACACAACACTGCATTAAAGCAGAAGGAAAACTCTTGTATAACCTCTGTGTAACAAAATTATCTGTACATTAAAAACAAGCCCTTATTTATTAAGACCCCCCAAATCCCAACATCCATTTTAAAACTGAGCCTCTTTCAAAGTTTCTGAGTCATCATGAAGAACATGATTCATCCAGTAACCCTGGCTCACCACAGCTCTCTTAGGAGTAAGGGCAGATTCAGTTTTAAGCTTCCTCTGGCAATTTGAAAGCCAGTATCTGGCTACCAATCTTTGTTTCTAATCTTAAAAAGAATTGCATCCTATTGCTGGTTCTGCATTCTTATCCTAAGAATGAGCCTCACTCTTTCTTCTGAGTAATTTGGAGTATAATCTGCTTAAATGCCTTTTAAGGAGCCATGAAATTCTATTTTCCACATCAGACATAGCTATTTTGAGGACTTGCATTTCCAGCGGAGGGAATTTCACAAATATTAGTCCTTTCATAGAGCTAGGAACTGGTGCTGTCCAGCTGTGATCTCCTGGCCCCAGCCTGAAAACATGTTGTTATATAAAACCTCTGTTAACCAGAGACTGAAAAGATGCCTGCGTCATGGAACACACTTGTTCCAGGAATCCTCACCAAACACAGGCGTCTAATGAATTTCTTTTTGTTAGCATTAGGGCCACTCTACTGATTAACCTCTTGTGTCTGTTCAGAAGGAGCAAACAAAGCAAAAGTGAAGGGGCCAGCATTTCACTCTGTGCTTGAATACACATATGGAAGTATTTTCAAGCCAATAGTACAGTGAGGATTTGTGCCTTTCCAGCTTAAGCAGTGCTTTCTGATGACTGCTTGCTCAGGAAACCTGGCCACCATTCAGCCGCATACATTTCTTTATTCCAATACTTAACAGCAGCACTCCATATCATAACACATGTTGGGATTTTCATTGTGTTTTCTTATTGTCTTTCATTTTATGATGTACTGTATGATTCTCTTAGAAAATTGCATGAAGTCCCCTTGGTATACACTCAAAGAAAGCATGCAACATGTTCCTAAACCATCATGTGAGGTATTCTGCTTTAAGCATCAGAAGAAAGACTCTAAACTCCTGCTCCTTTTCTTTTGGGAACTTTCCAGATAGTTTGCCCTTTTAAAAATGAAATATAATTACAAATCATCCAAACACTTTACTGAGATCACTCATTTCACACAGGTTATTAAATAATGACTTTCAGACTCTACAAATAAAAGCTGAATTTGTTGAGTTTTATATTCAAGACTGACAGTTTGATTCACAATGGATCTGTTTGCTTTTCCCTACATGTAATTTTTGCGGGGTTTTTTTTGGTCTGTACAAGGAGATGCATGCCTTCTTCTTTTTGCTCAGTTTATTTAATTACTGCAGCCCTCCCAAATTACACTGAGTAATTTAGGATCTGAACTTGCTTTGTTTATGAAAATAAATTCTTGACATACTACACCATGCATTTGATTTTTAATTTTTTTTTATATAGTCACTCTCAGCAGTAGTTTACAGTCTTTGGTCTGAAAGCCTCGGGAATGCTGGCACTGGTTTTAGGTGATCTGCAAAAGTATAACTAAGCCTGTGTTTGGGAGGCTTAAGTTTTCTGAGCAAGAATCTATCCGTTGATTAAAAATTTTTAAGGCCCAAAATCTTTAAAAAATATATTGCAGCCACTCTTCTACAATAAACCATATTAATTAGTTTCCATGCGTTCATTATGGAACTAAGTAAATAGTGATTTAAGTATGTTTGTTTATGTGTTGATGGGGATATTTCTAGCAAAAATGGTGCTGTCTATTGTTATGTCTTACGAAACAACAATCACTGGAATACTGGTAGAAAAATGAACACAATACACAAAGAGGATAAAACTGAATGTCAGGTTAATTTTTAAAGTATCAGTAAATGTTCTTCCTATTGTGGGAGAGCCTGAAAAGAGAATTGATTTCAGAAGCATCTTAGAAATGAGATTTTCCTAAACAATTACTTCTTTGAAATTAAATACTTTTCTAACATATCTGAACCCAAGAGGAAAAACAAAAAAGATCTTAAATCTTCCTGATATATGTCTCAGGGAGGTCTGTGTTCTGAATTACCACCATTTAATTATTTCTCTATTCCTTCAATGAATACTGAATTCTTCACTAAGTTGGTAAATTGATTTGGAGTACTTGTGAAATGTAAGAAAGAATCACAAGGGCTGACAGCAGAATTTAAAGTAAAGGAAAGAAATTTTTAAGCTACTTAAAATACTCTAAGTTTTTTGCTTAACCCACTTATTTTCAACAAGCAATGTTACAACAAGGATATTTTTGCTGAAGGTCAGTCAACCCTGACCTCCTTTGGAGATATGAAAATTGCTATCCAGGAGAGATAAAATTACGTGTATGAACACACGCAGGCACATACACATATATTCGAGCAAAAAAAAAATAATCAGGTGTTTTTTTAAGTAAGAAAATATTCAGTAAGTTATAACTTGACATTTCAAAACAAAAGAAAGCAAGAACTGACATTGTGACACTATGGAAGTCTTTCGTTCATTTCTGTAGAATGAGGATGTGGTTCTACATTTTCCTGAAGGCTGCTTAAATCTACAGGTGAGACAACTGATGTATCTTCTCACAGAGATGACCGATACTTGATATGATTTATCACAACAGCTAGGATTAGTAGAAGGATAAAAACTATAACTTATTGATGCAAATAAAGGAAAATTTCTTTGTGGTGGTGAAATATATCATTATTGAATGACTATTCCAAAATACTCCAGAATGAGCAGGTTGGTGCACAGATATCTTCAGGAAGTATATATTGCTACTTTGTTACTACTCAAAGGATGAGAAATTTGATCCTGAGAAAAGAGTCAAAGGTGCCGCTGCTCATCTTTGTAAAATGTGCTTTCACTATGCTGGATGACCATGTTATGCACCAGTGGTAATCACTCTGGTTCCAGCTAAGTGCATCAGTCTACTTGATGATGAAACAGCCACAACGCTTTATGAAATCAGTAGGACTGCTTGTACCAGGCTGTTTCAACCCAGTAATGAACTGGCAATCTGGAAGTATCAAAACAATAAGTCTAAAGGACTTCATTGTCTGAAAACAAAATGATCTATTGTTTTTTAAAGCAGTTCATTCAGGTCCAGTCTTAGGCCCTTTGCTGAGGTATCCTCTTAAGGGACCCGCAAAGTGAGGAAACATGAAGCTAATGTTTGACTGAAATTAGAATTTGTTATTAATGGATTTCATGCTCTGTGTTGTGTGAAATAGCCTCATGCTAGGCTGAAAGCCAAAACAGCTGCTTCTTTAAATTCCTTGTTGGCTAGAACACCCCAGGACTGGCTCTCTGGCAGTCCTTAGGCTGGGATCCAAGGAAGGGAATTGAGTCCTTAAGCACATAGTCTGTGTCCTCATCTGCAGGGTTTGACTCTGCCTCCTCCAGGTATACTGCTCATCATTGCCAGGGGCAGCAGTAGTCAGCAGCATTGACCTTGGTTCCCTCCTAGAGAGATGCAAGGGCTCTGGAGGTCAGTGGGCAGCCTGAGCTCCAGCTGAGGGACAGGTGCCTCTGTGGGCAGTAAGTTTCCCATGCATTGAGGGTTTGGGGAAGTTCAGAGTGTGTCTGGGTGTGTTCTTGTTGAGGTGGTGAGGATGTCAAAGGGATCTCGTGAGCTGTGTCCACTCTGCTGGGGATAACACACTGACCTACTCATAGGCAATGGTAAAAATCCTACTGATTTTCCTGAAACTAGGATTTCACCAGAAATCCCTAGAAAATAATTTGCTGGAGTCCCATTTCCAGACAATTCAGACACCCAAATACTTCAACAAACAGAATTTTTTTATGTTAGTATACCATTAACTAAATCACAATTTGGGGTCCCTGTTCATTTCATAGAATTATAGAATCATAAAATCATTTAGATTGGAAAAGACCTTTAAGATCATCAAGTCCAAATATTAACCTAACTCTACTAACCTAGCTCTACCAAACCCACTGCTAAACCATGTCCCTAAGCATCTATAGGACTTTTAAACATGTCCAGGGATGGTGATTCAACCACTTCCCTGGGCAGCCTGTTCCAGTGCTTGACAACACTTTCAGTAAAGAAGTTTTTCCTAATATCCAACATAAAACCTTCCCTAATGTAACCAAAGGCCATTTCCTCTTGTCCTATCACTTGTTACTTGGGAGAAAAGACCGAAGCCCACCTCACTACAACCTCCTTTCAGGTAGTTGTATGAGTGATAAGGTTTCCCCTCAGCCTCCTTTTTTTCAGACTAAATAGCTCCAGTTCTCTTAGCCACTCCTCATATGGTTTGTTTTCCAGAGCGACTGCTATGGGATTCATCATGTCATTTTAGACTAGAGACATGCAAGTTTCAAGATGTACTTATTCACCAATGCAGAGTTTGGTGTACATTTCTGGAGGATTGTTTTCTCTAATCTTTCTTATGGTGTCATGAATATTATCTTGGATTAATGGAGTGCATATAAAGCACTACTTCATGGTATGTATGTGAGGCTTTGTCTATAAGAAACATTAGAAATAAGCACAGTTGGGTTTCTTAATGCCAAGGTTGTAACATCCTCCCATACTAGATACCAAACAACACTGGCAGACAACTCAAGTCATTCACTACTGGCTTGGATAAATAATTGCAAAACACATGCTGCAAATTGTGTCCAAGTTGCACTACTTCTAAGAAGCATTTGGATGCTCATCTTACTTTTTTTTTTTTTTTGCATATTTTTAAAGATGACATAACTTCTTCTTTGTTTCCATTACGTAGCTGTGAAAATGAAACAAAACAAGCTTACAACCTGATGTCTGCTTTCCTGTCTGACAGCTGCAAGATACAAGCAGGCACTCGTTCTGCCCTGCCAGGGGTACCAGCTTGTTCTAACTGCTCTTCCAGCAGCAGCTCTGAATAACCACCTCCTGATCCTGTTTGTACAGTGCCAACTATCCTCTCTGTGAGCTGATTCAGAGGCCCTGCATGATTCTCCCTCTCTCTCATACAGCATTGAGAAAAATATACACTTAAAGTGTTGAAGGAAAGATGCAGATGTATGCTGTTTACTATCTCCTTTCAAAAGCCTCTAATGACTGTATCTGGGTTTATGTTTTAGCTTTCACATTCAGTCTGCCACCCACCTCCTTGGGTCAGGGACGGTGAGATGGCAACCATATATGCTGTCTTGCAGATCTGCTGGTTTAACAGGACCTCTTGCCTCAGGCCACTGAGTAGTATCTGTAACAGAAGTGTTAAATAAGCCCATGCACCTAATTTTCCCCAAATAAGAATGTGGTTTCTTTCTTTCAAGTTCATGCCCATTGACTTCCATGAGACCAGAGTACTCATCACTCTGAAAGCTATGCCTGTTAGCTGTAACAAAGGAGTATTTCCTGCTTTTTAAAAGTACACAAGGTTACAGCTCACCAACATATCATCCATAAAAGTACTTGAAATGACTGTCACACCATGACAGTAGTTTTCCTCTTAGTTTGTGAAGGACACTAATTAGAGAGGATTTTCACACATCAGACTGGGAAGCTTTACTTTGTGGAACAAAGATCAAAGCTGAGTCATAACATCTCCGTGGCCCTGAAATTTGTTTTTCTTAATGGAAACAGTGTAATATTCAGAGCAGTAATCTTGCTGAACTCCCTACACCTGAGGCTGGCAAACAGCAAACATGAGGAATTACAGAAGCCACAGTGAAATCTTAAAATGATACAATGGCTGTGGAATTTGAGAGCCTTATAATTTCCAGTTCAAAATCTTCTCTTTGGAAGAAGAGACCTTGCATTAATGAATGAAGACACATTTAATCATAAATGTACAAGGGAGCTTTTGCAAGGATCTAGGAGCTCTAAGGGAAATCAGTTTAAGGAGGCTACAGAGTACCTTATGAGCATGGTGCCATCCCTCTGAGAGGACCACATTCTGGTGCCGTTATGATGAGCAGCTCCCTGTTCCATTTGTCCCTCCCTGATAAGGTGAATGGGACTATTCACTGAGCAAAAAACTGATTGGCATAAGAAAGGTGGTGGAAGGACTGAAATTTCATAGCAAGAGAACTGAGAGCTCTATTTTGGGGCATATATTTGGTATGTGTGACCCTTGTGCTGTCCATTAGGAGTACATTTCACTCCTTCATGGTTGAAGAGTAATCCAGACTTACTCATGACTCATTGCAGGCAAGAGAAAAAAAAATTGCAGATGAAGCTGATAATTATGAATCATCCAGTGACTTTAATACTCATATTTTAAAATATTCAGCCAGACTATTCATTTTCACTTAACCTCAAACCTTCATGGCTAGTGTATCTGAGACGTCCATAACAATGAAAGGCAGTCTTACAAAATAAGATTTGCAATGGGAAAAATGTTTTTCATAGCCAAGGACAAGATTGTTTTCCATTACCAGGAATAATCAGATTAGAGGAGAGGCTTTGAGACTTACATATTTTCTAGTGCAGGACATGTCGTGCACTAAGTGCTTGTATATGGACTTGTTATGGAGAGGTAATTTTCCAGCTAACATTGTATGTAGGAGCATTAGCTTCCCTTCGAAGTAGACAGGTTTCTGTTTCAGTGTTTGACTCAAGGGATCATATGTTGCACCATATGTTTCAGGTAGGGGGCAGGTTGGTGTGTGTGTGTGTCTGTCTGATTTCTCACATTTTAATGAATAAGGAAAAAAACACTTCTGTATCCCGAATGTTCAGGTGTTTTCCTTAATCCTTGGTACATTGAGATTTCCCAAAGATTCTCAGCTTATGTTCATCACAGCCAGGAGAGAGACATTCTCAAGCTTTACATGTTCCCCTGCTCTGCTGGCATTGCATCTATAGTGTAATTATGAAGGAAAGACTGAAGTAAAGCAGCAAATATTTATGCTGTTATAAGAGCAGGATCTGGTGATAGAAAGCCCTTTCTACAAAAGGTTTGAGGCTACTCTGTCTGTGTGATGTCAGCCATGTGGCTGCAAACAAACATGAGTGCTTGTCTCATCTACACTTTAGGTCCTAGCCTACAGGCTGGTGGGATAGAGCTGCACAAAGATGGTGTATTTAGATTCACTGCAATAAATACAGTTAAAAATAAATATGATTCAAGGTAACTGAATAGTAAAGCTATATCTCACATATAAAACACTGAGCAATGCACCAAGGCCTCCTCACACCCACTTCTGTATCAGCAGGGTCTGCATCTGAGCTTCAGGGGCCAGGTGGGAAGCTGGACCAAGGACCAGGAGGGACAGCATGACTATCTGGGACCGTTGCAACTTTGCAGGGTCTCCAGTATTTATTGTTACCAGGAAAGTCCATGGACTTTGAAGCCCTCAGGGAAGGTGTCACAGAAGAGTCCCATGCTCCTACAGGTAGATGTGAAATATTCAAAGAAGAAACACTGCCTTCTGTTCTGGCAAGACTAGGGCAAGGGTGTCCTGTTGCAAATTGATGAGTGTCCTTGGTAGCTCTGAAAAGCTGAGATAAGGGGAGAATACAATGCAAGTCTGCAGGTAATTCTGTCATCTACTCTCTTTCTAAATTTTTTGGGAAAAATACTAACTAGTTCCCTAATTTTTTTTACTGTACCCAAAACAAATCTTTTCTAAGAGAACTAACTGAAATTTTGAACACAAAAGCATTCATTTAATTCAAAGACAGCTGCAAAACCACTAACTGGCACGTTTACAGGCAACTTCCAAGCCAGGTCCATTGGTGATGCTTATCCAGAAGGTTGAAAGCAAGAGAAATACCTATAAAAAAAAAAAAAGAAGAAGAAGAAGAAAAAAAATTCGTTGCAACCTCTGGAATTTATTCTTTCTGTTTGGCTCCTGTCAAACTGTATTAACTAAGCAACTCTTCATATAAGTAGTATATAGGCAGAAAAGAAGGATGGAAGTTCATTATTGTATGCTCAATTAAAATAGATTAAATACCTCACCACAGGGAATAATATTAAGAGCCTCAAAGTTCTCAGGCATTAAGAAATTTGTTGCAGTTTTGTGGGTGGGTTCCTGCTGACTTTGGGATCTATTGAATACTGAATTCCAAATATAGCTAAGCAAAAAAAGAAAATGAAGGGAAGCTACTTTTCACAGTATAGTCTATGCTCTGCTGCATATGAATTATTAGAATAATTAGAAAAAATAGAAACTATTGCAGAAGAGAAGTGAGACCACAGACAGAAGTATAGACAACCTTTATGAACACTCAGTGCAATATCAGACCTTCCCACATTTAGCCAGTCCTGTGTACTGTGTTTGGGGTTGATGGGACTCCAGAATGTCCTTCTGCCATTCTACTAAACAAAATCACCCATTTAACAGGAAGATTTATTTTGTCATGCTTTAACCTTCTGTTTCTATTGAAAGGGTAACAGAGCTTTCCATACAGAAGGAAGAGTACCCAATAGTACACAGTGTCAAATAAGGCCCACATATTTTATAGTCATAAGTCTCATTAAACAGGTTCTTCCAAAAATTTACAGAAGTCCTGTCTTTCTTTGTCTCTAAGTCACTAGCAGACCTCTTTAAACTCAAAAATCTTTACAAACAAATTAATATTTCTGCTTTAAATTGAAAAGTAGTGTTGTTAATGAAACTAAGTACAAATATCAGTGGACTTAGAAAAAAAAGTAATTTTTTAAAAAAAATCTAGTTTAACATCTCCAAGAGATTAATTAATTCTAATAGAGAATGATTTAAAACAAACAATGTTTTATTTTATTCTTAATGCCAAAAAAGTTTCCAAATTTAGGAAATTACTATTAAAAAACACTTAAGATTCCAAAATAGATTAAAATATTTCTGTCAGGACAAAATAAATGGATCCAACCCCAAATGGAGTTTATTCTTACCTTGCTGCCTGTTAACCAGGGGAGTGATATGGCTCTGAGGAGACATGCTGTCCTAGTGAGTACAGGTGGATGAGCTTGAGGGGTGGGAAGGAAGGATCAGCTTTGGTACCTGGCTTGAGGCCTGAAGGGAGAAATGTGAGTGGCCAAAGCTGATTATGAGAGCAGATTTTTTAATGTCAGTGATTTCATGACAGAGAGTGTCATATTAACTTTTTTTTTTTGTCAGAATGCCAGCTTTGTTTTCTTCATCTTCCATTGTCTTTACTCTCCTTCTGCACTCCCAAAACCAGCTTAGGAAAGTCTGTGTGCACCTCTGTTCATTGGAGCTACCTACAAGCTCATAAAAGTAGTAACCCAGGTGCTTCTTACACCATTCTCCATATACAGCTTACCCTGATTTACAGCACATTGTGGCATTTCATAGAAACTGCATCATGACAAAGCCTAACCAGGGAGCCACACCTGAGGAGAAGACTTCATCTCCTTGAAGCTTGTGTCTACATACACAGAGCAGTAGCATACATCAGATCTAAGTTTGCCTGGAGGCATCGTGGGAGTAGAGCATTAAAATGGATTGAATCGTATTCAAAGCAAGCCAACACCAGTGCACACAAAGAACTCCTCGGTGTTTTATTACTATGAAATGATGAAGCAAAACATTTTCTATCAGAGGAATTTAGAGCTTTTGTTCTGTGAAAAGTTTAAATATGTAGACTTTTGGTCCCAGTTGCAAGAATGAAATTTTGAAGTAATGCCTGACACTGCTATTTTACCAGCTGAGGACAAAATTAAAGCATTCAACATCTTTCCACTTTTCCTTTTCCTTTGGTTTTTTTTTTCCTTTGTTAACCTTTAGAAAAGTTAGAGTGGCAAAGGGAAAAATGATGGAAAAATATGAAATATTATTGTTTTGGGGTGGGCAATGAGAGAAACTAATACATGACATTATTCATTCTATTTTATAGCAAAGAAAAAGTCATAAATGGATAGGGAAAAAGCAGAAAAACTGGAAAAAATATGAAGAAATTTGCAAAGTAGGTCTTCATAGCTCAGGGGACCTATTTTTTAGTTAGCCTTTGAAACAAAAATAAACCAGTTCAAACGCTACCCTTCTCTGCTAAGTTACTTGACTGAAAAATTCCCCTAAATTTAGATACTTCAATAACTGTTTTTGTCAGAGATCTTGAAAACTCAGAAAGTTACACTTGCAGGTTTTCTTGCATTTCTAAAAATCAGAAAATATTATGAACTTGTGGCATAGTGGTAAGGACCTTTTAAAAATAATGTTGGACTCTTGGGTAGCTGCATTTTGAAACAAGCGGAAACAGAAATTTGGAAAAAATAAAGTGCTTACACTGTTATTTTACAGGAATAATTCTCCTACAAAGTAAAGGAAATTTTCACCTTGAGGAATTATTCACATGCCCACAATCATTAAATACTTTACTCGTATGTACGTAACACATGTGTGACTCTTTTAGACTAGCATAAGGAGCAGGATCCACAAAGCATTCTGCTTCACAGCTGAGGTTTTTCACCTTCCTTGGCCTGCCCAGGCTCTCCTGCAGGTTTATATATAATCTCCTTTCTATTATAGCAGCCTACCTGCATATCCTCCACAAACAAGATTCTGGGTTTGTGTGAGTGACTTTTCAGAGGGCTGTTTCTTAATCTTGCCGGCGTATTAAACTTAGCCCTTAAACCATGATCAAACATGGGAACATGAAGATATCTATGTCAAATTGTGAAAAAGGACTACCCAGCCTCCAATATCTGGTCTAGGCAATCCTATCAGTTCACTGTCCTTCCCTCACAAAGACCAATAGTTGAAACCTGTGAAAAAATATCTGGGACAGATATTTCTGTCATCTGCCTGTGGGAAAGGGTTTTTAAACCAAGTGACAGCTTCAAAGCCTCAACTTTCCAAACATCAGAGTCTCCTTAAGGACAATGAAACATCCACTTCTTCCCTTTTAACCTTATGGTAAACTAAAGTGGGGAAAACTATTTATGTGAAACCTTGGCTTTATCAAGGCTGTATTTTAAATTTGAACAACAGCAACAATTCATATAGATTGTGGAAGACATTGAGGAGATCGATGCAAGAGGGTGGCTGCCACACAAGTGTTAGGAGTGTGCTGAATAAATCCTTCTCCTTGGCCAAGGAAATCTTTCTGTATGTAAACCTGCGGTGTTCCACACAAGCTTGCAAATCACACTATGTGAGAGCTTGTGCTAAAGGGGGCTATTCCGCCTCTGAGATGATATAAAATATTTCAGCTCAACTAATAATTGACTAACATTTCCTGAATAGTTAATCATCTGTCAGACAGAGAACATTGTTGTCAAGACATGTGTCCTCTTCATATCTCTGTAGAGCTGGCAGCATCTCTGTTAAGTGCAGTTTCACAATCCTGTAGCAAACTCTCTGTCCCTTGCTGAATATTTCACAGCTATAATACACTTTGTTTCATCTGTTTTTGAATGATCTCTTTCACAGTTTTCTATCTGCTTGCTCTGTGAAGTCCATGACCTGAATATTGTCAAAAGCAAGGATTTCCATCATGTCTCGTGTATTCATTCCAATCGATGTTAATAGTGTCAAATCTCTATGCCCAGAGAGGTTGTGGAGTCTCCTTCACTGGAGATATTCAAAACCCGCCTGGATGCGTTCCTGTGTGATGTACTCTAGGTGACCCTGCTCTGGCAGGGGGGGTGGACTAGATGATCTTTCGAGGTCCCTTCCAACCCCTTAGATTCTGTGATTCTGTGATTCTGTGATTCTATAGCACTTTCTACAGAATTGAACACATTTTACACACCACATCCTGCGTGTTTTTTATTCCAAGAGAAAGGTAATGAGTGTAGCTAAAAATTTCATCATCAGAGTTGCCAGCTCTGAAATTGAGCATATTAAAATTACTTACTCAGAGACATTTTGTCTGAAAAATGGGCATCCCTGTAAGCATTGAACAAGACCTGAGCAGCACAGAAAAATGGAGACTCTCTGAAGCTAATTACATTGCATAATGGTACTCCACCAGGCTTGGGCATTTTCTTCCTCCCTTGTATTTGTCTTCTTAATATGATTTAAATGATAGCTTGGTCACATGATGAAACATTATGAGAATATTTCCCTTAGTAGTATAGTGCAACTGTAAAAATTGTTTCTTGACTCCAGTAATACTAATACAGTTAGAAAATATAAGGCTTATAGCCAGGAAAAATATGCATTTTTTATGAAAATATGGTGTAATAACTGTATATTAGACAACAATAAACAAAGGAGGGATTATGAGAATATGGAGATTTTCATTGTAACACTTGTGTATACCCTGTTATCTGCACCATAAAACAAATAACAGAATGAATAATTAAATCCGCTCAACATGGTCCCTGATTAAAGAAAACAGCTAGAAATTATTGCTTAGAAACTGCAGTCTGTGGTTTCATTTCTGCCACACTGTTTGTACCTGGATTCCAACATGTTCTAAAATAAATGTAAAGGACCTTCTGTATTCTCATAGACTGCTGTTTAAGAGCCTTCTGTGGTTTACTGCCACACTGTTCTACAACAGTGGTCTGTTGGTGGTCTAGACCTGTGTCTAGATAATTACCGATGTTTATTGCTCTTATCCTACTGTTTTTCCTTGTATATCTTTTCTTAAAAGAAAAAGTATTCTGGATTTCAAGGTACAGGTGTGTGGCTCACTCCCTGTACAGCTTAATAAATTGTTTTGCATGCTTATTATTTATAACCAAAGTTTTAAAGATTGACTTTGTCAATTTGCTAGAGATTGCTGAGCAGAATGATCAATTACACAATTAAGTTTCTACTTCACATGCTGTTGCTTAATCTTAGCTTCTGATTATTCTGAGGCTGCAAGAAGTGTTCATACACTCTTCTGTTGCCCAGTTTGGACACTAAACACTGAAAAATAAAAAGTCACATACAAAAAAGCTTGTGTTACCTCTGGTAAAAAACAAATATAATGTACAAGAATTGTCCAAATACCACATGGATCTGACAAAAAAGAGTATTGCTTTGGAATAGGGGACCTCCCACAGTACCAAAGACATTTTCTCCCATGGTTGAGTTTAATATCATGAAAGTATGTATTTATGGGCCACATGAAAACTCTGAATCTCTTTATCTTGTCTTATCTGGGTAATACCACGGTCTATGCAAGGAATGTTTCTTAACACCAGTACTGGCAGCAGTGAAAAAGCTGTGGAAATGGAATATATTCTAAATTTTTCTCATTACTTGTAACAATTTTTTCCTCCTTTCTGACCATGACTATGACTGACTTTTCCACTTTGAGAAATCAGGCACAGAGAAATAGAATAACTAATCTAGCCTCATCTAAGCAAGCAGATATCAAAGAGAGGTGGATTGAGGGGTCAGAGTTGCCACCAGTATCCCACATTGCCCATAGACACCGAGCACATGGAGAGATCAGTTACAGCAGATACATTTGTGGGGAGATTAATGACTGCAGGCTGACTGGTGTTAGAGCAAGGTTAAAAACAAAATAATTTTTTAAAAGACCATGGCTGTATTAGGTTGGAAAGAAAGCAACTCCTCATAAAGCTGGGGTTACTTCCAGTTGACAGCTACACCATACTTCAGAAATCCTCAGTAAAGCAAGCTGTCATATCCTACTCTGCATGACATACTGGTGCTACTGGCAGGAGAAACTGGGTCTGTCCAGGTGACATGAGTTAAACAAGAGTACTGATGTACTGATGGCGATTCTGCAAAGAGACATGAGACTAACACATGATTAATTAATACTTTTCGTAGTTTAATTGATTAATTTTTTGGAAGTGAACAGGTCAAGGAAGAGGAATCTAGAAAGAGAAGGAAATATATAAGATAAAATGACTGGAAGCTATAGTGAGAGTAGATATCACACCCCCATTTCTTATGTGGAAACTACTTACTGAAAGGAATTAATGGTTCCCTAAGAAATATGGTTTTGTTCAAATACAGCTGAAGGACCCAAAATGCTTCCTTCTTCAGAGAAATCTTACAGCCAGTGTCATGAAGGAGTAGAGTGGCAGTATGCTTTCTGGTAAAACTGGATTTCATTGGAAAGTATGATTTTCTCAGGAACATCAGAGCATTAAAACTCTGGAAGTTCCAGGTCTGACAGGAAAGGACCTGGAGACCTGGAGAAGACCATCTAGGGCCTCTGGGAGGTCAGGTAAGAGTTTGGTTAAATCAAATACTAAGGAAACTGAACAGAGTAATAGACCCACCAAGTAGCTGCTGTATCTACTAAGCACACATTACTTTAGAAATGCTCTCTGATGGTGTTTCCAAAATAGAATTTTTCAGAAGTCCCAGGATTTGTTCTTTCTCTTAATTTGGTTACGTCTAGATAAATATGAAGGAACCTATTCCCTTCCAGATCAGGATGTTTGTGACATCTGTTATACTTCCTGTGTGCCACTGATGCTCGCATCTTTTCTTCTTAGTCTGTATCTACCATGTAGTAGTTTTTGATATTTCAGAATTTAACTACCTCAGAATGAGGTGAAAGCACAAATCTACACGGAGGGAAATAACGCTTTCAGGAATACAGGCAATAAAATAGAAAAAATATGCAGGGCATGGGGACGTAAAGAGAAACACAGGGAAAGAGAGGGGAAGAACTTCCCCAAAATAAGTGCTCCAATAGTCTTCCAGAAAAATTCTTACCTGACAGCTCACTATATGTCTTAAATACTAGGAAAATAGTTCATCTACTTTTCATGATGTCACATCCAGATTTTGAATGGAAGCCGTATTTCAATCCCAGCTTTCAAGAGATTAGCATTATTTTCAAATAATAGAGTTTAAATAACATGAGAGTTTCCTCTGACTTTTCACTGTAAGGAATTAAATGTACAATAACTTATGGTTTTGGTTTGGCAACTTTCCCAGTGCTGCGCTGGCGTTCATGTGGAATGCATTTTATTCGAGCCATGGATTAAGAGGGGTGTAGTTGAAAATGCTGTGCACATTTTATAGCAATGTATCTGTTGGAAACTAATCTGACAATGTTTCAATTGTCATCAAGAAAATAAAAACTTCTGTACCTAGATAAACTGGTCTTAAAATGTTCTCTATAACTTGAAATGATGTAGATAGAATTTGATTTTTAAAGCAGATTTAGGGATCTTGCAAGTTTGCTTCCAAATATATCTGTACTTTATTAAAAGTATGTGAAGTGTTTGGCACAAATAGAAGGAAGGAAGAACAGGAGGAATATGAAAAGAAGTATCAGCAAAGTAGAATGATAAAAGTTTTCATTTCATCTTCTCACTGTTTCCTTTCTCTTCCCTCTTCACTTGTTATCCTTTGGCTAGGAGGAAGCATGACAAAAAGCAGGATCATAATCCTGGATGTTAGGAGAGAAGACTTCAGCCTGTTTAGGGTTCTGCTTAGAGGAATCTCATGGAATATGGCCCTGAAGAGAAGAGCAGTTCAAGAGAGCTGGTTGATATTTAAAGATCATATCCTCTAAGCTCAGGACACCCATCTCAACAAGCAGAAAATAAAAAACAGGTGGGAGGAGGACTCCATGGGTGAAAAAAGGGCTCTAGAACATGGTCAAATGTGAGAATAAAAGGTCCAAGAGGCAGAATCAAGTGACTCAGGATGGATATAAATACATTGTCTGATCATGCAGGGATGATGTTAGGAAATCCAAGCCCACCTGCAAGAGTAGCTGGCAAAGGATATGAGAGGCAACAAGAAGAGCTTCTACAGGTAAATCAGCAGCAAAAGGAAGATCGGAGGAAACATGGAACTGCTAATGGATGGGGCACAGGACCTGGTGACAAAGGTCACAGAGGAGGTGAATTACTCAATGTGCTCTTCATCTTGGTCTGTGCTGATACATCTTACACTCAAAAGTGGCATGTCTGTGTGGAAAAATCTGGAGCAAGGAAGGCTAGCCCTCAGAGGAGGAGGATCATGTTAGGAAACATTTATAACTGGACATATATAAATCCATGGGACCTGATGGGATGCATCCGTGAGGGCTGAGAGAACTGACCAAAGTCACTGTGAGACTAGTGTCAATTATTTCTGAAAGGTTATGACAACTGGGGAAGGTCCATCTTAGAGAAGGGCAAGAAGGAGAAACCAGTGAGCTGGATCAGCCTCACCTCAATCCCTGAGAAGATGATGGGGCACATAATCCTAGAAACTATTTCCAGACACATGAAAGATAAGAAGTTGACTCTCAGCAGTCCACATGGATTTATGAAGGAGTGCTGGGTCCAGTCCTGGTCTCCTGAGTACCAGAGAGATGTGGAACTACTGGAGTGAGTCTAGTGTAGGACTGTGAAGATGATGAAGGGATTCAGACATCTTACATACAGAGGAGGGCTGAGAGAGCTGGAACTGTTCAACTCAGAGAAGAGAACATGTCTAAGTACCTGATGGGGGAAAATGAAGTAGGGAGTGACAGATTCTTCTTTGTGGTGTCCAGTGATAAGACAAGAGGCAAGGAGCACAAACTGAAACACAGGAAATTGCATCTGAATACAAGAAAGCATCTTTTTACTATGAAGGTGGTTGAACACAGAAATAAGTTGCCCAGAGAGGCTGTAGTCTCCATCCATGGGGATATTC